>CM065680.1:85360119-85365119 GCA_017654935.2 Phymorhynchus buccinoides | reverse complement strand
AAGGTAATGTTGGTGTTAGTTTGTTATAGTAAAGTATGATGTGTGAAGGTAATGTCGGTGTTAGTCTGTTATGGTAAATCATGGTGTATGAAGGTAATGTTGGTGTTACTTTGCTATAGTAAAGTATGATGTATGAAGGTAATGTCGGTGTTAGTCTGTTATAGTAAAGTATGATGTGTGAAGGTAATGTCGGTGTTAGTTTGTTATGGTAAAGTATTATGTGTGAAGGTAATGTCGGTGTTAGTTGTTATGGTAAAGTATGATGTGTGAAGGTAATGTTGGTGTTAGTTTGTTATGGTAAAGTATGATGTGTGAAGGTAATGTTGGTGTTAGTTTGTTATGGTAAAGTATGATGTGTGAAGGTAATGTTGGTGTTAGTTTGTTATAGTAAAGTATGGCGTGTGAAGGTAATGTTGGTGTTAGTTTGTTATAGTAAAGTATGGTGTATGAAGGTAATGTTGGTGTTACTTTGCTATAGTAAAGTATGGTGTATGAAGGTAATGTTGGTGTTAGTTTGTTATAGTAAAGTATGATGTGTGAAGGTAATGTTGGTGTTAGTTTGTTATAGTAAAGTATGGTGTGTGAAGGTAATGTTGGTGTTAGTTTGTTATGGTAAAGTATGATGTGTGAAGGTAATGTCGGTGTTAGTCTGTTATGGTAAAGTATGATGTGTGAACGTAATGTTGGTGTTAGTTTGTTATAATAAAGTATGATGTGTGAAGGTAATGTTGGTGTTAGTTTGTTATAGTAAAGTATGATGTGTGAAGGTAATGTTGGTGTTAGTTTGTTATAGTAAAGTATGGTGTATGAAGGTAATGTTGGTGTTAGTTTGCTATAGTAAAGTATGATGTGTGAAGGTAATGTTGGTGTTAGTCTGTTATAGAAAAGTATGGTGTATGAAGGTAATGTTGGTGTTAGTTTGTTATAGTAAAGTATGGCGTGTGAAGGTAAACAAAACAAAAAACATACTAGGCTAACAAGAAAACTTGTGATGTCCTGAAGGGTGTGGGTGTGTATTGGAGGGGGGAAAGGGGGGGGGGGGGGGTGCCGGGGGAAAGGAGAGTGAGAAGGGGGGGGGTATGGAAAGTTAGGAGATGCTGTGGGGAAGGTTGTGATGGGGCAGAATAGGAGTTGCAAATAACGCTGTCATCAGGGATGAACGAAGGATGCATGGAGGCATGGTAGCTGGGCTCGAGGTGTTGCATGTTTTGCATATCGCTGGGGACCACAGTACACCAAATCCCTGTGTAAACGCGTTGACAATCCAGGGGGACAGAGCAAAGTGATAAATAAGGGTGACGAGAGGCAAACCTTCTAAGAAGCAAAAACGTTTGACGTCTCTCTCTCTCTCTCTCTCTCTCTCTCTCTCTCTCTCTCTCTCTCTCTCTCTCTCTCTCTCTCTCTCTCTCTCTCTCTCTCTCTCTCTCTCTCTCTCTCTCTCTCTCTCGAAATAAGGGTGACGAGAAGCAAACCTTCTAAGAAAGCAAAACTGTTTTGATCTCTCTCTCTCTCTCTCTCTCTCTCTCTCTCTCTCTCTCTCTCTCTCTCTCTCTCTCTCTCTCTCTCTCTCTCTCTCTCTGTTTTTTTAAATTTATCTCTGTGCGTGTGCGCGCCCTGTGCGTATGCGTGTATGTGCGTGTGTTTTTACACGAGCGTGTGTGTGTGCGTGCGCGCGAGTGTGTGCATGCGCGCGAGTGTGTGCATACATTAGTGTTTGTGGGTGGGTGGGTGGGTGTGCGTGCGTGTGCGTGTGTGTGCGTGTGCGCGAGTGTGTGCGCGAGTGTGTGTGTGTGTGTGTGTTATTTGCTTTTGCATGCATGTGTACATGGCGCCCGCGGTAGTCAAACAAGCAAAAGGAGCGAGAGAAGGGGCGAAACGGGAGGCACACTGCTGGGAAGGTGGCTAGCATTGGTGAGGGGCGAAATATTTCTTTGACTTCATGGGCGGACAGTGGAGAGAGGAGAGTTTACCGAGTTCTCATAATTTAATAAAGAAGCTGGAAACTTTATGCATAACGCCCCCCCCTCTCTCTCTCTCTCTCTCTCTCTCTCTCTCTCTCTCTCTCTCTACGTGTGTGTGTGCGTGTGTGTGTGTGTGTGTGCGCGTGCGCGCGCGCGCGCGCGCGCGTGTCCGCGTTCGTGCGTGCGTGCTTGCGAGCTTGCGTGCGTGCGTGCGTGCCTGTGTGTGTCAAAATTTAAAGTCAAAGTCAATTTTGTATTTAAAGATGGACATTGTATAAGCAAACGTGCGTGTATTTTTCATGCGTTATGCGTGCGTGTGCGTGTGCGTGTGTGTGTGCGCGATTGTGTGTGCATGCGCGCGCGCGTGTATGTGCGGATGTGTGTGCGTTAATCTGCGAGTGTGAGCGTGCGTGCGTGCGTGTGTGTTTTCACACATCATTTTAAAATACATAATTTTAAAGAGCAGCCTCAATTTGAAATGCAGCCTCGATTTGAAGATTTGCATTTCAAATTGAGGCTGCTCTTTAAAATGATGTATTTTAAAGCGTACAAAATAATAAACATACGTAATACAGACACTACAACAGACACGACGAGTATGCGGTGCTTCTTTCGCTGAGTATAAGTAGGATACATAGTTTTAAATGTTTTCCAAAAGATATATAAAGTTACGAAATGGTGCAGAGATAACATTCTGGTTTACAGATTAAAATTATTGAAAAGCCAGGGGAGGTGACTCATGATTGGAGTGGCAAAAATAGACCGCGTGCAACAAACTATTGCGATTCCGCGCTTTTTTTGTTTGTGGCACAAGCCACAAACCTATAACTCACTTTGTCGGTCTGTCGGTAGGTCCAAAATTGTCGCACTTCAAATCGAGGCTGCAATTCAAATTGAGGCTGCTCTTTAAAATGATGTTTCGTTTTCAATTGTCGCACGCCACAAACGATTGCGAATCCGCGCTTGTTTTACCACAAACTTACTGTTGTTTTACCGCTATTTTGTTTTAGTTTTGTTTGTTTGTTTGTTTGTTTTTCATGTCGTGGTTGTCACTTTTTCTTTGTTAAGATGAAAGCATGCGTTTATAGGGGAAGACGGGGTAAAAAGTGCATGGGCGGGTAAGAAGCCCACCCCAATTATCTGATGAAATAAAGAAAATTTCAGTCAAATTTGCCCATGAGACGAATGCTAGACATTAACGCTCGTCTCATGGGCAAAATGAGACTGAAATTTGCTTCATTTCATGAGATAATTGGGGTGGGCTTCTTACCCGCCCATGCGCGTTTTACCCCGTCTTCCCCTACTATCTATACTTCTTCGTAAATCAGTATACCAATTGCGGTGTGAATGATCCGTCGCTGTAAGTAATTCACATGAATAGAGTAGATTTGCCAAACTAAGACAGTTTGAAATCATGTCCCCAATAGTTTCATATTTCTGGATTGCTGTTTCTCTTTATGATGAAATGCCAGGTTAAATGCCATATATTACTATCATTCTACTCAGGTAAAACTCAGAGGGAACTATCCGCCTTATTGGCTACTACAAAGAACACCTTTTGCAAGGTGGGTGGGGGATTATGTTGAGTACTGACCAAACAAGGACATAACTCTCGCCAATAACCCTATTTGAGGCCTCTTAATGGCTGCCGTCTGCAAGAAAGAATTCCCTTTTGGATACTGATCAACAAGGGCTTCACTCTTGCCGTCAAGGGCGTTAATAACCCTAGTTCCAATGGCCATTATATGGTAAGATTTAACGTGGTGACAAACCTGACATGGCCTTTGTTGTGGACGGGGTTTTAATATTAATTTTAATCTTAACTGTCCGTCTTCTTTATTCCTCTTCCGATTTCTTTTTTTTTAAACTTTGCTGCACGTGTGTGACGGGATTCCTCTGTGTGTGTGTGTGTGTGTGTGTGTGTGTGTGTGTGTGTGTGTGTGTGTGTGTGTGTGTGCGTGTGCGTGCGTGCGTGCGTGTGCGTGTGTGCGTGCGCGTGCGTGCGCGTGCGTGCGCGTGTGCGTGTGCGTGTGTGCGTGCGCGTGCGTGTGTGCGTGCGTGTGTGTGTGTGTGTGTGATGATGATGTATTTGTTTGTGTGTCCATTTATGGTTACACATGTGCAATACGAAAAAGAAAATTGGAATGGTGTATTTATTAAGTTCTGATTTGCAACAAGAAAACGAAAATTACTGATTTGTAACAAGAACATAGGGGGGGGGAGAGAGAGAGAGAGAGAGAGAGAGAGAGAGAGAGAGAGAGAGAGAGAGAGAGAGAGAGAGAGAGAGAGAGAGAGAGAGAGAGAGAGAGAGAGAGAGAGAGGAGAGAGAGAGAGAGAGAGAGAGAGAGACGGAGAGAGAGAGAGAGAGAGAGAGATATAGACAGAGGGCAGAGGCAAAGAGCCAGACATAGCCAGAAAGATATAGACAGAGGCAAAGTTATAGACAACAGAGCAAAGAGCCAGCCAGCTAGCCAGACAGACAAACAGACATACAGACACACAGAGGCAAAGTTATAGACAGAGACAGGTAGACAAAGAGCCAGCCAGCCAGTCAGACAGACAGACAAAGACAGACAAAAACAGACAGGCCAAGAGTTTCAGACAAAGAGATGCACACTTACACAAACAGAGAGAGAGAGAGAAAGAGAGAGAGGGGGGTGGAGGGGGGAACAGTAACTAGACAAAACGCATATGGCAAATAAAAATATACAATATGAACACAAATCATCAAATTACCTAAACAATTAAACCAACAAAAATGAATTTGTTTTACAATGCGTACACTTTATTACAAACGCTTTCAATTCCGTCAAAATCGTTCCCTCCTCTCTGTCCTTCACTCTATCTCTGTCTATTTGCTCATCCCCCCTCCTTCTCTCTAGAACACATCTACACACTGAGACACACACACAAGCACAGACGCATATAAGCAAACAGGCATACACGCTGTTCGCATGCATACCCGCCATCAATGACAGTCTACTATTCGAATAGAATGACATTAACAGAACTAACGTTTTGTAGATCTTAGAGGAGTCC
>CM065680.1:85352619-85355119 GCA_017654935.2 Phymorhynchus buccinoides | reverse complement strand
CAAACTATGGCATATACACTTTCTTAATCTGACTCTAGACCTAATGGTTGCTGCTTTAAGATTATAATTTAAATATGTCGAATGAGCCTATAAAGGCTGTGCACTCGACGAAATTGGGAGATTGCAGTTACAGTTGAAATTTTTAAAAATACTGTGTGTGGTGTGTTTTTTAATAAAATATTTCTACTGTACTGTCTGGTGGTGTTGACATCTTTTTAAAAGTTGACCATAAATATGCGTTTATTTTGCAGCATCCAGGTTGGACTGGACTTTATTACGTATTAACAACATTGCCAAATACAATCGCACTAAATTTGATTTCTTTAAGTTTTGTTCTTCGTAATAATTTTCGATTCACCTTATAATCAAACATTAAAATGTTCATCGATCAGAACAACAAATATTAGTATGACGCCGTATTGAATTTGGAGCCAGACGAAATCGATTGTAGTAATAACATTCATGGACGACCAAGGATCGAAGTTTAATTAAGTCGCTTCACTTTCTCTCTCCAAGCACTCGACCCAGATGTCAAGTACCATCACTTCAACGAATGGTTAAAGGGGCGCACCTCTTTTCAAGGAAAGGCAATCGGACGATGTTCTCCTTAATACAGCAATCCCTGTAGACATTAAGAGAGGATACAACATGATATGCTGGAGATAACGACATTCTGCTTAACGTCCTCCGGTCTGGAACAGACACATATGGGACATTAGTAGATATTATAAAGATGGTGGGAACGATCCCGGAGGCAGTTCAACACCAGGAAAGTCCCGAATTTTTTAGCAATACAGATGTGTAATGGGTTGAAATGCTGGAGAAAAACAACAACTTAGTTTTACCTTTTTGTAGTTTTCCTTTCAATCAGAAGCTCAAATAACAATACTAACCCAAATCTTCTCTCCTTCTCAATAGGATATGCAGACCATTTGTCAATGACAAACTGGCTTAAGCTAATGAAAAGGACGAAATGGCTATTTTGGGAGGGGGAAAAAAAACCAAACACACAAAAACACAATTATAAAGAACCCCCCGATTCGAAACAAAACAGGATGTGGCATTGAAATAAAGAAAGGTCTTTAGCGGGTTGCCATCGCTTATAGCGGGGAGTGTATGTCAGGGGGAATTAAGGGCAGGGGTGGGCCAAGGGGCTGACACGGGGTTTGTGTTCGTGCTCCAAGTGCAGCCTACTTATTGTAATCAGAAAACAACAAAATGAAATAAAACAGAATAAAGTGGATGCAGATTAATTGTAAATAAAACGAATGCAGTTTAATTTATAGCATATGTCTGTCTCTGTCTGTTTGCCTGCACGTATGCAGGCCTCTCTCTCTCTCTCTCTCTCTCTCTCTCTCTCTCTCTCTCTCTCTCTCTCTCTCTCTCTCTCTCTCTCTCTCTCTCTCTCTCTCTCTCTCTCTCTCTCTCTCTCCTGCTTCGTTGTATTTCTGCTATCTCACAGCCCTTCTCATTGCCTCCCTTATCTGTTCCAAATAATTATCTCTGTTTTACCTCCGTGTAGGCTTCAGTACTCCATATAAAAATAATCAAACAACGATATGCTAAATCAAACGAAATGGAAAACCTGCAATGCTTAAACATTAAAGTTGTATTTCACATAATCTTAAAGGAAGATAAATGATCCACGAAACATTAAGAAAAACCTCAATGAGACATTGTTGGAAGAACAGAGAACATTTGCCAGTCGGGCAAAACCCCACTTTTTCAGGTTTCGAAAGCTTTTTCCGAGGAACATAAATTATTCATCTTACAGGACACCGTTCAAGGAATATGTCTCTACGCAGATGCAAGACAGATAGGTAGATATCCTAGCCTCAGCAAAAGAAAGTAAACTGAAATTTTTTTCAGGGTTGAAACTTGCATTAAAAGCTCCAAGAAGAATGATAAAGACAACTCGAAAGTGCTGATGGGACACGGAGAAACACACTAGCCTCACCTGCCCTACCAGCACGAGAGCAGCCCTCCTCCAGTTCTCGAAGCTTTCTTTTTCTACTAATTGACAATGTTACAATAACTTGAGAATAAATAATTGTGCGGTTTTATTTATTGTACACTTTACGTAAAACAACCTATCTTTTGTTTACAAACACATCGCCTCATTGCCTTGGCGAAAGTCTTTTTTAAGACGAACTTTGTTTTTAACTTCGCTTCTTTTCCGATCTTCACCTGTTTGTGTTAATGTGTAGCGTTGTGATGTTAATTTTAGTTCACTTATACTTTGCGTAAAGGAAACCAAAACAGACCCCCCAAAAAATCAAAAACAGCAAAAAAGACATTGAAAGGGCATCAAAGCAATGCAGAAACTCCCACAACGAACGAGGGTGAGTTCATCAGCTCTGCCCGCTCTAGACTGAAAAGCCATTTAGAATCCAGACTCTGTTGATATAATAGAGTGGCCAAGGTGTGGCATTGCGTTAAAGAAACAGAGTGGTGCAGTTTGGAAAGATGTCAGATAGCATGGCGTCTCATGTAGCACATT
>CM065680.1:85337619-85347619 GCA_017654935.2 Phymorhynchus buccinoides | reverse complement strand
GAGAGTGGAGCGTGCTTGTATTCTGTGCCTCTTTCTTTCGTTTTTAGTCCGTCACCAAGACGGACTATTGCGATGGGCTGGTTTGTATTTTTTTTTTTTTTTTTTTTTTTCTGTCTGTCCCAAGGATATCTCCCGAACCGCTTGACCGAATCGCGTCACATTTTGTGTGAAGGTGTGCCTCCTTAATAGGAAGAGATCGGCGCAAACCATTTTGCCGTCGTGACCTTGACCTTGACGTACGACCTTGAAAATCGAAAATCTATTTTTAGCCATATCTCGGGCATCGATCAACATAGGATGTTGAAACTTGGTATGAAGGTGGTTTGGCTTATGCCCGTTCTGATGATGGCATACCGATCAAGGTCAAGGTCAAGGTCAAAAAGATCGCTGGAGCCTGAAAATCGGAGGGTCATTTTTTTCTCCTTCTGTCTGTCCCAAGGATATCTTTCGAACGGGTTGACAGAATCACGTCAAATTGTGTGTGCTGGTGTGTCACCATGAGAGGAAGGCATCCGCGCAAACCATATTGCCGTCGTGACCTTGACCTTGGCGTACGACCTTGAAAACCGAAAATCTTTCAGGGGCCATAACTCCCACACCGTTAGTGTTAGAGTCTTCAAATTTGGCATGAAGGTACTTTGGCTTATGCCCGTTCTGATGGTGGCATACCGATCAAGGTCAGGTCACGGTCCGGGCGATCCGTGGGCCTTGAAAGTGGTAGGGGTCTACACATTGGGTTTTAAGCCATATTTTCCACATTGGTACTTGACAGAAGCGCTTCAGATTGTGTGTGGTACTGTATACCCTAGAGAAGAAAACATCCGAGCATAAATTATCACCATGCTGACCTTGACCTTGAAGTGTGACCTTGAAAACCGAAATTTCCTTCTTTGCGCTATATGTTTCTTCTTCAAGCTGTATCTCGTGAACTAGAAGACAGAATCCCTTCCAATTTTGTGTCAGGATGTGACACTCTACGGGGTGTCGCAAGTGCGTGGCATTGCTGGTGACGGACATGTCTGCCGCTCGGCGACGCCCTTGTCTTTCCTTCTTTCTTTCTTTTGCATAGTCATTGTGTCTCGTGTCTACGCCTGGCTTGGTGAGAATAAACAAGCCGTAGAGTCACCATTTTCTTATGTTCAAAGTGGTGTATATGTTTGTTTATTTATTTCAATTCTTTAATATTGTTTGGATAATAATACTGCAACTATTAAACCAGTGCACTATCAGTGGGTCGGTTTGGGGAGTGGGGGGGGGGGGGGGGCATAGCGCATGAATATAAGACCGGACATGGTATCCAAAGCTCATAAAGTAATTATCATTTTTTGTAGATGTTCTTTTTGTTGGTAACGAGAAGAATCGATATATAATCAACGGAATCAGGATCAGGATCAGGATTAATACGTCGCAGGTACCAATACTAGTGTTGGTTCAAATGTTCATTCTCAATGTAAGCTGCTTTTTAAAACCAAACGTGTATTTGACCTTTTTTTAAAATTATAAATACTTCAACTGTCTTCTAGTTTCCAGCAACGCCTCTTATCGCGCGCAGGGATGACGTGACTCGGCATTTGATGTGAATAGACGATTTTCGGAGGTAAAAAAATAGAGGAGCACTTCGTGAACATTTAGGTCAAATACCATAGCAACAATGAAGTCGAAGCTTGAAACCGCAGGATGCGAGTTAGCGACTTGCAAACATTTTTTTGTAGAAACATTAGGGGTGGCGAGTGGCCACAAACTGATAAAACTTGCAAAATATGACGTAACAATATAATTTACATCAATTTTAGAATGACCCACGGTGTTCTCAAACACGCGAGGCTAGAGCTGGGGATCTACCTGATGATAGAGTAGCTTCCCTATGTTTGACCGATCGAATTAGGCAAGATCACTCCCACACACCATAAAATTACTCCACTTAATTTTTTCCGAACAATTCCTATTGGGAAGAAGCGCAAAACCATGTCCTTATGAAATGTGGACACGTCGAATGGCAGTTGATCAGATTTGACTTGCAAGATTGTGTTGAACATGTTTTCCTGTCAGTTCTTGCCTCCCTCAGCAAACATTTCTTCCAAAAAACAAAATCAAGGATATGAAAATACTGCTTTGTATGTAATTGTATGTTATTGCTATGTTATTTTCGCGCGAGCATACACCCATGCGCACGCATTAACTACTGTTGTACTGCTACGGTTATATTATTGCTACTGTTATTGCACAATCTGAGATTGCAAAATTGTTATGATTTTGTTGACGCTTTCTTTACTAGAAATTGTATTTTATGCATTAGTTTTGTTAATCATAATGAACAAGTACGTTAGAATTTTTCCTTTTTTTTCTTTTAATTATTTTATTTTATTTTTGTTCTAATATCACCATTGGTGAAAAGACGTAAAATTAAACTGCTGACTGAGCATTTGTCATGTTTGTTTATGCATAATGCTGTTTTATATAAATTCACGGCAAGTGTCATTGTTCTCTTTTCAAGATCATTGATGTGGACAATTTATTTTTTGCGATCTGCACATTTTGATAGGTTCGTATTAGGAAAGCTAATACTTGTAAAAAAATAAAAATATAAATAAAAAACCCAAGCTGAAAACCCTCTTTCTTGGAATGTTTATTATAAAAATAAAAAAACTTTATAGGAAGGATGTTTAACCCTTTCACCGCTGATGTCGCATTTTTGCACCATTAATACCCATGTCATAAAAAGCCTTGAAATCTGGATCTGTTATCCAACGATCTTGTGTTCTTAATTTTAAGAGGTAAGAATAGGCCTTGTTTTAAGCACATCACAGTGGAATTCCCAATATCGCAGACAGAATCTTTTTTCTACCCATGTAAGTTTAATGGAAAATTTAGGCTCACAAATGGCTGGCGGCGAAAGGATTAAAGTGAATCATGGAATCATTGCAATTTTTTGGTTTCTGTGTTTTAGCCTAAGCATCTCATCAGGGCCATTGTTTCAAATAAAACTGTGCTCAGAACATAGTGCATATTTACTGGTGGAGACCATAGTTGTTTTGCTGATAGAATTTACTCTTTTATCCAGTTGGTGCATATTCCATTATTACCTTAATTTATTATCTCATTTAAGGATAACAAGTTTGCTTTATACCCCCACTCGTTTGGAAAACAAAACGAAACCAAAAAACAACCAAACACACAGCAACATATTTTCTTTTCTTAATGGAATGGCATCTTTTTTCATTTTCAATTTCGATTGATTGTGACCCTTAGGCTGACTTATAAATACGCGCGGACTGTCTGGGCAGGTGTTTGTCGATCTGATCAATATCAGTATAGCGTGATTGGATATGAGATTCCTATTTCGGAGTAGCAGACATCATAAAATACCCAGACGTGTCTGACAAAGGGTGACTGTGGAGTAAGACTGACAGAGTGGAAGTAACGGTGGTAGATTTTGGTTATAAATTCCTTGGTCGCAATGCGCAATGCGACAGTTACGAACAGATTGGAATCTGTATCGTCCTTTTCATGTTGATGGCGTCATATACGTAATAGATTCCAGCTTGTATCTATACATTCGTACCTAGTGATATGAACAACAACTGCGTGAACTTTTGAATGGATAGTATGAAAAATGATTGAAACTGAGTAAAGGGATAGGAGTTAGAATAAAGAACGAACTGAACGAACAGAAAAGAATAAACAAACTACAGTAGAAATACAAAATACTACTACTACATATAAACAGAAAGATGGATGAACACAAATATGAGGAAAATAACCCCACGAATACTGATTGAGAGAGAGAGAGAGAGAGAGAGAGAGAGAGAGAGAGAGAGAGAGAGAGAGAGAGAGAGAGAGAGAGAGAGAGAGAGAGAGAGAGAGAGAGAGAGAGAGAGAGAGAGAGTTCAGTTCTTTGGGGGCATTTTGAAAATAGGCAAATGCAGTAACGCTTATCTTTTTGCTCCAAAGGCACTGGAGTGGGAGGTGTGGAACATGGTTTGGGAGAGAAATAAATGAGGGGTACAGCTTCTTGCATAGACAGTGACAAAGGAGGAGGGTGGTGCGTGGGCATGGGTGTGGATGGTTGTCGGGTGGGGGCATTCCTTGTACATTTTTAAATTGTTTCAACAGCGGGGCGTTTAAACGTTCGCTGAACCTCAGAAAGACAAAGCTTCTTCAAAAGAAAAAACTCACCATAACAAACTTTTCTTCCCAATGAATGAAATGATACGATGCGTTGCACTAAGGTTAAGAACATCACATGAGCCAGAATGTCAAGACACATTATATGCAATTGTGCCAGATATAATGTCTACTTCAGAAACAAAAAAATGTGAACGTTACAAAAAGAAAACAAGTCGCGATGGATTTTGCATTCTGGTGATTCGAAAGAACTCACATGCTACTGGATATCAAAGGCAATGAAAAGGGGTGCCTTAAAAAGTGCCTTTCTATATCCTTCTACCTCTCACAGCACCAATATTCTTTGGAACATCCTTTCCAAATCTTGTTTCATGTAAGCCATTCTCTTTGCTTTTTGTATTTACAGGCGCTAGACTATAGACTAGAGATTGATTCAATCATGTCTCCACCAAAAAAATTCTGATTCCGTTTCCACGTTCTCTATTATTGCATTACACCCCAGATAGTGTGGGCGAAGGTTGACTATCGTTATTTCCACCCAGTCACCCCCATTTCACAGTCATCGTTCGTCATACGAGTCTGGAGAGTTTATGATGTCTGCCATATATAGAACTCCTTTTCTCCATCAAGCTACACAGATTATTGTCCTGACAAACCTGTGGATATACCGTCGTATGTAATGCGCCTATACATACTAACACAGAATTACATACCAAAGTCCTTAGGACGCTTCATATGCCCAGAGTGTCGTTGTTTATCTATCATGTATTCTGCTACGACCAGTGTAGAACATGAGGAGCAGTCTTTGCAGTCCGGTTTGTACATAGAACGTGTTGTGCCAATACACAAAGAAACACGTTTTTAAACAAAGGTTGGTCGGTGAACAATATGTAGGGGGAAAGAGCAATAGACAGAAACAGAGAGAGAGAGAAACACACAAAATGAGAAAGACTTTAGACTTAAGAATAATATTCTTAAGGAAATTGATCATTGCTATGACGTGTCATACGTCCATACGTCCACCTTGTCGCTCCTAAACTGAGGAATAAATAGCTCACTTACAGGCACACTGACAGAATACCAATGCGAATACGAATGTTTAATGAGGGTAAACGGATAAGCTCGAGCTGCTTTACACCATGCCCTCGAGGGGAAAAAAGAAAAGCCAAATAACAAGAAAAGGAAAACAAAACTAAAGCATAAAATACATAAAAAGAATAGAAAATAACAACAGGCATGTTCACAGAAAATTGAAGAACATGGGACAAATTCAAGCTCAAATGAACAGCACGTGCTCGCACACACGCAATAACATACAGTATACACTATAACAATAGCAAAACATTACATACAGTGTCTCTTGTGGTGTGTGCGAAAACACAGATACACGTACGCCCACGATCAATGTATGCAATACACTAATACGTTTACGTTTAAGAGAAGCAATACATTTGCATAAAGTCATTATTATTGCTAAACAAACAGCGACTATTTCAAGGATGTTAATCACTTAAAGCTTATCTAAGAGATGTTCTTTTATCTGTGACATGTTCTTTTAAAGGATAAGACACTGTTTAGGTTTTTATTGATATTTTCCAAATCATTTCATAGTTTACTACCGGAGTACAGGTTTGTTCTGGGACAAGGAATATAAATGATACTTTTGTTACGAATATTAGTAATAGAGAGGGGCTTGAGAAAGAGAGAGAGAGAGAGAGAGAGAGAGAGAGAGAGAGAGAGAGAGAGAGAGAGAGAGAGAGAGAGAGAGAGAGAGAGAGAGAGAGAGAGAGAGAGAGAGAGAGAGAGAGATGAGAGATAGAAAGAGAGAGAAAAAGTGTAAAAGAGAATGTTTAGGAGGTTACTCAAAAAAGACAAAACACAAACGCTTATTTCATGACAGATCAGTGAACTAGGCCTTATACGCTTTTCTATCTCCAATGTTTAAAGACATACTGACGCACCACGATTAAGTCCCTTGGATTTTTTCTGGGTAGCTGTGACCCACATACAAATATCCCCAACTTCAAATTGAGGCTGCTGTTTATAAAATGATGTTTCGTTTTCAATTTGGGGGCATTTGTATGGGAGTCATACCTGGTCAAAACAAGATTTCTTACCAGCTATAAGAGAGAAAACTCGTGATTTGGACACTTGATCTGGTGGGTATTTAAGCAGCACAGGCACGAAACCAATGTCAGCACGTTCAACCCGCCTTGTAATTTGAATGAATTTCACAGTGAACTTGGCCACACACGCTTTCCTGTCTCCAACAGTAAGCAGCACAGGCACAAAGCCCGTGTCAGCACGTCCACCCCGTGTTGCCTGGCAGTAATTACGCCTGACAATGACCCGCTTCATTACCGATGCAATTTTTAACCAACCTTTTCCCTTTTTAATCATCGGGGTTTGTTTTTTTATCCCCTAAACGATGAGCCGTCAGTGGATTTTATAATAACATAATGAAGTGGTTCGCCCTACTCCCCACTCCACAAAAACTAATGAGATGTTTCACCTTTTCTGTGCCCTAGCCACAAAATATAGAGTACCAAGGGGGGTTGCGTTCCCCTCAAAATGCCACAAGCATGATGTGATTTATCTATGCAATCTCTACTATTTCAAGGGGGGTACGCACGTACCCAACCAGCGCACAGACCTGTTAGTACTCTATATACAAAAAGAAAACAAGAAAGAACTGGAATAATGTGCAGGAATAAGCGACATTGGAAACTATTTTCCTTTTCAACCATACAATCCAATTTGTACGCACAAAAGATCTGGATTCATTGTATAGCGTGCCTATGCTCACCTGATGAAGATTCAATTTGTACGTATTAATTAACACGATGATTCATTGCATACGTTTTTGTTCCCCTTGGACAAAGTTGCTCTTGTTGTATTGAGAGAAGAGAAATGTTTGACTACCAAATACAGAATTAATATCTTAAAGGAGCACCTGACGGATGAGTTTGCGCACGAAACACGTCGAGATCACCAGAAAAACACCCTTTACGGAAATCGCAACACTCAATTTGCTCTGGTTTCCTAGAAATCAAACCGTCAAATCGGGGGTTCCTCCTTGGTGGAGGTGCTGGAAGTCAAATTATTTCAATGGCCGCATGAGTTTAGACCAAATCGTTTGCACGAAATGTCCACAATACAAGCCTTTATATTTTCTTTTTTTGTTAAATGTCATACAGTTTACCAAAAGGAGTTTCGCTCACAACAATGGAAATAGCTCCAATTTTTGTTTACTGCACTACAAAGAAAAAAAAGCTTCAATCACAATTAGTGGCCTCCACCCATCCCATCCAAAATGGCTTCTCTCTCTGGCATCTCCGCCCAGGAGGAATCGCCGTTTTGACGGTTTGATTTCTAGCAAACCAGAGCAAAGTGAGTTTCCTATCCTTGAAAAGGCTGTCTTTCTGGTGATCTCGACGTGTTTCTTGCAACAAAAAAACCCACTTCCGTCAGGGTACACCTTTAAAACAAATTCAGTTACAATTGGTCAAGGGTAATAGTCATGCGTTTAATAACGATTAACGAATATTCTGTCTGAAACGAAAAACCATATACTGACACCATAAAAGTTTTAGAAAAGTGTCTACCAAACAGCGCATGGTCGTTGGCCTAGAAGACGAATTAGGAAGAGGGAAAAGAAGTGAAAAAGAAGACTCGCTGAAGTTGTCAAAACACTTGCGTTTACGTTCTTTTGTGTCCTTGTTCCCTTTCTACAACCCAAGTTGTATACTAGCCGTGTTTTCTTCTGTTTCAGCCAGATAATTAAATACCCGAAGTAATAACACCAACTATGATCACAAATCAAATGACCAAGGCCATCTGCCCATGTCATATTGGGAGGGGGGAGAGGAGACGGAATAATTAGGGGAAGACGGGGTAAAAAGCGCATGGGCGGGTAAGAAGCCCACCCCAATTATCTCATGAAATGAAGCAAATTTCAGTCTCATTTTGCCCATGAGACGAGCGTTAATGTCTAGCATTCGTCACATGGGCAAATTTGGCTGAAATTTTCTTTATTTCATGAGATAATTGGGGTGGGCTTCTTACCCGCCCATGCGCTTTTTACCCCGTCTTCCCCATATAGAACATACATCAAAGGAATACAGAGAGAAGAAGGAATAATTATATAGAACATACATAAAAGTAATACATAGCATATAGATAAGTTATCAAAATGATTACCAGATCACAACATCACCAAGCATGAAACAGAAGTAATAACATCGTGTAACCAGTGATAGGCCTGCTCCAAATTTCCGATAATAATAACTAACATTTCATATCATGTAATAGTCTAACCACACTTGTTGCGGTTTCGTTTATTTTACATTTCGCCACCGTTTTCACGTTGCCATAGCATTTTCTGAGTTATGTACACATGACGACTTCTGAAATCAACGATTATTTAGGTCCTATTGGAATAAGTCAAACATTGTAGCTGAATAAGTTTTGGCAGATGGATCTGTCCACAGTTTTAGCCTACACACATTGAACAATTGTGGTGGTGCATGTGAAAAACCTTCATAAGTCGCTCAGAAGGTTTTGAGCAAAAGCCAAACATAATTAACAACCCCCAAATAACAAGTTTCCATTTAGGGCATATTTATGTCTATTTGTAATGTATTATATCAGTATCCACAACATGAAAGACAAGTTTGAATGGTTTCTTTGTTTATTTGAATGTTTTCTAAATCAAGTCAACAGAAACAAAGAGGCAAAATTGTATCTTGTATGCCCGATTTCTGCAAATGATCTATTTCGAATGACAAACTTCTAATAATCATTATAAAAAAAACACTAGACAAGATAACTCAATTCGGTTTTCTGTATATATATATATACATTTTATTATGTGGACTCAATAGTCCAAATGAATTATCAAACACACACACACACACACACACACACACACACACACACACACACACTGCAACACAATCTAATTATACACACAGAATGTGGGTCACAACAATGACGTCAAGAAAAGTTACGTTTTGTAATTGTTACGTCAAGTTTGTTCTACTGTCTGTCCCGCGTCCAATGCCAAAAGCCGAAATATTGGGAATAGTCTTCGTTCTTTCTTGTTAGTTTTCATTCTTTTTTTGTTCTGATATATATATATATATATAACGTATTTGAACTAAAAATGCAAAGTCGGAAAAACAACTCCAAACTAGATTAGTCTTGTTTATTTATAAATATTGTCCAAATTTTCGTCTACATCCGTAGACTTTTTCTAGGACAAAAAAATGACGCATAAGGTTACAATTACGTCAAAAAACAAAACGTCATACAAAGGAATTACGTCTATGTTATAGAGAGAGAGAGAGAGAGAGAGAGAGAGGAGGGGGAGGGAGAGAGAAAGAGAGAGAGAGAGAGAGAGAGAGAGAGAGAGAGAGAGAGAGAGAGAGAGATGACCAGCTCATGTTTACAATATTAGAGTCTATCTATAGTAGTAGTAGGAGCACACGTACTCATGCACACACACACACACACACACACACACACACACACACACACCTACACACACGCGCGCACACACATACACATACACATACACACGCACGCACACGCACACACACACGCGCGCGCGCGCGTACACACACACACGCACACAGAATGAAATTAAGTCTGCATGGAACAATAGGCATTGGGAAGTCTAGGCTTGCTGTTTAGATTTATAGGAACCAGTACTGAATATCAAACTCGAGGACAATCTGCATGGTTGAATTTCTCACAGAGTAAATCCATGGAAGTCTTTTCTTGAATTCAACCCAACAAAAACGGTCCCCAAATTCGACATCCAGTACAGTTCTCTCCTCAGTAGTTGTTTGTCGGACTCCACATGCTCAAGAGC
>CM065680.1:85327619-85332619 GCA_017654935.2 Phymorhynchus buccinoides | reverse complement strand
GGGTAAGAAGCCCACCCCAATTATCTCATGAAATAAAGAAAATTTCAGTCAAATTTGCCCATGAGACGAATGCTAGACATTAACGCTCGTCTCATGGGCAAAATGAGACTGAAATGTGCTTCATTTCATGAGATAATTGGGGTGGGTTTCTTACCCGCCCATGCGCTTTTTACCCCGTCTTCCCCTACAAACGCGCACGCACTCACGCACTGGCGCACAAAACAAAGTCGGACTTGCTGGGCCTGACTAATTCTTAACACTTTCAACGCTAGCCATTCCTCAGCCAAAATGTACCATTAAACTTACCTGGGTAGAGAAAAGATTCAATCTGCAATATTGGGGATTCCTCTTTGACATGCATAGATTAGGGCCTATCCTTACCTCTCAAAATGAAGAACATAAGGTCACTGGATACCAGACCCTCATGTGATGCCCTTTAGTGACATGGGTGTTAAATTAGTGTGGTGCCAAGAGGCGACTGTGGCGATGAAAGGGTTTAACTAAGCGCATAGCGGCAGCATGACGCAGCTGCGCTCATAATTGACAGGAAACTGAGCGATCGAAGAAGAAGAAGAAGAAGAAGAAGAAGAAGAAGAAGAAGAAGTTACACAGAAGCCACAGAGAGGAATATCTGGAACCAATCGTCAGTTCGGTTGCCTAATGTCGTTCAGGTAAACCATCTCACAAGCATACAAACCCATAAACACGCAGGCGCACAGACATACGCCTCCCCCTCCCTCCCCCTTTATCCCACACATATCTTTTGTTAGTTCATGTGTGGTGCATTGAGACCATTCAGTTTGCATCTCGATTCAATCAACTTGTTTAGATGTTGTAAGTTCATGGCTGCGTTGTTGAATACTTTTCTGTCAACCGTCAGTGCTATGAAAAGTTGCGTTTTTTGTTTGTTTGTATCAGTTTACGATCAACGCGAGATAAACGAACGGAAACATGTTGAAGAAAGGAAGAAAGGAAGGGGAAAAGAACGGTTATGAGAGAGAGCGAGGCGAGAGAGAGAGAGAGAGAGAGAGAGAGAGAGAGAGAGAGAGAGAGAGAGAGAGAGAGAGAGAGAGAGAGAGAGAGAGAGAGAGAGAGAGAGAGAGAGACAGAGAAACAGACAGAGAGAGAGAGACAGAGAGAGAAAGCGACAGAGAGAGCCGATAAAATAAATGAAAACATCAAAGGAGAAACAGAGAGAAAAGAGAAAATATGAGAGAGCTGGGGTGGGTGGAAAGGAGAGACTGGTTCAAACGAAAACGAAAACGAAAAACTAAAACGAAATTTTATTTAACCAGGGAACACATGAGATAAGCAATACAATGCTTTTTTCCACCCAGCCCTGGGGCAAATAGAACATTCAATAACAAAGTTAACTAACGCATACAAAAGTGAAAAGGCGAATGGGTTACACAAAAAAGAAAGAAACGCTGGGGTAATGACAGGTGAGGGGGGAGAGTAAGGAGGGGGAATAAGGGGGAAGGGAGGGTATAGTGAAGCATGTCACAACACACATAACACACGAGTAATAATAGTAAAACATAGAAGAGGAAGAAGAAACACAAAACAAAATTACATTTGATCTTTAAGATTTTGAAATAGAATATTTTGATATGCCTTTTTAAAAAATAATTCATGCCAGCTTTTTGTTTTAAATTAGATGGCAAAGAGTTCCATTCAGTTCCACCCGAGTACGTTAAACTGGTTTTAAAAAGATCAGTTCTGGGTTTGGGGACAAGAATACTGTTTGTATATCTAGACTGGTTGAACGGAAATCTCTTGATTAAGGTTGCAGGTGCTAAACCGTTTATAATTCTGTACATCATGACTTTTATTATACCGAAGCTTATCTGTGAAAGGAAGACTATTTAGTGAGACGTAATCTTGAAATGTTAACCCTTTCGCCGCCAGCCATTTTCTAGCTAAAATGTTCAATTAAATTTACATGGGTAGAAAAAGATTTCGTCAGCAATATTGGGGATCCGTCTGTGACATGTTTTAAATGAGGCCTATCCTTATCTCCCAAAATGAAGAACACAAGGTCATTGGATAACAGACCATAATTCAAGGCTTTTAGTGACATGGGTGTTAAATCACTGTGGTGCAAAAATGCAACATTGGCGGTGAAAGGGTTAATGAAGACGATTTCAAAAGACATGTTAGTGCTGGTTTATGAACACTTATCAACGGCTCTAGGGTGTTAGCACTACTTGAAGCAAAGAGAGTTGATGCATAATCTATGTGAGACTGGATGCATGCGTGGAAGAAATGCTTACGTGCATCAATATTAAGAACATTCTTTATCTTAGAGAGTTGGAAAACTTTTTGAGATGCTCGTTTGCTTAAGCTACTAATATGGGAGGACCAAGTAAGGTTGTTATCTAGAGTAATCCCTAAAACTTTATGTGTGTTGACTTATTCTTCTGGCTTATAGCGAAGATATATTTGGGGGATAATACTTGTTATATTTTGTCGCTTTTGCCGTGACGTTACAATCATATACTTAGTTTTTTGATCATTTAATGCCATATGATCTGTCCAGTTGAGAGAAAGAGAGGATGGAGAAAAAAAGAGAGCGACCGAGAAAGCAACATACATGGAGACAAACATAGAGACAAAGATGGAGGAGTAAGCAATATGCAGCTATAGTGAAGTATGGGGTGGGTTTTTGTGTGTGTGTGTGCTTGTTTGTTTGTTGTTTGTTTTGTTTAGGCAAGAGGGTAAGGGAGACATGAAGCATATTTGTATATTTTTGGTCTTCCGTACTTTATAGTCACAGATCGAAAGAGATTACTATTTTTGACTTGATGTAAGCTACTGTGATGTTTTTAATTCTAGACGTGTCATGTTTCTACTTGCTAAGTTTGTGATTGATTAATGTGTTTTTTAACAAAAGTATTTTAACAAAAAAACTTTGATTTTGTTTTTACCTTGTGTTTTTATCCCTTTTTAATACGTGGTAAGATGTGACGTGGTGACGGCCCTGACATGGCCTTAGTTGTCGACGGGGCTATAAATTTAATCTTAATCTTAATCTTAGAGTGGCACAGAGGTAACGCGTTCGCCTTGTGTCAAGTAAACCCAAGTTCGAACCTGGGTACAGGGGATTTTTCCTCTCACTTTGCACTAGGCCTTACGGTCTGAACGTGGAGTCTTTCGGATGAGACGATAAACTGATGTCCTGTGTGCACATGCACTTAGCACACGTTAAACCCAGTGGCAACGAAAAAGTTGTCATTTGGTCCAACTTTACCCCATCCCCCACCCTCCTTTCCTTCCTCATCAGCCACACAATATGTGCATGTAAAAAATAAATTGGGTGACGCGCCTCTGGCTGCGACGCGCTCTCCTGGTGGGAGCAACCCGAATTTCACAGCGACGCCTCTGTGACTATAAAGTACCTAATACCTAATACCTGTGAATGTCAAAATTTGCATTGCTTACAGTACATATAGTACATATCTATATTGTTAAAAACTCGGGACTTTACTGGTGTTGCACTGCCTCCGGGCATTGCAGCCAGTATTGTTCCCACCATCTTTGTATTTACAAATGTCCCATAAGTGTCTATGACCGAGAGGACGTAAAACACCATTTTTCATTCATTCACCTGTGAATGTAGGGTTGCTCCCACCTGGAGATCGCGTCGCAGCCAGAGGCATAAGCATAAGCAGAAAGAGATGATTTTTGTATTTTCTTAGAGTAGACAGAACGCAAAAGGAAGAAAAAAAGTAAAGGCAGAGAAGAGAAAACGGCCGCGGAAAGTATATGAGCATGAATAAAGTCATTACAGAAATAAATATAGCAAATACAAATACACATTTTGATGGATTATAGCAAAAAATTCTTATTAGCGAACAAAAACACAAGCATACATTACTTTTTCCAAAAAAATTATGAAAGAGCATTAATTTAATGTCTGCACGCCATGTGTTTCAAAGAATGAAAAGACAATATTAAGAAACAAGATTATGAATAAGGCCGCGTACACAGTAGACGCGGAACTCCCATACGCAATCCGCGAATAAGTAAAAGAGAGAAGGAAAAAAATAAGCGCACGTGTCCCTATTTCCCTTAAGGCCATGTACACACATAAGCGGGTATCCCATGCGGAAACCCGTGCGCAGTCCATACAAATGTGAAACAAAGAAGGGAAAAGATTTGCGCACGTGTCCGAATGTCCCCTATATGCGTGAACGTGTATCCTTCTATCTTCCACTTATTTAGGGTTTTCCGTACGGAAATTACGCGTCTAATGTGAACCCGGCCTAATCCGTATATTTCTCGCCTTTTTTTTTAATAACTTCTATGAGTTTCCGTGCGTAACTTTTGCGTCTAATGTGTCTGCGGCCTAAAAAGAACACACCCCCCCCCCCCCCCCCCCCCCCAACACCCCCCCCCCCCCCCCCCCCCCCCCCCCCCCCCCCCCCCCCCCCCCCCCCCCCCCCCCCCCCCCCCCCCCCCCCCCCCCCCCCCCCCCCCCTCCCCCCCCCCCCCCCCCCACCCCCCCCCCCTCCCCACCCCCCCCCCCCCCCCCCCCCCCCCCCCCCCCCCCCCCCCCCCCCCCCCCCCCCCCCCCCCCCCCCCCCCCCCCCCCCCCCCCCCCCCCCCCCCCCCCCCCCCCCCCCCCCCCCCCCCCCCCCCCCCTCCCCCCCCCCCCCCCCCCCCCCCCTTTTCCCCCCCCACCCCCCCCCCCCCTCCCCCCCCCCCCCACCCCCCCCCCCCCCCCCCCCCCCCCCCCCCCCCCCACCCCCCCCCCCCCCCCCCCCCCCCCCCCCCCCCCCCCCCCCCCCCCCCCCCCCCCCCCCCCCCCCCCCCCCCCCAACTATTTGTTAGAAACAAAAAGAACATATACAAATTATTATAAAGCAAAAAACGAGGAAATGGACAGACAGGCCTTTTTTTCGAACTACAGTTGCTTTTAAAAGCAGGTTTTTCGAAGCAGGAGAGTACGTCTGTTAAGTCCTTTCGCGGACAGTTGTCCTCTCGCGGATACCATGATC
>CM065680.1:85315119-85320119 GCA_017654935.2 Phymorhynchus buccinoides | reverse complement strand
ATGCATCTTGCGTTGTCTGAATTACCTTTTATTTGAATCTTTCGTTCTTTCAATTTGCGGCTTTCTGTATCGTCGTGTTTTGCTGCATTCGTCGCACTTTCGATAACATCTCCAGGGTGTAGGAAATGTCAGCTTGGAGCTTGAAGCACGAAACACTTTGTATTGTCTTCTGCGGGATGTTTCTGTTGTTTGTTGATTCTTTCTCTCAATCTGAGCCGTCTTTATTTTCTTTTTCAGTTGGCTATTAAGTATTCACCGTTTGAAAGCATTATGCTAAGAGAAGAAGTGTCATAAGTCTGATATCATTTTAGGGCATCTACCTATTGCCATGTCTTTGTTGTTGAAATTATTGTTGTTGTTGCTGTTGTTGTTGTGGTTGGTGTTATCTGTTGATTCTGCTTTTCCTTATTTTATGCTTTAGTAGTCCTTACTCTTTTGTTGTTGTTGTTGGTGGTGGTGGTGGTGGTGGTGGTTTTTAACTCAAAGGCTGTTTGGTTGTGCATTTTGTTTCTTCCATCGAATTTTCAATATTATAATCCCTTTTGATAAGTGTTTTGTTTTTCTTTCGTTTAGTTGTTCTCCGTAATTGCCTTTAACATCCTCTCTCTGTCTCTGCCTCTGTCTTTCTGTCTGTCTGTATCTCTCTGTGTCTGTGTCTGTGTCTTTGTCTCTGTCTCTGTCTCTCTCTCTCTCTCTCTTTCTCTCTCTCTCTTTCTCTCTCTCTTAAAACAGTAATCATTAAACATTTCAATGTCCAGTGTCCACTCTCTCTCTCTCTCTCTCTCTCTCTCTCTCTCTCTCTCTCTCTCTCTCTCTCTCACACACACACACACACACACACACACACACACACACACACACACACACACACACACACACACACACACACACACACACACACACACACACACACACACACACACACACAGTTGTGCTTTTGTTCGGATATTTTTCTTCTTTCTCATGTCCGAGAAAACTATGACTATCTCTCTTTCTCTCTCTCTCTCTCTCTCTCTCTCTCTCTCTCTCTCTCTCTCTCTCTCTGTTCTTATCTCTCGATTCTGGTGTCTCTGTTGTTTCTCTGTCTCTTTGTCTCAGTCATTAATATTTTCCCCAACTCCATCTTCTGCTTTCCTTTTATTCTACCACTATGATTACATCTGTACATATGTATATTATAATCTTTGTATTGTGTTTGTATGAAGTGTATGTATTTTCCCAATGATATTTGATTGTGGTTGATTTTTCTCCAGTATATGCTGTATTTATTTGCGTTCATTATTTTTCTGATTTATTTATGATGACAGGATGTAAAAAAGCTTTATCAAGCTTACTCTTTTATCGTCAATAAAGATCATTTTGACTTGACTTGACTTGACTTGACACACACATATATATATATACACACATTCTCGCACTATTATTTTTGTCTCTCCCCCAAGCTTGTGTGACTATCCCTGTGTATAAACAAAGTGCATGTTTGTGTGTCTGTGTGTATCTTACTGCTCACTGTGACCAGCCTATGGATTATGTGATCTTTTTGTTTGTGGCTCAAGCCACAAACCTATAACTCACTTTGTCGATCGGTCGGTCTGTCGGTCCAAAATTGTCGCACATTTTGACAAAATTGTCGCACTTCAAATCGAGGCTACACTTCTGGCCGCTCTTTAAAATGATGTATTTTAAAAGCGTACAAAATAATAAACATATGTAATACAGACACTACAACAGACACGACGAGTATGCGGTGCTTCTTTTGATGAGCATAAGTAGGATACATAGTTTTAAATGTTTTCCAAAAGATATAAAAAGTTACGAAATGATGCAGAGATAACATTCTGGTTTACAGATTAAAATTATTGAAAAGCCAGGGGAGGTAACTCATGATTGGAGTGGTAAAAATAGACCGCGTGCCACAAACTATTGCGATTTCGCGCTTGTTAGCAGATGTTTTTGCTGTTAAAAGCTACTTTCGCCCTACTTTATTGTCGTGAACAACCGCAAAGAATATCCCATATCTCTTTCCAATATAACGGTTATCTTTATATGCCTTACTGCCTCTTAACCCTTTCGCCGCCACAGTCGCATTTTAGCACCACAATGATTTAACACCTATGTCAATAAAAGGCATCAAATTTTATATCTGTCACAGAAGAATCCCCAATACTGCAGATGGAATTTGTTCTGTACCCAGGTAAATTTAAAAATGGACATTTTTTGGGCTGAAATGTGTCGGGCGGTGAAAGTGTTAATTGTATTCCAAGGTCTAAAAGAACGGGGGTACATTAGGATGGGCACGTGGGTTCCGCGTTGCTCTGTACTGTCTGTCTGTGTGTTTTTGTGAGTCCATGTGTATGTGAACGTATTTTATCTTCCAGACTCTGGCATCGGAACTACTCGTCCAATTGCAATGCAAATTGGCAGCTTTAGTTTTGGCATCATTACAATGTTGCCCATAATATTTTGTGAGCTCCAGCTGTAAAGTGAGAGGGAGGACGGAGGATGAAAGCACGGCTGCAACGCAGGTCGACGCAGCACACACTTAAAAGGGACACCCTGACGGATGCGTTTTTGCAAGAAACACGTCGAGATCACCAGAAAGGCAGCCTTTTCAAGGATCGGAGCACTCACTTCGCGCTGGCTTTCTAGCAATAAAAACCGTCAAAACGGTGATTCCGCCTTGGCGGAGTTGCCGGGAAAATAAGCCATTTTGGACGGGGTGGGTGGAGGACACTCAGAGTGGTTGAAACGTGTTCTTCTTTGTAGTGCAGAAGAAAAAAAAAGGAGGGAAACTCCTTTTAGTAAACTAAATAAAAAGGCGTGTATTGTGGACATTTCGTGAATTTTGTGTAAGCGACTCAGGCGGCTATTGAAACTTTCACTGAAAGAATTTGACTTCCAGCACCTCCGCCAAGGAGAAATCGCCGATGTGACTTCTAGAAAACTAGAGCAAAGTGAGTGTTCCCATCTCTGTAAAGGGCGTTTACCTGGTGCTGGCTCTCGACGTGTTTCTTGCAAAAACAACACTAATCCGTCAGGGTGCCCCTTTAAACCCCGCCTTTTTCTATGTGGTTCACACATTGCAACATGTACGCGGACACCGAATTTAGGGCTAGCTCAAATTAGATCAAGGGAGGAGCCGTAACGGTGACCCAGAATGAAATGGGGAATTTAGGTCACGTTTGCGTGCCTTGCTTGTACTGGTCGACGTGGGAGACAAGACGGGGCCCGAGTTTGTCTCAGCTAATAGTAAAGCGAGAGTAAAAACGTTTGAACTGGGATCGCATTTATATAATACTAAATAAACCCGTGCTCCGCACGGCAGCATGAAGCATCTGCGTTCATAATTGATAGGAAACTGTCCGAAGAAGAAGAACTGGCTAGATGTACATTATTGAATATAGTAAAACCCGTGCTCCGCACGGGATGTCATGAAAGCAATTGTAAGCTCCGCACAGACTTAGGTTTTGTCACTTTGAGAAAAGTAGGTGCCTAAATGTTGTGAAAACACACACACACACACACACACACACACACACACACACACACACACACACACACACACACACACACACACACACACACACACACACTCACTGTAGTAGACAGCACACACTTCATCATTGCTTTCTCGGTTTCCTTTCCATTCATGAGCGCAGATGCGTTATTCTCCGTTATGCACCTTTCAAAACAAATATGGTTAGACCAAACACAAAATTTCCAGAAGGTAGAGGAACTATTTGTACAAAAGCCCTACTCGCCTCCCTCTTCTCCTTCCTAGCCACCCCTCCCCCTACCCCTCTCCCTTCTTCTAACCAAAGCAACCATAGAAGTTTCTAGGTGCTGTGAGTTAGCCTCTGCTTTCTGTTAGCACACGCACGTGTCTAAAAACCGTTTTGAAAATGCAAATGGCTTCCAACAGACCGTCCACCCCAAATTAGACAGTTTAACTCACCAGTTTTACGACGGATTTTAGCAATTTACATCATGATATTGCCTTTGATTGTCAAAGTGGTGTTTTTTCGTTCATTCAAATAACCATTACCACGGAGGGAAAAAAAAGAACATTAAGCTTACAGATTGCAGTAAAGTTGACGGTCTCTGTATAGCCAACTTGAAATGTGACCTGAATAACTTCGGCAAACTTTGTGTTTTCCTAAGGTAGCTTCGGCAATTTTCGGGCAAAGCAGACGACCCAAATTGTGGATGAAATTTCACACATTTTGGCTTCAAATTCAACTTTCAAAAGCAAAATTTGTAATCCGACATAGCGGAATAAATAGACGAATCGCGTATCTTGACCCGCATCGCGAGCGAAAGGCCGACATTTATGCAGTACTCGAGTTTTTAGGGGTCCCTCCTCGGATCCTTAGCGCATTTATTATAGATGCCTTCGTCATCTGGTTTTACTTTCCATCATTCCCTTCGAACTGTAACGCTTCTTCTCATCTGCATAAAAGATAGAAACAGGTCTTCTTCTTTTACCAGTATACACAACTGTGTTGTTACATATTCGGGACTTTCCTGGTGTTGCACTGCCTCCGGGCATTGCCTCCAGGATCGTTCCCACCATCTTTATATCTACTAGTGTCCCATATGTGTCTGTTCCAGACCGGAGGACGTTAAACAGAATTTCTTCTTCTTCTTCTTCTTCTTCTTCTTCTTCTTCTTCATCTTCTTCATCTTCTTCTTCTTCTTCTTCTTCATCTTCTTCTTCTTCTTCTTCTTCTTCTTCTTCTTCTTCCAGTTGGGGATGTTTGTCCTGCCCCGCACTCACCGGTCGTCATTCCGAACAGGATGCGTGCTATGTGAATTCGTGTCATCCATCCCACCGGCACACACTCGTACCGAATAGTGGGATAGGCGTGTACGCAAGGTGCTTGTGCATGCGTTCGCACCACGGGACCTTCGGTTTTTGAAAAGTCTCACCCGAAGGACGTTTTCCCCCAAACTGACGTCAAGTACCCATTTTACACCTGGGTGAAGGGAGGGAGGAAAAT
>CM065680.1:85292619-85302619 GCA_017654935.2 Phymorhynchus buccinoides | reverse complement strand
CCCCCTAACACTGCACCCAGATAGAATGTCAGAACCATTAGCCCGCTTGCCATGCCCGTTCCTCCCTGCTCCTCCTCCCCGTTCAGAAAGGGCGTGAGTGTAATAGAGAAGAACAAGATGGCAAACCCATATAAACCGTACTCCCAGATACAGATTCGTATTTGGTATTATGTACTTTATAGTCACAGAGGCGCCTCTGTGAAATTCGGGTTGCTCCCACCTGGAGAGCGCGTTGCAGCCAGAGGCGCGCCACCCATTTGTTTTTTATAATTTGCATGCGACGTTTGTGTGGCTGAAGGGGGGGGGGATAATTTGACCAAATGTCAACTTTTTCGTTGCGACTCGTGTGCTAAGCGCATGGGCACACGGGACCTCGGTTTATCGTCTCATCCGAAAGAGTCCACTTCAGAAAGTGAAGGGAGATAATGTTCGACTCTCGAGTCTTTTGAGGGTTTTGTTGTGTTGAAGATGTTCCTGTATCGGTATGGCAATGGCCACTGGTTTATTTTACAAAAACAAATTCTCATTTTCTCACCAACCTAACTTTGGTTGAAATCCATCCATTATTCGTTTGGCACAATCGGTGTTTTTGTAATTATATCAATAAGATTCACTGGGGTTACGTTGGTATGACTGGCGGTTTGGTAAACCTGACATAACGGGCCGCATGTGGAGGTCGCAAGGAACCCTCCAACCACGTTTCGCTAAGATTGGTTCAGTAGTTTAGGCGCTGTGAACTGGAATGATTTTTTGATCACACGTTTCACTCACATACAGACAGACAAAGAAACGCACAGCCCTCGTTCCCATTCCAGACTACTCCTGTTCTTACAGAACTGGGAGTACGAAAAGGGGGATAAGAGTGACAGACAGTAGGAATGGAAGAACAAAAAGGAGAAAGAAGAGTGAAGTCGTGTGACGTGATGACATTGAGGTTAGGGATATTGTAGTGAGTAGGAGGTTATTATTTTGTTCACATCGAATTGGGGGAAAAGGTTCTTGTGTGTCTTTTCTTTTCGATGTTGTTATCTGTATTGAATGTCACACACTTCGACCTCATTTAAAATAAAGATAATTTGTGCTTGAATGTTTTTCTGTTTTTGTTGGGTTTTGTTTTTCTTTCTTTCTTAGTTTCTTTTTCTTCTTTTGCTGCTGCTGCTTTGTAGTAGTACCAAAAAAGACTAACTACAAAACTACTACTACTACTACTACTACTACTACTACTACTACTACTACTACTACTACTACTACTACTACTACTACTACTTACTACTACTTCTTCTTCATCTTCTTCTTCTTCTTGCACCACAACTACTAACACGACCACAAGTAAATTCTTCCTCTTTGCTACTTCTGCGACTACTACTACTACTTCTCCTTCCTCAACCACTATCCCAAACAATACTGATGCTGTTATGCATTATAACGACAGTAACACTGTTGGGGTCTCGTGTTTTAGTTTGTTTGTCTATGTTTTGCTTTCATTAAACATCTTTTGCGCTTTGTTTCGAACAAAGTATGAACGCCCCGTGGCAAATGTCCTAGTGTGTAACGGCAAGTCGTTCGATCTGTTTCTTGGACATTCATAGAGCAGAAAATCTTTACAGAAAATCAAATTAAGATGAAATTATCGGTAATGGATGTTTTATTTGGTGTTGAAGACCTCAAGCTTGATAAACGACATAACAAACTTAGAAATTGCATGTTACTTGTTGGTAAGATGTGTATCAGCATTTGTAAAAACAACAACACCACAATCGGCTTTCAACCTTCAATCAATCTTTGAAAGGGAATACGGTCTAAAATAATAATGTTTAAAATGTAAAAACAAGAAAAGAAAGAGAGCGATAGAGAGAGACAGAGAGAGAGATATAGAGAGAGAACAGTGTTATCTTGCGTTTTGTATAAGTAAAGAGGGAGAACAGAAGAAGAAAAAAAGAAGATAAAAGTGTGTGGTGAATGGTCACTGTTGATAGTTCTTTGTTCTATGAACAGTAAAGTGTGTGGAGAATGGTCACTGTTGATTGTTCTTTGTTCTAGTAACAGTAAAATGTGTGGAGAATGGTCACTGGTGATTGTTCTTTTGTTCTAGTATCAGTAAAGAGTGTGGAGAATGGTCACTGTTGATTGTTCTTTTGTTCTAGTAACAGTAAAGTGTGTGGAGAATGGTCACTGTTGATTGTTCTTTGTTCTAGTAACAGTAAAGTGTGTGGAGAATGGTCACTGTTGATTGTTCTTTGTTCTAGTAACAGTAAAGTGTGTGGAGAATGGTCACTGTTGATTGTTCTTTGTTCTAGTAACAGTAAAGTGTGTGGAGAATGGTCACTGTTGATTGTTCTTTGTTCTAGTAACAGTAAAGTGTGTGGAGAATGGTCACTGTTGATTGTTCTTTTGTTCTAGTAACAGTAAAGTGTGTGGAGAATGGTCACTGGTGATTGTTCTTTGTTCTAGTAACAGTAAAGTGTGTGGAGAATGGTCACTGTTGATTGTTCTTTATTCTAGTAGCAGTAAAGTGTGTGGAGAATGGTCACTGTTGATTGTTCTTTTGTTCTAGTAACAGTAAAGTGTGTGGAGAATGGTCACTGTTGGTTGTTCTTTGTTCTAGTAACAGTAAAGTGTGTGGAGAATGGTCACTGGTGATTGTTCTTTTGTTCTAGTAACAGTAAAGTGTGTGGAGAATGGTCACTGTTGATTGTTCTTTGTTCTAGTAACAGTAAAGTGTGTGGAGAATGGTCACTGTTGATTGTTCTTTAAAGTTCTAGTGGTCAGTAAAGTTCTTTGTGTGGAGAATGGTCACTGTTGATTGTTCTTTGTTCTAGTAACAGTAAAGTGTGTGGAGAATGGTCACTGGTGATTGTTCTTTGTTCTAGTAACAGTAAAGTGTGTGGAGAATGGTCACTGGTGATTGTTCTTTTTCTAGTAACAGTAAAGTGTGTGGAGAATGGTCACTGGTGATTGTTCTTTGTTCTAGTAACAGTAAAGTGTGTGGAGAATGGTCACTGTTCTTGATTGTTCTTTTGTTCTAGTAACAGTAAAGTGTGTGGAGAATGGTCACTGGTGATTGTTCTTTATTCTAGTAACAGTAAAGTGTGTGGAGAATGGTCACTGTTGATTGTTCTTTGTTCTAGTAACAGTAAAGTGTGTGGAGAATGGTCACTGGTGATTGTTCTTTGTTCTAGTAGCAGTAAAGTGTGTGGAGAATGGTCATTGGTGATTGTTCTTTGTTCTAGTAGCAGTAAAGTGTGTGGAGAATGGTCACTGGTGATTGTTCTTTGTTCTAGTAACAGTAAAGTGTGTGGAGAATAGTCATTGGTGATTGTTCTTTGTTCTAGTAGCAGTAAAGTGTGTGGAGAATGGTCATTGGTGATTGTTCTTTGTTCTAGTAGCAGTAAAGTGTGTGGAGAATGGTCACTGGTGATTGTTCTTTGTTATAGTAGCAGTACAGTGTGTGGTGAATGGTCAACAACAACAACAAAAGTCGTTCGATCTCATATTGTTTGATCTTATCAGCATTTTTACTTGACCTTTTTCTGTTCTTGTTGTTGTCGTTCAGGTGGTGAAGATGCTGATGGCTGTGGTGTTGATCTTCGGCATCTGCTGGCTGCCGTACCATGCCTACTTCATCGTGGTGCAGATCCACCCCTCCATCCGCCAGTCGCCCCACATCCAGCAGGTCTACCTGCTCATCTACTGGATGGCCATGTCCAACTCGCTCTACAACCCCATCGTCTACTGCCTTATGAACGCCAGGTGCGTAACACGGGATGGGTCTCTAGAGTTGTTTGCTCTTTTGCGTTTCCCTAGTTTAGTAGAGTTTCTCCAGACGTGACTGTTCAGGCTTTTGCATTTCCATAGACTTTTTGGGGTTTTTTTTTGTGTGTGGGGGGGGGGGGGGATTAGGGAGACCCGAATGGATGTAGTGATTATAGACGTGCGACAGTATGTCGTCAGGTCATTGATACTATCTATCGGTGGGTTTTTTTGGGGGGGTAGTTTGTCTGACGAGAATGCAATCTTTTTTTCCTGGTTTTTTTTCTTCTTGTTGTTTTTCTGGTATTTGTTCTGTTGTTTTTTCTGTCTTTCTTTCATGTGGACAAATTTTCCAAGAAAAATGTATGTCCCAATATATAATGGATTTGTTTTCTTATTTCGGGAAAAAAAGGGGCGTTTTATGTTGACAACAGATGACAACATTCGTTTGATTGCTTTTAAATCAAAGAAAAAGTCAGATCCAAGTCACATCGTATTTGGCAGACCCTCTGCTGTCCGGCTCTCCGTATAGTTTCTTTTCACTTTGGAGTTAATCTGCATCGCCAATAAAATAAGAGATTGCAAAGACTAAATAGATAATTTTGCTGATTTCGATGCTTTCTTTCTTAAGTTGTCTTCAGCATCTGTGTCAGCCCGGGTGAACGTTATGTATAAGGACCTACTTGGCTTGAACACACCATAGTACTTTTGTTTGCCTGTTGTTACGCACAGTATTGAATCCTCGCTTTATGACGAAAGTTTTGATAAACGGAGAAGCTTACGATTAGACCGCAAGAAACCATGCAATAACAGTTGATTTTCGTTTTCGTTTTCTCCTAGGTTCCGTCAAGGCTTCCTGCAGTTTTTCCGCTTGTGCCCGTGCCAGCCCTGCCGCCAGGTGCACCGCATCAGCCACAAGGACCGGGGGTTCTACTCCACCCGAATGAGCATGACCAACACGGAGAAGACGGACCGCAACGGCTCCATGATGCAGACCACCGTGGAGAGCATGGATGACACCAACTCCTCCACCCCTGTGACCAGCACCTACCGCATGCACCCCATCCACCACGCCCGCCTCAAGAACAGAGAGAGCAGCTACGACGATTGAGGCACACTGGATGGGATTGCGATTCTACCTACTTGGTACCTTTTTTTTCTTCGCAGGAGGACGTTTTTGCCTGGTGGTTTGCTGGTACTGTGAACGGTGCTTGCTGGGAGAGTAGATTCCCCTATTTCTCAATACTTGAGAAAGAGAGTAAAATAATGGAGTATTTTTTGACAGGTTGTTTTGTGTGGTTATGATTCAGTGTTATGATGAGGGTTTACATCCGAACAAGGTTTTCCTAAACAAAGACAGCTGTCATAGTAACCGAGAAGAGGCGAAATAATTCACTTTATCCCGAGAACGTGCTTATTAGCTTTCCTGAAAGTTTCATTCTGGGGTTGTGGGTAGTATATAAGTGCTTTCGCTGAAGAAAAATGGTAAAAAGGAGGAGGAGAAAAGGGATGAGCAAGAGAAGGAGGACGAAGAGGAGGAAAGGAGAGAGATGATTTGTTAAGTGTAATAAACGTAATAGAACGTTTCAAATCAGTTATGATTCATTGTTAGAACGAAGGTTTTGAACTGAAGGATATTTTCATCCAGGTATTGTATGGAGTTTGTAAATAGATGGGAATTGTGTTTAGTTGTGCTTAGGTGTGCATGAGAAATCAATGTTTCTGGTATAAAGAATAACGGGTTATTTTTTGGTGTGTTTTTTAAAGAGCCTGAAACATTTTGCTGGTGGTTGATTAATACCCAGATGAAGATTTCGAGCTGACCATCACTTTGTTGTCGAGTTCTTTTATTTTGATTCTTTCGTGATATGGTACTGTAGTTGTTTGAGGACGACAACCTTGATTTTTTTTTAAACGGTGTCTTGATTCAACGTACTACGCTAAAACGGATAGTTTATCGTCGATGGAATTCAAAAACCTCGTTTCTCAATGTTGGTAGTTTTGAGAAAAATGAAAACAAAGAATACAAAGATAGATCTGTTTAAAGACATAATTTACGTAACATTCTGTATTCAAACGGGTATATCTTCATGTTGATCAGGATATAAGTCGCGATTGTTTTACTACAATACTTCTTAAACATCATACTATCCATACCAGTTGGAAAATAAAAAATATAGTTTTCAAGGCGACTTAGAGACGGTTTCCTTCTGGAGTAAGTATTGTGGAATGTTGTTGTTTTTAATTCAGTGGTAGCGGATAGTGAGACATTGTAATCAGATTGAGGGACAATCATAATCTTGAAATCATACTCAGAACCTTGAAAGGTATCATAATCTTAGATTGTTAGATGTTAGATTGGTTTGAGAAAAAAAAGTTCTTTGTTTCCAAATGAGATATCAATAGTCCCAGGTAAAAGCAATGCTATTGGCCTCAAGGAACGCAATTCTACAGGTTTTGATATACCTAATATTCATTGGTTCTAAGAAGTGCAATTACCTGATAATCAAGGAACAGTATTTGCATTGTTCCCAAGAAATGCCATGAGACTGGCCTCTGTAAACAAAATGTTGTTCGATTCTACAACGGAGTCCATGTCTGTCCACCGGCTTATAAATGATTGCTTGAAATGATCTTCAGAATACATAAGCTGTTTCCTTTGGAGGATTTGTTGTTTTTTACAGATTATTAGATGATTGTCTGAAGGTGCATCAGCCATTAAGAACGTATAAGTGCACAAATCAACACGTAAATCATATTCTACAAAACTTTAAATATATGAAGACAATGACGTCGCTATTTGCACCATTAACCTGGCGACAATTACGCTGATAACACTCATGACCTCTGTGTGTGTGTGTGTGTGTGTGTGTGTGTGTGTGTGTGTGTGTGTGTGTGTGTGTGTGTGTGTGTGTGTGTGTGTGTGTGTGTGCGCGTGTGCGTGCGAGCGTGCATGCGCGCGTGCGTGCGTGCGTGGGTGCGTGGGTGCGCGCGCGCGTGTGTGTGCGTGTATGTCCGCACATATGCGCACGCAGCTATAACGTTAAAAAAACAAAATCAACACAGTCACGCAGCTGCTTCACGTGTAAAGGGAAGCAACTCAACATTTTCTGATGTAATTGTAAAGTTGTCGTTCCTGAGTGAAAGCTGTTTAGTCGGATGTGGCGTCGCGCGCGCGCGCGCGCGCGCGCGCGCGTGTGTGTGTGTGTGTGTGCGTGTGTGTGTGTGTGTGTGTGTTTTATTGGGGGGGGGGGGGGTGTTATGTGACCCAATGTATCATTGGTTTTGCTTAGTTACGGTTGTATCCTCCACGGCCCAATAGGGGTTTAAGCCAATCTTGAATCTTGTGAGAGAGAGAGAGAGAGAGAAGAGAGAGAGAGAGAGAGAGAGAGAGAGAGAGAGAGAGAGAGAGAGAGAGAGAGAGAGAGAGAGAGAGAGAGAGAGAGAGAGAGAGAGAGACTGGACACTGGACACTGGAAAACTTTACTGGAAAACTTGATTTGACAAGGATAAAGATTTTAGGCGATGCCTATTCTTACAATCTGTCCTTGGATAAAAGAAAAACAAATTTAAGAAACCAAAAACGTTTGCAAACATACTCTCTCTCTCTCTCTCTCTCTCTCCTCTCTCTCTCTCTCTCTCTCTCTCTCTCTCTCTCTCTCTCTCTCTCCTCTCTCTCTCTCTCTCTCTCTCTCTCCTCTCTCTCTCTCTCTCTCTCTCTCTGACTCTCTCTCATACACACATACATTGTTTATACATACATATAAAAAAATGTTTTTTAATACAAATAATTGATGACAAGTAGGAGGTGAAAGCAACATCAATCCAAACACATTTAACAAGCAGTTTAAAGGCAAACAAATAAACAAAGCATAAAACTTAGATGTAAACATTCAATTGACATATACCATGCATATCACATGTAGGTGTACACAAGGCAATAAAGTTATACAGTGTGCATTCAAAATGACACAGGATTTAAGCAGGGCCGTAAATTATGTTTGCCCGCACCATCTCTCAGAGAGAGAGAGAGAGAGAGAGAGAGAGAGAGAGAGAGAGAGAGAGAGAGAGAGAGAGAGAGAGAGAGAGAGGGTGCTATAAATACAAAAACATCCATGCAACGACATGGTGTGCATGTGCAAGTGTGTGCATGTGTGTATGTGAATGTGCGCATGCCTACGCGTGCTTGCGAGCTTCGGTGCATCAGTTTGTACATACACGCATTCGTATCACCTCAACCCCCCTTTTTTTTTAACATTTATACCGGTACCTCGGTTTACCTCGGAAAATGCATTGACCTATTTATTTTAAAACACTCATAAGACCATCTAGATATCATATTAAAGATTATCCTTTACAAATATGAAAGAGAAGATGTTGGAGAACACATAAAATTGACCAAAAATAAGATTTTTGACTTTGCAAGCCTGTTCCGCTAGATCCGTCGTGAGTTGGTCAAGGTCGGCTTCAACTTCCATACCATTTTCCGCCTCCACCAGGATCTTGTGCGCGCGCTCGGCCAGCTGATTCCCAAGCATTTCTGGGGTATAGATATCAGAAGGCTTACTGTCCTTACGCCCGTTCCCGTCATATGCCACCGACTTAATGTCCCTTTCGTAGTGCTGGGTCACATATGGGTTTTTTTCGGCAGCAGCCTTATTGATTATAATTTAAAAGCAATAGCGTATTATTATCTATATGCTGGTCATTCACTCTGTTAAAAGTAATCTTAGGATTTCTATTGTATCAACAGTAACATCAACGTGTAATAGGGCCTGCCTTGTTGTTTTCTAAACCAAAGTGTTAAACGGGTTTGATAGACCTGCAATTCCTTCTTGTTGTTGTTGTTGTTGTTTTCTAAACCAAAGTGTTGAACGGGTTTGATAGGCCTTCTTGTCTAATTTACCGGAAAATAGTTCTACATAGAAGCACAAAATAATAGTCAAATCACGATATTATTGATATTGTATTTTGTATTCACGTTGGAGCTACGTAGGCATACATGATTATGTAACGTGGTATTCTGACTGTCTTCTGTTTCTGTATCTGTTTCTGTTTCTGTCTGGATATGTCGCAGACGCCACTTCTGACGATTAATCGCGACGGAACTTGGAGGGCGCATGAATCTGTATTATTCATGTTGTTCCTGGTTAGGCCTACTGTTGATGCTAACTGATGTTTTAGTTGATGCTCTCTTTCTTCATCGGTGTTAGTATCGTCGCTATTTTTGTCATGGGTCGGTCGCTGTTAGTGTGTTATTCTCTGTCCGTGATATTCCTGTTGTTGCATCCTCTCATCACAGCTTGAACGCACATGACCTTCGCCGGGTTTCTGTTCGTTTCCTTCATTTTATTCTGCCGGAGGAGTCGAGTTTATGTTGTCAAGAAAAAGACTGTGTTACTGCATCATAGTTTGCGCGTACTGAATGGTGACATTGTTTACACTTAGTGGTACGATCTTTTGTTTTGTATTATATTTATGCGTGTGTGCTTTCTTTTTTCAAATTGAAAAATAGCTAGGGGAAGACGGGGTAAAAAGCGCATGGGCGGGTAAGAAGCCCACCCCAATTATCTCATGAAATGAAGCAAATTTCAGTCTCAATTTGCCCATGAGACGAGCGTAACATTCGTCTCATGGGCAAAATGAGACTGAAATTTGCTTCATTTCATGAGATAATTGGGGTGGGCTTCTTACCCGCCCATGCACTTTTTACCCCGTCTTCCCCTATTAAAGCTAAAACAAAACTAAAAAAACCAATTACAACTGAAAGGGTTCAACCACAATGACTGATGAAGCGAAAACGGTCAAGAAAAGATCCAAATCCAAATCCAAATCATCATCCAAATCCATCACCAAGATCACACGCATATTTGGTTGTGTGTGAACCGGTCATACATTCTTGGTGTTTGTGACTCTGGATTGCGTTGTCTTGAATTCAGTTTACCTGTGTGCTGGTTATTCTTGCTTGTGCTGAAACACTGTAGCTCCGTTGAAAAGGACGACGCACCAGGCTGGACTGAAAAAGACCTGCCTGATGTCTGCAGAATGTTTGAAGCCCCGTGTACTTATTTCGTTATGAAAATGGACAACTTAGGACGCCCATTTCACAGCCTGGTGGCAATCAAATCAGTAGGGGCTTAACGCGTCATATTCTTAGTTGGGAGAGAGAGAGAGAGAGAGAGAGAGAGAGAGAGAGAGAGAGAGAGAGAGAGAGAGAGAGAGAGAGAGAGAGAGAGAGAGAGAGAGAGAG
>CM065680.1:85275119-85282619 GCA_017654935.2 Phymorhynchus buccinoides | reverse complement strand
GAGGCTGACTCAATAGCAGGTAACAAAAAATATTAAGGCCAACATGTCACAACATTGTAGCGTTTTAGCCAATGTGACACTTTGACAATTTCGTAAATCTGTTTCTTATTTGCTAATATGAAGTACAAGTATCTGCATGCTTTGTATATGTGCACGAAAACCCGTACTTTTTTGTTGTATTTGTGGGGGTTTTGTCATATTTTTATATTTATATTTATGTTCGTTAAAGCGTTTACTATTTACACATTTGCTATATACATAGTAACACTTTTTGTTTCTCCAAAGAATCGCATGATAAATCACTTTTGTACAGCTTTAATTAATTCAGCTAAACATTTTCGTCAGGAAAGTAATTCATAGAAGTGATACCATATTAAAAAGAACAGTAGAGAAAATGCACGATACGGTTACAAAACGACAAATGCAAAAACGTACAAGCAAAATGAAGTTCAGTCTTCGAACCAATCTCATCAAGGAAATGCATTGTGTCTTCTTCATAAGTATTTTACTTTATTCACATTTGAAATATGTTGGGTATATCTCGGTCTGAATTTTTAGAGGGGGGAATACAATTTTGTTGTTAAATTTGCATACCAAAAAAATAATGATTTAGAAAAGAAATAAAGAAAAGTTAACTTTCTATAATTATTTTAACACGGTTAGGTTTGTGTGATTATACTAAGTATTGGAAAAGAATACAAGCACACATTCAAAACTAATTAATACAAATACAAAACAATGACGATACCTGCATCATCTCCGTCAGGTTCAACCATTAGTTATTAACGTTCATTTTTATAACACAAAGCATGCACACAAAAACAACATCCGACCAGCCGCCGTGGTGTAGTGGTTAGCGTCGCGGACTACTGGCTGGGAGGTCTCGGGTTCGAATCCCATCAGTGGCGAGGTTTTTCGGTCCTGGACCGATTCCTACCAGAGTAAGTGGCTGTGGGCTCAATGGGAAGACTGAAACCACACAGTCGAGCTTCATCCGCTTAACGGATGCGATTCTGAGAGTGTTGCTCTAATTGCAAGACCAACACTGCAGGTGTCTGTAGTTCTCGGGCCTGGTTAACGCCGGGATATCATTGTGAAAGGAAGCGTAGAATACGTGGATGCGTGGAACTCCATAGCATCATCATTATCATGATAGTCATCCGCCTCATTTCTATAAATAAATGTATCGAATTATGTGGCTATACAAGCCCTGTTCTCATGGTGACCTAAGTTTTGGTTTCCGATCCAGTCTAAGCCTTGGTGCGTTCGGGTCAAAGTCATGGGGATCAGTGTGCTCTGGGGAGCTGTCGGTGGACGATCGTGGTGGCGCCTTTGGAGGAGGACCTGGCTCCGCAACTAAGCGAATAGTGACGTCAGTAGGGGGCTTAGTAGGTAGTGTCCTGAACAGGCTCTACTGAACTCCACCGAAAAGACTCAGCAGCAGTGCAGTGTCTCCCCGGTTGGTTGCCTCCTGACGGCCTAACATAAATTCGCTCCTCTTAGACCGCTGGTCTCAGATTCTGCTACCTGAACGTACGGTGGTGTGGCTGCGAGTTGGGTCTCGGAATAAGCGGCGTGAGATCAACGCCACTGTACGGCCCAGAAGATGGGACAGCAAAAACAAAAAACAAAAACAAAAACACCCGACATCCGAATTAAACTACAGAGAGGGTACAGTACAGACAGAACGACCGGGAACTTCCACGAATGCTTTTAAGGTTTGCCAATAGTATGAGGGGAAAAGACAGAAATGCAAGAAAAACAATTTAGGATGTTGTCTTCATTATTATTATTGCAAACATTTTTTCATTGCTTGCACACATGGTTGTATTGCTTATTGTACGAGTATATTAATTTGCTAAACTCTTCACTCTGTCTGTGTGTGGGTGTGTTTTTGTTGTTGTTGTTTTTGCTGTTTTTTTGCGGTTCATCACGAAAGGTACTGTACAGAAAAAAAGCGCAACAACCTATTGGGGCCAGTGCGTCGGCACTACAAAGCCATGTAATCAAGGGGTGTTTACATTAATTAATTAAGGATGATTTTTTTTATTGATAAAAGGGAAGAATCAAAAATAGTGCATCGTAAAGATGGCGGCAGTTAGTTCAAACTCAAAACTATTATAACATTATTTCACATAATAACGTTACTACACATCCGCACGCGCACGCACACGCACGCACATACGCACCCACACGCACGCACTTGCATACAACACCTACACGCACATGCGTGTGTGTGTGTGTGTGTGTGCGCGCATACGCATGCACGCACGAGAGCGCGCAAGCGCGCGCGCGATCGCTCGTAGCAAGGAAACAGAACACAAAAACATGTGGACGGAATTCTTTACTCAAATTTACCATTTTAAATATATCACAGTCGTCGGGAAAATGTTCACTTTACAATGCCAGCTTAAATTTGCTTACATTTGTTACAGGCTGCTGGCAATCATCATCATGTGTCTTCATCATCATCATCATCATCATCATCATCATCGCATCTTCCTCCTCCTCCTCCTCCTTATCATCATCGTCATTAACATAATTAACATCATCTTCAACAACAACAACAACGACGCCACAACCATCATCATCATCATCATTATCATCATCATCGTCGTCGTCGTCGTCGTATCATATTTCATATACCATGCATCATAAATCTATATTTGAAAGAGCAAAATCGAACAAGAAAATGTAACTACAGAAGCTTGTTATGTTTGTAAATTAAATATTAAAATAAGACGATTAATAACATGTCTCATGTCTGCCATAATAATGATGAAATCCAGAAAATTATCAATCCTAAGAGAAAGATGTACTTTCATAAAATTAATTCTATATCTTATTAACATAATTATTTGTTTAGAAATAGACCTACGTAAACTTTTCAGATGGCAATAAACATTCATAGACACAAATCCAAGAAAACTTTTACTTTCTTTGTTACTATTTTCACTTTGTTTTAAAAATCAAATATTGCTCTAAGCTGCGAAGCATTCTGTGACAGGGACATATATTCAGGGACAGATAGACTAGATAATTTATTGTATAAAAGATAGAGATTGAAAGAGACAGAAAGACACGCAAGAAGATAGAAAGGCAAATGTTCAACGGGAAAGGAGATATGCTAGTGTGTGTGTATGATTATTTTTGTCTTAAAACAAAATCATCAGCAATTTACAGCATCCTTGGAATACACACTGAACGTGTACCTGTGTCATCTTAGCAAATTAACCCTTTCAGTCGCATTTTAGCACCACAGTGATTTAACACCTATGTCACTAAAAGGCATCGAATTGGGGTTTATTATCCAAAGACAATAGTGTCTCAGTTTTGGGAAGTAAGGTTACACCTTATTTTATGTATGCCACAGAAGAATCCCCAATACTGCAGATAGATTTTGTTCTCTACCCAGGTAAATTTAATGGATTTTAGTTTTGTGCTGAAATATGGCTGGCGGTGAAAGGGTTAATAAACATCATCCTTCGGGCGATGCCCCTACGCTCCACAAAATGTGATCAACATCAACATTCGCTTCCCTGGTCAGGTCAGTATTTGTCATAACATTATTGTAAGATATTAATTTATACAAAGACACGTCTCTGTAAAATTCAGGCTGCTCCCACCTGGAGAGCGTGTCGCCGCTATGGCAGCGCCATCCCCGTGTTTTTTGTTTGTGTTTTTTGTGTGTTTTTGCTAGCAAGAATAATAATATAGTTACTGGTTGTTTTCAACAGTCGTCATATATAATACACATGTAGATAGCGAGCACACTATAACCTTCAAGCTTGTTGCTGCTAATTTATGTTGACAATGTATTGATGTATAGTTATGTGCCCTGTTGATCCGAATAAAAAAATCATTTAAACCAAGAATATAATTATATGGCGTTGCAAGATCTTTCGTCAGTACTCGACGTGGTCACCAATTTAAATAGGGTCCACTCTGGGGCTCCTGGGCAGAGCCATCAGCACGATGCCGAAGACACTGGTCACCGCGGTGCCAGAGAAGAACAGCACGAAGGCCCAGTCCCTTCTTTCAGCCAGAACCTGCATGGATTCTGCGGACTTTTCAAAGAACACCACAGCGCCCGCAACGCCAATGAGACCTGTGAACATTAAAGGTATTAGGCATTAGGTATTACGTACTTTATAGTCACAGAGGCGTCTCTATGAAATTCGGGTTGCTCCCACCTGGAGAGCGCGTCGCAGCCAGAGGCGCGCCACCCATTATTATTTTAATATTGTGCATGCGATAGACACCCCACGTCACGTGTCACATTCCCTCTTATGCTTGGAAGACTTCATAAGATTTCTTACCAGCTATAAGAGGGGAAACACGTGAAGACCATGATTTTGACACGTGACGTGGTGGGTCTTTAAAGACGCAAAAGGGAGAACATGTTGTCAATGATACGGAGACTCAGAGGTAGGTAGCCAGGGAGAAGAAGTAAAGATTATTGAGAGGTGGAGAAGGCAAAACAGAGAAAGAGTAGAGCAGATGTTCAGAGACAAAAACCAGAAGAGTGGATGGTCATATCATATGCATTTAATAAACGTGTGAAATAATAGTTTAAAAAACCCAACAACAAGACTTTCAACATTGTCTCTTTTGCTAAGTATTAGACGTCAAAAATGGGAATACTTGTGGACATTTGCCATTAGGTACAACTTTGGGGAAAGGAGAATACTTAACTACAGAAACTAAAAGCGGATAAACTGCCATCGGACATGCAGCATGAAACACGGACAAACAAACAGGCAGGCAGATGTAAATACAGAGAGAAAACCATACCTGTGAATGAAAGTTCATTTAACGTCCTCCGGTCTGGAACAGACACATATGGGACATTTATAAAGATAAAGATGGTGGGAATGATCCTGGAGGCAATACCCGAAGGCAGTGCAACACCAGGAAAGTCCCGATTTTTTTAACAATACAGATGTATGAACCCGTGAAAATTATCACATTCATTATATATACAACTGTATTGTTCAAAAATCGGGACTTTCCTGGTGTTGCACTGCCTCCGGGCATTGCCTCCAGAGGGTCGTTCCCACCATCTTCATATCTACTAATGTCCCATATGTGTCTGTTCCAGACCGGAGGACGTTTCAGAACAGATGTTCATACCTGTCAGTAAAGCCACTGCACCGTGAACGGAGACATTGGCGTTGTCCCCGCACATCGAGCCAAGGGAGGCCAGCAGAAGAAAGATGCCGACGAGAGTTGCCAGCCCTACCAGACTATGCACCACGTAGAACCACGCTGGAGAGAAGTCAAAAAAGAAAAACAGTAATAGGTGAAGACGGGGTAAAAAGCCCATGGGCGGGTAAGAAGCTAATGCCAATTATCTCATGAAATAAAGCAAATTTCAGTCAAAATTGCCCACGAGACGAATGCTAAACATTAACACTCGTCCCAATGGGCAAAATGTGACTGAAAATGTCTTTATTTCATGAGATAATTGGCATGAGCTTCTTACCCGCCCATGGGCTTTTTACCCCGTCGTCTCCTAATTATTAAACAGCAGAGACGTATACTCCAGAAAGAAACCGTATCTAAATCCCTAGCAAACGAGATTTTTCATTTACTTCATTGTGAGACGGATAACAAAATTCCAACTTGTATTGGTAGTATGATTTTTAAGGAATATTATGCTAACAAGAACTCGCCACTTATATCCTGATCAACATGAAGGTATAACCGTTTAAAGATATAATTTTATGTAGGCCTAAATTCTGTCTTTAAACGGATATATCTTTGTATTGATCAGGATATAAGTGGCGAGTTTTTACTCTGACACCTCTTAAACATCATACGACCAATACAGTTGGAATTGTTTAGCCGTCTCAAATAATTAAGACCATGACAAATTTCGTTTCATAGGCGATTTAGAGACGGTTTCCTTCTGGACTATTAAGGAAATATTAGATGTGTTATGAGAAAACATTACCCCGATTACAATTTTTTTTATAATTATCAAAATGTTTTAATGACTAGGTTTACTACACGTCTTATTGCATCCGGGTCTTTCAGCAATAAAACGTGCCAGGCCTCGCATGGAAATCCGAAGCAGAGCTTTGTATGCTTGTCGAGGATTCCAATATGTATCTTTTAGATTTTAATTCATCACTTTACTACGTTTGTTCAAGCAAGCTTATGTTTGTCTAATCGACAGAATTATCTAGACTACGCTAGACTCGTCTACTAGTGTGCTCGGCTTCATTGGCTACACATCGTTTTGGTTATTTGTAGGTGTATCGGTTAACCCTTTCACCGCCAAAGTCGCATTTTAGCACCACAGAGATTTAACACCTATGTCACTAAAAGGCATCAAATTGGGGTCTATTATCCAAAGACTCTATTATCTTAGTTTTGGGAAGTAAGGGTAGACCTTATTTTAGATATGTCACAGAAGAATCCCCAATACTGCAGATGGATTTTGTTCTCTACCCAGGTAAATTTAATGGAAATCTTTGGCTAAATTATGGCTGGCGGTGAAAGGGTTAAACCCTGATTTTAGTATACTTATTGATGTTTTATTGATATATTATATCTTCCATAATCAAAATGTCGAATTATTGCATATCACTTATTTTGACTAACACCCTCACTGCTCATGCAAATACTTTCTTGATACATTTCTAATCCATTGTATTAAAGGAAAGGAAACTATACTAGCAAACGGGTATTCAAAAAAGGCAGCCTAACAAAAAGTCTGTTTTGTGGAATGATCATTACAGAATGCGTCTTTGATGATATACTGAGTGGGGAAAAAAGGAAGCTCTTGGGAGAGCTGAACAACAGAGGTTCAACTGAGGAGGGCTAGAGCTGGACTGGAGGATGGACAATAGTTTCTTTTCGGAAGACCCTCATTTGTCCAGCTCTCCCATAGTTTCCTTCCACCGTGACTGGACCAGTGGTCATTTTACTGGTGAAGTTGGCCCAGTCGAAGTCGGTCCAGGCGTAGGTGGCGCATTTGTCCGGAGTGCAGAAGAACCACAGGCCGTAGTCTACGCTGATCCCTGGAGTGTCCACTGACAGCCAGTAGGGAGCCAGAGAGCCGACCACTGCAAAACACACACACACACACACACACACACACACACACACACACACACACACACACACACACACACACACACACACACGCACACGCAATCACACACACACACATATATGCAGGCCGATATGCAGACTGAAGAGTCTTTCTCAAAGACGAAACAGCTGTCTTTACATAGGCATTGTCTATCTCCCCCATTGGGAGAAAAAGTAAATCAGCACATTATTTTCTTTTATTCTTTTCAGAACACAGAATAAATTGTAAAGTTAAAATTAAAGTTATTCAGTTTCTTTCTTAGGTTCACAAACTTAAATATTGGACACAAAAACAGTTTTATTCAAGCAAACTATATATATAAGAGGAAAGTTTAATGGTGTGGTTGTTTTTTCTTCTTCAATTCTTGTACGTTTATATTATACTTGGAAGAAGGAAAG
>CM065680.1:85270119-85272619 GCA_017654935.2 Phymorhynchus buccinoides | reverse complement strand
TTAACACTGATTGACAAAACCACTCCCTCCTCTCCCTCCCTCGCCCCCCCCCTCTCTCTCTCTCCCTCCGTCCGAACCCCCCCCCCCCACCCCACCTCTCTCTCTCTCTCTCTCTCTCTCTCTCTCTCTCTCTCTCTCTCTCTCTCACTCACTCAATCTTGATAAAAGTAATATTATTGTTTTTTAGGAAAGGGATCGGCGATAAGGTGTATTCGTTATTGGTTGAAGCTATTAAAAATGAATGCGGATCGTTTACCAAGGAGATCATACAATATGTTATGTGACTTAGATGTTCGTGGAAAATGTAACTGGGTGTCCAACACACGTTTCTTTCTTTATGAGCTTGGTTTTGGATATGTTTGGGAATCCCAGGGAGTTGGTCATGAAAGTGGATTTGTAAAATGTCTCCGCCAAAGATTAATTGATTGTCGATGGCAAAACTGGAATAATCATATTGGGACTAGTAACAGATTTAAGATATATAGAGGTTATAATTCTGACCATATAGTTAAGACTTATCTTACTTTAAATTTGGAAAAACATTTACGTTACGCCATGGCTAAATTTAGACTAGGTATATCCCCAATTAACGAACATTTCTATCGCTATAGAACGGTAAATGGTAATGAGCTTTTATGTCCTTTGTGTAAGAACTCAAATGAGGATGAGATTCATTTTGTCCTAGTATGTCCTGTTTTGAATGACCTCCGTAAAAGATATATACATAAAAAATATTATGTAAATGTATGCTTGTTTAGATTTTGTTTGCTGATGGCTTGTACTGAAAAAAGAACTGTTCGTAATCTCACTGAATATTTGTTTAAAGCTTTACAGTTAAGAGAATGTCTGTTATCATGAATGTTCATATTATTTTCTATCATATTTGTGCTACCGATGCATGTCTTTAAATTCTATTGTATTGTAAAATATTGTACCGCCCCTCATTCATATGGGGCTTTGGCCTTATTGGATTAAACATCTGAAGTCTGAAGTCTGAAGTCTGAAGTCTCTCACTCACTCTCTTTTGCACATAACAATAATACACATTGCAACATAACGTAACTCTAGCAAACCTGGCGAAACAAAACCAAAATATTGGCCTATCTTTCCAGTCGGACCAGTCGTGGAAATATTTATTAGATTGCCAACCAACACGCAATAAAGAATCACATAGATCAAGCTACCATTGTCCGCATTGTGCCAATAGCAACGTGACCGTATAATCGCAACCGGGATGTTTGCTTAACGCCCATGTCGTGTTAAGCAAAGTTGGAATTGTTAAAATAAAAATAAAAACAAAAAGATAAATTGCGATTGAATTGCCAGAAACGATAGCCGAAGGGCGAAAGTCCAACGAAACCATAGACATGGGGCAACATACCCTGATCAATACAAGATCAACAGGTGGATCGCCGAGCGGCAGATAAGTTCCCGAGCGGGTGAACTTGGGCACATAACAGCAGCATGACGCGTCTGCGCTCCAGTGACAAGAAACTGAGCGATAACCCCCAAAAAATAATAAATAATAAATGTGTCAATAATGTGTGGTTGTAAATGACCGGTTACAGGTGGTCATATCGAGAGGCCATAACCGTTGTGACCTTGACCTTGACCTTCCTTGTACTAAACATTTCGAATTACCTGAAGCCAATGCATCTGCACTCCAAATTTAAACATTATAAGTCCACCGGTGTGAAATATAAGGCCAGAAGAAGAAATTTACGTCTTCAAGGTCAAGCTTCACGGTCAAGGTCAGCATGGTTATTATTTTTGTATGGGAGCTTTTGTGTACCATGATGCGCCACCACAGTATATTTAAAGTGATTAAGTGCAACAGTTCTTGAGATACAGCTTTGGGGTTCGAACCCTGTGATTCGCTCGCACGCGCGCATGAGCACGCAGACAATTACGTGATTATAGTGTTATAGCACTTTCATCAGAAAACGTATTGAAAAACAATACGCATTGAAATACGTGCAAAAGTTCGCGAGATATTAGCGATTAAGTGTTTGGGGTTTGAACTCCTTAATCACCATGACCTTGACCTTGAAATAAAACCAAAGCAATCAGTCGATAGGTAATAGGTAATATCCTCTATAAACTTGTAGGCTACACTAAAAGTGATTGAAATAGATCGAGTCGTTTTCAAGAAAACGCGACGGGACGGACGGATGAAACAAAAACAATATTTCCCGAAGCTTTGCTCGGGAACAAATAATAATCCGTCCGTTTAGCAGCAATAGTTTAGGTGGCGGTTGTTACTAGGTTGAATTGTCTTATCAGGAGCTGGCATGGCTATTAAAGCAAAGGCTTTTGACAGACCGCCCTTCGACTTATCATTGAGTGTTTAATGGGGGGGGGGGGGGGGTGGGGGTGCGTGCGTGTGTGTGTGTGTGTGTGTGTGTGTGTGTGTGTGTGTGTGTGTGTGTGTGCGCGCGCGCGCGTGTGTGTGTGTGTGTGTGTGGGGGGGGGGGGGGTGTCTTTCTGTGTCTGTGTTTGA
>CM065680.1:85252619-85260119 GCA_017654935.2 Phymorhynchus buccinoides | reverse complement strand
AAAATGAGAAAATTGAGTTTTTGGTGGATGGATGAGAATGACCAATAGCGGGATGTGAAATTCCTATTTAGATTAAAGGGAAAACAACCGATCCCAGGGATCGGGTCTTTTTTGCCAGAAAAGCTCTGCCTCGCGGTGGCTCGCACACCAGGGAACAAAGAAGGGCGAACCGTCTCTCGCGCCCGCTGTGATTCAAATGCGGCACGCGCTCAGCGCTTCCCCTCTTTTATACTCCGGCCGTGCCTTTAAATGCAACATCGTCAGTGGCTTTTTGTTGTTGTTGTTGTTGTTGTTGTTGTTGTTGTTGTTGTTGTTGTTGTTGTTGTTGTTGTCGTCGTTGTCAATGTTTGCATTTCCTTTTTGTGTCGTCTTGTTTTCCTAAACGGGCTTCACACCCCTAAAACAATCCTTACACATTTACCTTACCTTACGGTTTGTATGGGACTTGGGACTGGGGACTGGGGACCCCCTGCCTAAACTATCCCATCTCAGCTAGTCTTTCCCCCCACCCACCCCACCCCTTTCTCCCCGCCATTCACCATAATTATGCTGACTCGTCTTTGGCAACCTGCGGAGTGATTTGCATTATATATGTTACAGTCAAAATGAGAAATTAGTCATTACGGGCAATGCCTGGAATTATTAGTCATTTTCGGAACTACCTGTTTCAATCAGCCATTACTGGAAATGGCTAAAATGTTTAGTCATTACAGGTAATGCCTGAAATTCAAGAGGACTTTGTACCCATTCTGCCTGAATTTCAGCCAATATGGGAAATGGTCTGGGTTTACCCATCTGGCTGAACTAGATATCAGGCAGAATGGGAAATGCATGTCAGCCAGAATGGGAAAGTGTTGATTGCAGTAAAATACTGAGTATTAGCCCATCTTTTAGTACAAACCCATCTCCTGTTTGGAAGGAAAAAGTGTGCAAAAGGTGAAACACCTTGTAAAAACCCATCCCCCACTTTGCTTAAGCAAAATCGACCACCTTTGATGCTTGATTGGTGTGGGTACCAAGAGAAACTGCGTGGTGTGCTTTGTGTAGAATAAATTTTCTTGGTGACCTCTAAGCACGTTTGAAAGAAAACAATTTTCATATCAGGGTCTCTTTAAGCAACGTATGTGCAAATGTTCAATTAACAACATGCACCACGAAATATTCTGGGTGTGATCTTGGACAAATCGGAGCAGAACACATACACCATTGGCACAAAGCATGGCGTCCTGAAAGGCTCCTATGAGAGGAATTAAATTGAAATTGAAAGACTTCTCAAAACACAGGACATAAATAGAGACAAACTTGTGAGCCTCAGAGAAGCAGTGGTTACGGGTTCACTGGGCGGGGGACAGGGATTCACAAAATGTAATTGTGCAGGGGCCAAGAAGTGCCAGACCAACCGCTGCAAATGCTTCAAGGCTAAGCTGAAATGCAATAGCCGGTGCCACCACAGTCTCAACTGCTGCAACAAATAAGCTTTTGAGATGACTCGATGTCGCAGTCAAATCAGTCGCTCATTCAAAACAGATGCCAACGGTTCCCAAATGCTTCTTTCTGTCTTATAAAACGCAAACTATTAGTTTCAAACTTAATTTCAAACCCTCCTCTCCCATCTGATATTTGTTGCAAAAATTACACTGATAAACAAGAGGATGCTGTATCTCGTGAACTACTGAACAGAATCGCTTCAAATTTTGGGCTATGTATTTTATGCGTTCTGTAAGGGTGGAAAGTGGTGTGTTTATTGGGGGTGGGGGTGGGGGGTTATTGGGGGGTGGGGGGGAGAGGACATAACTCTGGCCGGGATTGCATTGTCACAATGCGTTGCTGCCGCCCGGCGATGCCCTTGTTTTTAGTTATTTTTAGACAGGCTCTGCATGATTATGTGTGATTGTGTTCAAAGACTTGCTTTTTGCCTTAAAATTCATTTATTTTTCTGATTGAATGCATCATAATATTTATTTAAATATTTTAAAAAAATATTTATTGTTCTGACTTTATTTTAGCCTTAAAATTCATTTATTTTTCTGATTGAATGCATCATAAATTAAAAACCATTCAGGTTCACTATGGTGTTTTGTGTTTAGTCATTTCCGGTATTGACTGGAGAACATTTTCAGGCATTACCGGTAGTGACTGAAAATGTTAGCCATTTCCAGTAATGGCTGTTTGAAACAGGTAGTTCCGGAAATGACTGAAATTTTCAGGCATTACCCGTAATGACTAATTTCTCATTTTGACTGCAACATATACACGCCCAGTTTAGGATAGCTAAAACAGGTTGGGTTCAGTGCTATCTAGGCAACGGCTCCTTGCTGTGCTGGTTTTTCAGAATAAGGGACATTGTTATTTGTTTCTTTCTTTATAGGAGATTTGTTTTATTTTCGCAGAACATCTTTGATATTTGCTGCTTATACAGTGTTCAGGTATGTCTTCAGATATATTTGTTTGTATTCAGATTAATGATAATATGTAAATGATTTGTTATAAGTTTTAAAATAAACAGACACTGACAATACGGGGGGGGGGGGGGGGTGGGGGGGGGGGGGGGGGGGGGGGGTTCAAGTTCCAAACTATTATCATGCAAATCCTTGGAGTTTAATATATGTCTGCCTGTGCAGTTCTGATTTCCCCCCTCTTTTTTAAATGTCACAACAAATTAAAATAAAGTGAATATTGAACACCCCCCCCCCCCCCCCCAAACAAACAAAAGTCATCACAAAAACAACACAAACTACGACGTTTCGAGTTCAACCCGTTGTCCAGTAAGTAATGAAACATTTCTTCCATCCACAAAGATCGCCGTGCTTAGAGAGAAATGTTTCTGAATATCAGTTTCTCTTCTAAAACAAATTATCATCGCCACCAACATCCAAATTCCTCGTACCTGTCCACTCCCCTGCCCCCTCCACCAATTCCGGTCGTCTGTTTTCTTGGTGGATCGTACAGCTGTTTGAACTAGTCTACGATAACAGATACCATATGTGATCCAGCACCACAAAAGGGACATTAAGTGTCAAAGTGACTATTTGAATACTTTTGAATAGGGGAAGACGGGGTAAAAAGCGCATGGGCGGGTAAGAAGCCCACCCCAATTATCTCATGAAATAAAGAAACTTTCAGTTAAATTTGCCCATGAGACGAATGCTAGACATTAACGCTCGTCTCATGGGCAAAATGAGACTGAAATTTGCTTCATTTCATGAGATAATTGGGGTGGGCTTCTTACCCGCCCATGCGCGTGTTGGTTTTTACCCCGTCTTCCCCTACAGTTGAATACTTCAGGCAATTCCCTTTCTAATGACATAGACATCATTCTTGTATCCTTTCTTGTTGTTGCAGAGTTAGTGAGTGTGCGTGTTTGTGTGTGCGTGTGTGTTAGTTGAGAGTTGCTTTGCATATGCACTGTTGGTGGTTGGTGTCACCTATGTTGTTGTTGTGTTTTTTTTTTTTGTCGGCCATTTTGAGAAATAAATTGACAGTCTAAAGTCTAGCAGGTCCTAAGAACAATGCATCAACCTACTAATTGTAAAGCACTTTTTGTCATATTATACAGACCATAAGTCAAAATTTGCCCAAGGTTATCCTTTATGCATATGAAAGATAAGATGTTAGCGAGCACAAAAATCTTCCCCCATAATTCAAAATTTTCTAAAATAATGAGATTTTTGACTTTGCAAGCCTGTTGTGAGAAACTAGCCCAGCGACTTAATGTCCCTTTCGTAAAGGTTGTGCTGGATCACGAGTACTAACCCACAAAATCCTTGTATTCCAGATTTTTGCCTTGTATTAATATTACTTTGTATATTTTTGTCACTATTGTTGCCAGTTTTGTTGTTGTTGTGTTATGTTTTGTTTGTTTGGTTCATGGGCTTTTCAGGTGGAGTTATCGTCCTTCGCCCTTCACATTAGGTGTCGTTCCATTCAAAGACCATTTCCCAGTAACGCAAAACCCGTTCTCTCTCTCTCTCTCTCTCTCTCTCTCTCTCTCTCTCTCTCTCTCTCTCTCTCTCTCTCTCTCTCTCTCTCTCTCTCTTCTCTCTCTCTCTCTCTCTCTCTCTCTCTCTCTCTCTCTCTCTCTCTCTCTCTCAAAACAAAATATATTTTTTTCTTATTTGACAAACGGAAATGATATAAGCCAATAGACTGATCACCCTTGGGACGACCAGAAGCGCTGCTTAAAACGCATGCCAATGTTGTAACAGAGATTGAGCAACTTGGCTTAAATTGATCTTCTATAGGATTAATCCTAAAAGAAATGTCGTGCCACTGCTAGTGCCAACACGTAAAAATATATCCAGAACTTATAAACAAACTGAATATATCATGCAAATATATCAAGAACTTCTAAGTACTGTAAACTGAATCATAATAAGAGATATAAAAAAACCACTGTCGCATTGACCATCAAAGTTCATTGCCAAGTGTAGCATTGGCAGACCCCACAGCCAATTTTGGCATACGTTATCCATATTTTGGCAGACTTTATTTGGAAGAAAACGTCTCACTGGGCTGGTCAGGCATGTGTTGCATGCTGTGTCTTGGGACGCGCGCGCGCGCGCGCGCGCGCACACACATACACACACACACACACACACACACACACACACACACACACACACACACACACACACACACACACACACACACACACACACACACACACACACACAAACTATCTATCTCTCTCTCTCAAACACACACACTCTCTCTCTCTCTCTCTCTCTCTCTCTCTCTCTCTCTCTCTCTCTCTCTCTCTCTCTCTCTCTCTCTCTCTCTCTCTCTCTCTCTCTCTCTCTCTCTCTCTCTCTCTCTCTCTCTCTCTCTCTCTCTCTCTCTCTCTCTCTCCCCCCCCCCTCATTTGCTATCAAAGGTGTTCCTTCATACATTCATACATGCAAGGGGCACACGGAGCAAGTGTTATTACGAGCGAGCAAGAGAAGCAGAGAGAGAGAGTGGTAGCTTTTTTACACCATTGCCCTCAAGCAAATGAACAGCAATTAATCAAATAAATGGTGAACAGAGAAAACATAACACAACAACAACAAAACTGGCAACAATAGTGACAAAAATATACAAAGTAATATAATACAACAAGGCAAAAATGGACACACAACAGCAATTCAAGATTAAAGAAACACACACAAAAAAACAAAATTCGCTCCCCCCCCCCCCCCCCCCCCCCCCCTCCTAGTCCGCTCCCCCCCCCCCCCGCGCTCACACCCACAAACACACATTCACATATCTCCCAACCCCCACCCCACCCATCCGCACACACACAATGCATACAAATTCTTATGTCACATATATTTTGAATGTTCTCTACACTGTGACCTTGTAATACATAATAATGATGATTAATAATGCTTATATAGCGCATAATCTTGCTAAGCGACTCAATGCGCTTTTCACTCACCATTCGTACAAGCATTTCTAACAGACTGGTTCACGTCATTGAAATGTATATATATATATATACACACAATTAAACGTGTGTTTTGTGAACATATGTATGCTTATTGTAGAGAGAGAGAGAGAGAGAGAGAGAGAGAGAGAGAGAGAGAGAGAGAGAGAGAGAGAGAGAGAGGAGAGAGAGAGAGAGAGAGAGGGGGGGGGGGGGGGTATGACAATGACAAACAAAAGCGTGTGTCCTACTTTCATGAAGTATAGTCCTAAAGAATATTATGTAAAATAAATGTTAAATGGGGGTGGGGGGATGAAGGGTGGTAGGGGGGGGGGGGGGAGAACAAAAAAGCCCTCTATGGGCAAAATACAATGCTCGCTTGAAAATCTCATTAGTACGAATGTTTCAGTTGTTGGCGTACCCTGGCTTAAAGACTCCAGGGATCACCCCGTCAGCCGCAGCACTTGAACGCTGTGGTACACAAATGCATCAGCTAGGGATGAGAACATTACGCGTGTGACCGGTTTTGATTACCCCGCCTTGTGAGCAGCCACACTCCGACTTCGGAGGATTTTGGAGACTGATGATGTTATGCTAGGAGCTTGTCATGGCTAAAGACAATCCCCGCTTAACTATGCATAGCATAGCAACATTTTGATGCAGCCTTGGTGTTTTAGCCTATGTCAATTGGTCTGACACAAGCCTTACAGATACACCAGGTCACGTGTCAAAATCACGGGTTTCACGTGCTTTCCCTCTTATAACTGGAAAGAAATCTTGTTTTGACCAAGTCTGACTCCCATACAAATGGCCCCAAATTCAAACCGAAACATCATTTTAAGGGCAACCTCAATTTGAAGTTGGGGACATGTGTATGTGGGTCACAGCTACCCAGAAAAAAACAAGGGACTTAGCCCTTTTGCCGCCAGCCATTTTTCAGCCAGAAAATACCATTACACTTAACTGGGTAGAGGAAAACAATTGTCAGCAATATTGGGAATTCTTCTATGACATGTATAACATTAGGCCTATCCTTACCCCCCAAGATTGAGAACATTTGGTCTTTGAATAACAGGCCCTGATTTGATGCCTTTTAGTGACATGGGTGTTAAACCATTGTGGTGCATAAATGCGACATTGGCGGTGAAAGGGTTAATCGTGGTGCGTCAGTGTATCTTTAAGCCGAGGCCGAGTACGAATGCTAAAAATATATTTTTTAAATCCGTTAATATCGGATTAGGAAATGTCACGGGCAAGATGATAATAATTATGTTCGAAGGCTCGTACTCTGTAAATCATTAGCCCGGATTCATGTTCGGATTAGGGTTATGTATAACATATAATATTCGTGGGAAGGACACTACACTATTGAACCAGGATGAAAGTCCGCGTAACGTCCTCCGACCTGAAACGGGACATTAATAACTATCAAGATAGTGGGACGATCCTGGAGGTACTGCAATGCCAGGACAGTCCCGATGTTTGGACTAATCAATATTTACTATTGAACCATCATTCTGACTTAGTACCCGGTTTTGACAGGGGTAGTGAAGGCAGTGGGGAAACGCAAAAATGAGGGCTAACGTCCGAGGCGAACCATCAACCAACCACCACTGCATGAGTGGGGAAGCAATTGGAGGATGGAAGTTCAGTTTAACGTCGCGTATCGGCTTTCGCCATGTACGACGGGCTGAACAAACCAACCACGGTATAAACAGAAATTTATGTTCCTGAATCACTGTCTTAGCCAAAAGGCCGAGAAGCGATCAGTTTCTGGAAGCAATTGATAAACCCGCATATTTAAATACTGAGCCCTTATAGGAATTGTTCGGACATAAATAAGGGGAGCAATTTCATGGTGTGTGAGAGTGATCTTGCCTAATTTCATCGGTCAAACAGGGGAAGTGACTCTACCATCAGGTAGATACCCAGCTCTCGCCTCGTGTGTTTGAGCAGACATACAGCACTTAGAACACCGTGCGTCATTCTAAAATTGATGACATTTATATTTTTTACGTCACAAGTTTTATCAGTTTGTGGCAACTTGTCCACCCCTAATTCTTTGTTTAAGAAAATGTTTCAAGTCGCTGACTCGC
>CM065680.1:85245119-85247619 GCA_017654935.2 Phymorhynchus buccinoides | reverse complement strand
GACTTAGCATCATGCTAACAGTATTCACGTTGAGATAGCATGAGACTTAGCATGGTGCTAACTTAGAAGCTCTTCCAATGTCCTATAGGATTTAATAGGACTTTTGGAAGAGCTTCTAAGTTAGCATGATGCTAAGTCTCATGCTATCTCAACGTGAATACAGGCCCTGGTTTACAGATTAAAATTATTGAAAAGCCAGGGGAGGTGACTCATGATTGGAGTGGTAAAAAATAGACAGCGTGCCACAAACTATTGCGATTTCGCGCTTGTTAATAAGTCAATATTAAAATCACCCCAAAGCAGAGTTTCATAACCAAAGGCTGACGCTTCTTCCATCATTACAATGAACCTATTAATCCAGGCAGAACGTTCAGCAGGATTTATATTGATGAAGATTATGAAAGAGAGAGACAGAGGGAGAGAGAGAGAGAGAGAGAGAGAGAGAGAGAGAGAGAGAGAGAGAGAGAGAGAGAGAGAGAGAGTGTGTGTGTGTGTGTGTGTGTGTGTGTGTGTGTGTGCGTGTGTGTGTGTGTGTGCGTGCGTGCGTGCGTGCGTGCGTGTGTGTGTGTGTGGGGGGGTGGGGTGGGGGGGGGGGGTGAGTGGGTGTGGGGGGGGGGGGGGGTGCTTTGTGGTAGGCCTAGAGGTCAAACTACTGAGACCCCAGATTAAAGACCCACCAGATCACGCGTCAAAATCACGCGTTTTCTCTCTCATAGCTGGTAAGAAATCTAATGTTTTTGACCAGGTTTGATTCCCATACAAATGCCCCCAAATTCAAAACGAAACATCATTTTAAAGAGCAGCCTCAATTTGAAGTTGGGGTATTTGTATGTGGGTCACAGCTACCCAGATAAAAAAACCAAGGAACTTAATCGTGGTGGGTCAGTGTGTATTTAAAGGGGCACCCTGACGGATTAGTTTTTGTAAGAAACACGTCGAGATCACCAGGAAAACACCCTTTACAGAGATTGCAACACTCATTTTGCTCTGGTTTCCTAGAAATCAAACCGTCAAATCGGCGATTCCTCCTTGGCGGAGGTGCTGGAAGTCAAATTCTTTCACCCAAAGAGAAGGCGTGTGCCGTCACTTTTCTAATGGCCGCCAAATCGTTTGCACGAAATGTTCGCAATACAAGGCTTTTTTTGCTTTTTTTTTTATACAGTTTACCTAAAGGAGTTTCGCTCACAACAAAGGAAATAGCTCCATTTTATTTTTTACTGCACTACAAAAAAGAAAACGCTTCAACCACAACGAGTGTTCTCCACCCACCCCATCCAAAATGGCTACTCTCTCCGGCATCTCCGCCAAGGAGGAATCTCCGTTTTGACGGTTTAATTTCTAGGAAACCAGAGCAATGTGAGTGTTCCGATCCTTGAAAAGCTGTCTTTCTGGTGATCTCTACGTTTTTCTTGCAAAAACACATCCGTCAGGGTCCACCTTTAAAGCTTTCTGGGATCAGGCGTTCAAGCGAGCGTGCAAATCCCAATTACAGACGGTTGGTATTTATCGGTGCGTGTTTCTTTATGGTTTGTTGTGAACGTATACAATTCGAATAGGTTCATGAGTACTTGGTTGTGGGTAAAATGACTAAATACTATAGTCTACGTGTATTCATTTTCCATGTCGGAATATTACACGAACGTCATGATGGGTGTGGCACGTAAATGATGATGTTTCATGTTTATGTGCATCTATTTTATTTGTTTTTTTTACCGGGGATTGATGCTTATTATTTCGTGTCAGAGAATAGTTTTGAAGCATTTCGGAGCTAAAAAAAAAAAAAGATCTGTGAATTGCCACTTGCGATGCAGGTACGAATAATTTCAAGACTGTCGCACAAACACTTTGTTTATATACCTGATGGCCAAAAAATAGTTAGGCCTACTTGTAGGAACTAATCTATAAAAAACACCAAAAAAAAACTTTGAGTTGTTGCTGAATACTTTCGCCTTTTAGAACTGCATGTGCTGTCCGCAATTTCCACCTTTTTATTTTGAATTATTTTGCTTTACTTTCTGTTAATGCTTATTGAAAGAATTTAGTAGGCCTAGCCTACATATGTTTTTGTTTCCTATCCTAATCTGTTTATAAAGAAATGAACTATTCTCTCTGTGTCTTTCGGCCTGTCTCTCTCACACTCGCACGAGCACATGCACCCCTCGCACACACACACACACACACACACACACACACACACACACACACACACACACACACACACACACACACACACACACACACACACACACACACACACACACACACACACACACGCACGTGCGCACGCACACACCACTACTTCAAAAAAGGAAGTCACGGTTGAGCTTAAATGTCCATGAGCGCGCTTTTGTATGTGTGTGTGTGTGGGGGTGTTCGCTTTGTATTGTATTTTTGTTTGAATGCATTATGAATGCTAACGTGTGTGTGCGCTTTGATTTGATTTCTATCAAGATTCAGCGCCGTATAAATAATGTATGATGTTGTTTTGTGTGTGTGAGAG
>CM065680.1:85212619-85235119 GCA_017654935.2 Phymorhynchus buccinoides | reverse complement strand
TCTCCGCTATTTTGTTTTCTAGTTTCAATGATTTAGCATTATAACAGCACTTTCAATATCGCAGCAATACTGCAATCTGTTTCATTTCTTGTTGTTATATTTTGTTATGCGTGTTGTGGTTGAAAACAAAGTTGGACAAATACGCGGTGTGTTATGTTACGTTACAATCATTCTGGGCACAGGCAATAACTCGTTGAATGAGTAGACAGTCCAGTCATTCTCTTTCTATAAAAAAAAAAAATGAATGTTTCAATAAAACTACGTAAACATGTCGGGTCATAGACCCCACAATACAATGAACTCGTCCCACCAGAAGTCATGGGTCACGGGGTCATTGTCCACTTTTTAAAGATACACTGACCCACCGCGATTAAGTCCCTTGGTTTTTTTCTGGGTAGCTGTGATCCATATGCAAATGCCCCCAACTTCGAATTGAGGCTGCTCTTTAAAATTATGTTTCGTTTTCAATTTGGGGGCATTTGTATGGGAGTCAAACCTGGTCAAAACAAGATTGCTTACCAGCTATAAGAGGGAAAACACGTGAAACCCGTGATTTTGACACGTGATCTGGTGGGTCTTTAAGGAAAGCGAGAAAGTGAGTGGCAGGGGGGGGGGGGGGGGGGGGTGGGTAGGGGGGGGGGGAGGGGGGGTAGGGGGGGGGGAAGAGTGGAGAGGGGGGGGGGGGGGGGAGGGGTGAGATACAATAACTCAGTCCGAGGGCAGTAAAGCAAATCAATCAATAATGGTTAAATCCGTGATTTCGATTCTGAGCCTCAAAGAAAATATTTTGGTAGTGAACAACAATATTGTATTGCCTCGGTCCAGTCTCTCTCTCTCTCTCTCTCTCTCTCTCTCTCTCTCTCTCTCTCTCTCTCTCTCTCTACTCTCGTCTCTCATCTCTCTCTCTCTCTCTCTCTCTCTCTCTCTCTCTCTCTCTCTCTCTCTCTCTCTCTCTCCCTCTCTCTCCCTCTCTCCCCCCTCTCTCTCTCTCTCTCTCTCTCTCTCTCTCTCTCTCTGCCACCCCCTTCATTTGGGTGGGTGTGTATGTGCATAAAAGTGCGTTGTGCGTGTGTCCTAAGGATCAATGTTTCTTTAATAATAGTGGTTGATTGATGGTTCGTCTCACTCGTGCCGCTTAACGCCAAGCGGACGTTAAACCCCATTCCTTCTAATTATAAGGATTAATTGATGGAAGTCTGCATAGTTCCCCCAATTAAAGCAACAAGCCTATCATCGCTTTTTAAAGGGGCACCCTGACGGATGCGTGTTTGCAAGAAACACGTCGAGATCACCAGGAAAACACCCTTTACATGTATCACAACACTCACTTTGCTCTGATTTCCTAGAAATCAAACCGTCAAATCGGCGATTCCTCCTTGGCGGAGGTGCTGGAAGTCAAATTCTTTCAGTGAAAGAGAAGACATGTGCCTTCTCTTTTCTAATGGCCGCCTGAGTTAGACCAAATCGTCTGCACGAAATTTCCACAATACAAGCCTTTATATTTTTATATTTATTTTATATTTGGTACAGTTTACCAAAAGGAGTTTCGCTGACAGCAAAACAGATAGCTCCATTTACTGCACTACAAAGAAGAAAAAGCTTCAACCACAATGAGTGGCCTCCACCCACCCCATTCAAAAATGGCTTCTCTCTCCGGCATCTCCGGCAAGGAGGAATCGCCGTTTTGACGGTTTGATTTCTAAGAAATTGAGTGTTGCGTTCTTGGTAAAGGGTGTTTTCCTGGTGATCTCGACGTGTTTCTTGCAAAAACTCATCCGTCAGGATCCGTCTATGAAGTACTAAAATTCTAAACGACCCTCTAAAATAATGTGCAGGGGGTCCCAGGGATGCACTAGAAATATTCTTTTTAGCTTTCGCAATGCCACTGCGACCCTCTATCCCGCCTCTAGGACCCTCTATGCTGTAAGTGAAGGAGTCCATGGGACCCCTTGTTTTGCGGGACGATTGGGAGCCCTGATCCTGTTAGTTAAGTATAAATGGAAACCTCACTTCAGCGATGTGTATTAAAACTTGCATTTATCATTGTGCTAAACGATTGTATTGTACTATTAGGTTCCCTGTGTATGTGTGTGTGTGTGTGTGTGTGTGTGTGTGTGTGTGCGTGCGTGTGCGTGTGCGTGTGCGTGTGCGTGTGCGTGCGTACGTGTGTGTGCGTGTGCGTGCGTGCGTGTGCGTGCGCGTGTGTGTGTGTGTGTGTGGTCACACTTGTGTAGAATGTGTCAGGTGTGCATAAGGTTCAAGTTCAGTTCACGTATACTTTAATATCTCCAAAAAAGAACTTCAGGTTAGGTGCAACAACATGACAGAGATACAACATAACAGAAAGAGCATTAATCAAACGTGTAAAACAAAATAATACCCACCAAATAATTATCATTAAAATTCATTACATCAACTTAGAAATGTGCACATTTAAAACACAGAGAGAGAGAGAGAGAGAGAGAGAGAGAGAGAGAGAGAGAGAGAGAGAGAGAGAGAGAGAGAGAGAGAGAGAGAGAGAGAGAGAGAGAGGAGAGATGAGAGAGAGAGAGAGAGAGAGAGGCTGCGCACTGTGCGTGCGTGCATCCATCAAAATGTTCAGTTGAACTTGTATTAAAGGCAACATACGCTTACTGTTTGATAATACACTTGTAATCGCGTTTTATTTATAGCAATGCTAAAACAGGCGTACCGTGCTAACATACATCTACAATTGCTGAATTTTCTCCAAGGTGATGTAAGGAACATGTCAAATATTTCTGCGTGAACACCATCACCACTCCCCCACCCCACCCACACAACACACACACGCGCGCACTTCCCTTCCACCTTTTTTAAATTTTTTACCAGATGTATCATCTAGTACCTTTTCGCTCACCCATTCCTCTTCCGATCACACACACTCGCGCGCACGCACACGCACACGCACACGCACACGCACGCATGCACGCACGCACACACACGCACACACACGCACACACACAGCGCGCGCGCGCACATGTGCAATAAACACACGAGAGAGAGAGAGGAGAGAGAGAGAGAGAGAGAGGAGAGAGAGAGAGAGAGAGAGAGAGAGAGAGAGAGAGAGAGAGAGAGAGAGAGAGAGAGAGAGAGAGAGAGAGAGAGAGAGAGAGAGAGAGAGAAAAAGAGAGAGAAAGAGAGAGAGAGAGAGAGAGAGAGAGAGAGAGAGAGAGAGAGAGAGAGAGAGAGAGAGAGAGAGAGAGAGAGAGAGAGACAGAGACAGAGAGAGAGAGAAAGAGAAAGAAAACTATGACAAACTTTGTGTCAACTTCAGCAGGCAAACAAAAAAAGAGCCTCTTGCATGGTGGTACTCCGACTCACATTTCAACTGCAGTTTTGGTTGTCTTTTCCACGATAATCTAAGGTTTTAGCCCAAGATAATGATACCTGTTGAAAGCAATGCTACTCCCTGCAGTGAAAGCTACCCACGGTAGCCTGACAGCACAACACAGTGCTCTCATTGTTCTGTGTGAACCAGAGGAACAATGTGCATGTTATTGCTTAGCCAATAACATAGGGACTGTGTTGTCCTTAGCCCAAAAGTAGAACGAGGAGCATAATCCTCTCTCTCTCTCTCTCTCTCTCTCTCTCTCTCTCTCTCTCTCTCTCTCTCTCTCTCTCTCTCTCTCTCTCTCTCTCTCTCTCTCTCTCTCAGCCCTCTCTCTCTCTCGCTCTCTCTCTCTCTCTCTCTCTCTCTCTCTCTCTCTCTCTCTCTCTCTCTCTCTCTCTCTCTCTCTCTCTCTCTCTCTCTCTCTCTCTCTCTCTCTCTCTCTCTCACAGCATATTGTGTACTATATATGCCTTTGTGTGCATAACCCTAGCTAGAAATCCAACATAACAATCTTAGTTCAACCATTTTGGACAGTAGCTTTTATTTCTTAACCTGATGACGTATACCCAAAAAACACATAAAACAAGAGGCAAAGCCTCCAAGGCTCACTCGAACAGGAACATGTGGGACAGCAACAAACAAAGATTGAGGGAGGTGTCTAATGTACAAGATTGCCAATAACATTTAAAGCTACAAATGAAAGTATTGTTAATGGATACAACTAAAAAAATATTTATTATTTTTAAGTGCCCGTGCCGAGAATCGGACCCGGAACCATTTGCATGGCAGACAGACACTCTACCAATGAGCTATCGAGGCTTTCAGTGTTGATGAGTTTCTTAACTCATGTTGCCTGTTGAATACTCTCTAACCCACTAATCTAAAATGTTATATGTTTGTAAATCTGTTTACAGTGTTGTTTTAAGTATTTAATTATTCAAATCATTATTGTTTGAAAGCTTGCATAAACATCTATATGTGTGCAAAGTTTGAACAATGTATGCCTTCTATTTCCCGAGAAAATGCCAACGTTAAGGTTTGGAGATTAGACCATGAACGCAACACACACACACACACACACACACACACACACACACACACACACACACACACACAACCGAACAACAATCATATTATATACTCACTTCGTGTTAACTTCGTCACTTCGTTAACACGAGTGAGCCAATCAAGCAACAAAAACCTAACACAGCTGTTAATCTTACTCCATTAACCCCTAAGCCGACAGACAAAGAAACGGTTTGAAATTTCATCATTAGGGGGATTTTAATGCGACTTACTCGGATATTGTGTGATGTTGTAGCACAGCAGGGTATACGTTACAATGCGACTTATCACGACATACGTTAAAGGAAATGGAACACTTTTTGACAGTAATATAATTATAGCAAGTCCAGAAATAGACAGTCTTGACCCAAAAAACAATAATCAGTTCCACCCCACCACCCGATTTAAATCCACCCCTACTCATTTCCTCGCCTCATCTCTTCATGATCTAGAGATCTTTCAATACCCCCTTCCGTACCAGTTTAGCTTTAAAGACCCCCCACGTCACGTGTCACATTCCCTCTTATGCTTGGACGATTTCTTAAGATTTCTTACGAGCTATAAGAGGGAAAACGCGTGAAAACCATTATTTTGATCGGAAAATGGAACTCATCGGGACTGCGCTTTATGGCTTGTCGTTTGGGTAAAGTGACATTACGGACATCGCTATGGGGAAATGGGGATTAAACTGTCAAATTTCATTATGATCAGCTCGGTAGTGTAGGCTTTGGAAAGCGGAAACACGCAAACACACATACACACGCGCGCGCAAGCGCGCGCGCAGACACACGCAGACATACACACATGCATATTACACACATGCGCGCGCATGCACACTCACACACATACACACACACACACACACACACACACACACACACACACACACACACACACACACACACACACACACACACACACACACACACACACGCGCGCGCGCGCGCGCGCATACAGACACACCTTTCTTGTCTAATATCACTTTTAGTGAAAAGACATTAAATTAAACAACACAGAGAGAGAGAGAGAGAGAGAGAGAGAGAGAGAGAGAGAGAGAGAGAGAGAGAGAGAGAGAGAGAGAGAGAGAGAGAGAGAGAGAGAGAGAGAGAGAGGCAAAGAGACAGAGAGAGAGAGAGAGAGAGGGACAGAGACAGAGACAGAGAGAGAGAGAGACAGAGAGAGACACACACAGACAGAGAGACAGACTCAGAGACGCACGTGCTTTCTGTAGCCATTGCAATAATATTCTAGCGGACAGAAAGGCCCACCGCACGTGTAAATGAGTACATGGTTAGACAGATGCTCAACTAATCGGGCGCCACTAGTGCGTGAAGAGCAAGTGTGAAAGAGAATGCCTGTGACACATGTGTGCAAGCAGAGTACTATCCTTTTAGTAGATTGGGTTACTATGGGAGTTTAAACTTCATGACTTTTGGAATTGGGTTACTATGGGACTTTAAACTTAATGACTTTTGGAACGATAACAGAACTTTATGTGAGTTATATTCATGAGCGTAGGTGCCTGTCATAACGCATAGATATACTTGATGTTTATAAATATATGAAAGGGTTTGCAAGAAGGCATGTATTTAGTTTGGGATAGGAAGAGAAAGAAGTTAGAGTGTGAGAGTGATTGTCGAAGTAAGGTCTTTGAATTTGATTTGTATTTGCTTGCTCTTCTATATATTATACGATTGAATCAAAATCATACCGGGAAATAAAATGTAAGTAGTTATGAAGATTAGTGTATTGTACATTCTTGTCACGTTTTGTTTTGGTTTGGGGTGTTTTTTGGGGGGTTACTTTGTTGTTGTTATTGTTGTTGAGATCAGAGATTTGTCTGCTCTTCCTGGAAGGGACGCAGATTAAGAGGGAATAAATAAAACTGTTTGGCTTTTGGGTGAATTGACATAATTGTATGCATTTATTTTTGTTAGTATGTAATTGTTGGTTTGTTGTTGATGATGTTGTTGTTGCTGTTATTGTTGTTGTTGTTGGTGGTGGTGGTGGTGGTGGTGGTGGTGGTGTTGCTGTTTGGCTGGTTGGTTGGTTGGCTACTGTAAGTTATTGTTGTCCTCTACCAGTACTTTGCTTCTGTTCTATGTACGCTTTTTTAAACACATCGTGTTCGTGGCTCTTGTGCTGTTGATGTATGCACACGGCATCAATGGGTATAATAATATTTAAAAAATATATATATAGGCCTAGTAATGTCATTTTTTGCATCATCCATTGAAACCGCTACCAGGTCTACCAGATGGCCTGTTCCATGATTGTGTCAGTAAGTTGGTCAGTTCATATGTTTTCATCTCTTATGTCTACGTCTTTTCTGTATCTCCGTCTCAGTTGTCTGTCTGTCTCTGTCTCTGTCTGTCTGTCTGTCTGTATGTATCTCTCTCTCTCTCTCTCTCTCTCTCTCTCTCTCTCTCTCTCTCTCTCTCTCTCTCTCTCTCTCTCTCTCTCTCTCTCTCTCTCTCTCTCTCTCCCCCCCCCCTCTCTTCTGTCTATCTGGTTCACTCCGTACAAAAAGAGTCCTTGAAGAAGTAAGCTGGAGCCAAAGAGTTAAGCAACCTTTTGCAAAACAAGGCAAAATATTTCTCTGGGTGATTGGCACAGCTTTCGACGATCAATACAAATTTAGCCTATTTACACACGGTACATACTGGTAGACCTGTATGCATAATTTCATTTTGTTTACATGCAAATTACGTTGTGGGTAACGCGCCCACACCAATGTTTACATGCACCAGAGAAACCAGAGGTTCACGCAACAGGCCACAGTGTAAAAAAAGAAGTGTGCAAAGTTTGAACTCTTTATCTCAATTAGTTTTTGATATATCATTTGCAAACCACAAAAAGCACTGAAACATCGCAAAGTTTGTGAAAATTATCACTTTTTATGCCAATATCGCTCTAGTCAAGGCTAAATAGAAAACATAATTATGAAGTATGAAAGTAAGGCCCACAAATCACCTGTATGATGCATTTTAACCCTTTATGCATCCAAATCAGTCACTGTAGGCCTAATTTGAAAATTCAACAAACGCATTTCCGATGCCAGATTGGGTGGTAATAGCAAAGACACTGAAAAGAAAAGACTAACATCCGGTCCCTTTTCCCTATATGAGTAGTGAGGACAGAAACACTGGTTATGTCCCTTTTAAACGTGACACGTTTAGGTTAAAAACACGTCGATAGGCCAGTTGAATTCTTCGTTCAAATTCCAGTCTGAGTCTTTGGATAGCCGCCACTGTGAATGGTGTAACTACCCCACTAACGATAGCTCTATCAGCCCGGCTCGCCGTAACTCTTAAGTAGTCCATCTTACCCTTTTAGAGTCTTTGGTAATAGTATCTTAAAGACGATTTTGTGTTCTGGTTTGGGAAGATTAATTTGCCTGTGAAATTCCATGTTATCACCGCTGTTTGTGGGATTGATTGTGAAGACTTTTAACAACCATACCTAATAACAAAATAATGTCGTTATAGTTTATTTAATGTCTGAAAAAGTGTGCAAATCAAGATTGGATTAACATCAGCTGGGTTCACGTGTCCTTAAATAAAAGCTTTGCCAAAGGTCATGAATATTCTTTGCATAAATACAGTTGTTTATAAACGAACAAACATTGGCCTACAAAGTATTTTAATCGTTTAAAAAAAACCTCCTTTATAGAGAAACGAAATGGGCAATTATAAACTTTTCAGTCTATTTATATCAAGGAAGTTCAATGCGAATGCAACAACAACTTGCGGTCACCTTTGTCTAAGATTGGCCGTAATTAATTAGTCGAAGGGTGCGCGTGAAAGACAAACCGGTAATGACGTCACAGCCGCCATGTTATTTCTGATGCTGTCATGATTTGGCACTGCCGTGTTTCAAAGGGGTAGGTACCGATTGGTCCTATCCCGTTACGTCCTATTACGATTTTGCCCTGTGTTTGACGTAATCGCGCCGACGCTAAACCCAGTGCTGTTTTGTCCTACCTCCAGTTTCGATTCGTCATATTCATGAAATACATGTTTTTTGTAACAAATGTTACTACCGATTACTTTGTTGACTTTTTATCGTGAAATACATTATTTTTGTTGATGAGCTTCATTGATGCATGTTCCTCGGCCATCAAGTTTTGAAACATTGTGTCCACTGTGTAACAAAACCGCCATGAGTTTTTTTAACGTTTTAATTTAGTCTCTGAGAAGGAAACCTCTGGAAATGTACAGCTTTTCAGTGGTTATATTAGTTCGCCGAAGCTGAGCTGGGTGACAAAACCGCCATGAGTTTTTTTTAACGTTATGTTTTAATCCGTTTTTACTGGTTAAAATAAATGCAAACTGTTTTACCTGTTGTACACGTGTTTGTGCCTTTTCGAGTGAACGCCATGTGTATTATGTTTAAATACAAGAAAAGGACGAAACGACACTGTCTGAAGGCATAGGACGAAACGGGAAAAGACCAAACGGGAAAGGACCAAACGGGAAAGGACGAAACGGGAAAGGACGAAAAGGCACGCACCCTTTCAAACAGGGTCACTGTTACAACACCCGCATTAATGTTATTTTAATGATTTCACGAAGGTAAAGGTTGGGTAGTAAGTTCGTACTAAACTGTTAATATTATAAGTACTTATAAAAGAAGAACTGCTGCGTCTTTGTGGTATAAATCGTGACATTCAGGGACTAAAGTGTGTGTTCGTGAGCTTTCTTTGAAGTGTGCCGGGAAGGCCTATGTGCTCAAATTGTTGTTTTCTGTCCATTTTATTCTGTTTATCTCTTTCTTATATTACGTTACTTGATCGTTTTACCTTATTGCGTTTAATGTTTATTGAAAACAGTTTGGTGACAAGGGGGGGGGGGGGGGCACTCTGTGGAGACAACTCGGAATATTCGTTTATAATAAACCATAATTGTTGATGATAATAACCATTTGGTTATAATAACCAATCAAAGGTTTTGCGTTCAAAAAGGGATTTGGAAGATTTTCTTTGATATTTGATACTTGTCCGAAATGGAAACACTTAGAGATGCAGAAGGAAACGAAGAGGTCTGTCATCATAAGCTACATTATGTATATATGTGCGTGCATGAACGCGCGCATGCACACCTGTTGGTGTGCATGCGCACACCATTGTGTATTTTGTATCTGTATTGTGTGTTGTGCATTGTGTATTATGTATTGTGCATTATGTATTGTGTATTGTGCATTGTGTATTGTGTATTATGTATTGTGCATTATGTATTGTGTATTGTGTGTTGTGTATTATGTATTGTGCATTGTGTATTGTGTGTTGTGTATTATGTATTGTGTGATATGTATAGTGTATCGTGTATTATGTATTGTGCATTATGTATTGTGTATTGTGTATTATGTATTGTGCATTATGTATTGTGTGTTGTGTATTATGTATTGTGTGATATGTATAGTGTATCGTGTATTATGTATTGTGCATTATGTATTGTGTATTGTGTATTATGTATTGTGCATTATGTATTGTGTATTGTGTGTTGTGTATTATGTATTGTGTGATATGTATAGTGTATCGTGTATTATGTATTATGTAATATGTATAGTGTATTATGTATTATGTATTATGTATTGTATATTATGCATTATGTATATGTTTATACACGGGTGCTTGTGTCTGTTTTTGTGTGACTCTTTAAAGAGATATGGCACATTAATCTGTAAATAATAACCTGCACTTTGACATATCATGCATGATACATTGTACCTATCTTCAAAGCTTCTGTCTTTATAAAGGGTTTTTTCAAAGTCTTATCAGATCTTCAGAAAATATATTACAGGACTTTGAAAAGTAAATTTGCTTCTACAAATTGGCATCTACTAATTTATTATTTCATACTCTACTGCACTACAAATGAATAAAAATCAAAGCACTCAGTGAGGCGGAGGGAGAACTCTTCAAGAATCATCGATTTATCCCCCACTTTTTAGAATCATCTGGGGGGTTTCAGTAAGCTTAACTTCACGACACACTTCTGTTTAAATTTGCAAACAAAAACCTGTAAGCTATACTTTGACACCAAAAAAAGTCATTCTTTGAAAAACAAAATGTCATTTATGCTTGATATATATTCTTAGATAGGCATTTTTCAGTAGTATTAACTTCACGACATACTTCTGTCTATACTTACAAAAACACACAACTAAAAGCTATAACTTTGCCACTAAAAAGTAATTCTTTGGGGGAAAAAAGTTATTAATGTTAAACTTATGTTCTTACACATGAACTACTTTATTTGTCTAGCTTTATTTCGTCTTTTTAATCTTAAGAACACACTGTTTATATTAAATTAATATTTGTACAAACAGACCCATATGATAGTTTGGTTAGATATGTCCTTTGCCGGCCACGCCCTGTATCTGCCCCGCCCTGTACCTCCCTTGCCCGTGACATCTTAGGCCCCCGTCCTCCTTGTGTTCTTTGGGTGAAACACCTACACACCCTTCACTGGGTGGAAATCCTTTTCTGACAAAACCCTTGGCGAACGCTCCTTCTCTTTCCAGCCCCCTCCACTTGGAATAAACTCCCTTTACCTCTCCGTTCTGCCAACTCCCTTTCTTCATTTAAGTCTTCTCTCAAAACTACTCTTTTCAAATCATAGCCTGCTGTATTTATTTTACTGTGCCCCTTTCATCCGCGTTGTGTGTGTGTTCATGCGTGTTTGTGCGTGTGTGTGTGTGCGCGCGCGCGCGCGCGTGTGTGTGTGTGTGTGTGTGTGTGTGTGTGTGTGTGTGTGTGTGTGTGTGTGTGTGTGTGTGTGCGTGCGCGTGCGTGTGCGTGCGTGTGCGTGTGGTGCGTTCGTGTGTGTGTGTGCGTGTGCGCGTGTGTATGTGTGTGTGTGTGTGTGTGTGTGTGTGTCTGTTTAGTGCGTGTGTATGTCTGTGCCTAGCGCGTGCGTGTGTGCGTGCGCGCGTGCGTGCGCGTGCGTGTGTGCATAATATATTTTTGTCGTCTATATTTATTTATATTGATTGCTGTTTTTTCAATTATTCTTGTAAACGCTTGGGGCTTTTTTAACATTAGGCGCTATAAATGTTAATTATTATTATTATTATTACTATTATTAAGCATGGTTACATTTTATTTCTTCTTCTTTTTTTCCTTTTTTTTTATCCTTCCGCTGCTTCTTTTTTGTGCTATTATATTCATTTTCCTCCGTGATTGTGATCATCATTCGGATCGGTATTCCAACAACTTCAGTCGAACGACGAGTCTCCTGTAGAACTAGAAGTAGTGACCAAACCTCTGCTCCCCTGTCCTGTGTCCTGCGAAGATTCCGGAAACTACCTGGGGGTAAGTTGACCACTTTCGTAATTACACTGATGTGTTTTCATTGTAGGCCTACGAGTGTTTGTTTTGTTTGTTTCTTATTTCGAGTTTGTTGTTCTTGTGCATACATCGAGACAGAGAGATAGAAACGGACAGAAACAGAGTTAGAGAAACGGAGAGGGGGGAGGAGGAGAGAGAGGGAACACTAAACACTGAACAACAACAAAAATGTTCAAGGGTGTTCTTGGGTGGGGTGAGTGGTGGTGATGTTAATGTTTTTTTGCGAGTGTGTGTGTGTCGTGCGTGCGTGTGTTCGTGTGTGTGTGTGTGTGTGCGTGCGTGCGTGTGTGTGTGTGGGTGGGGGGTGGGGTGTATGTGTATGCCTATGTGCATGTGTGTGAGCGATTATTTGTTTTTTGTTGAATTTTTTTGCTTTTAATTTGTGTTGTTGTTAAGCGCATAGAGCTCCACATTTGGTGGAAGAATGCGCTATATAAATGATTTATATTATTATTATTATTATTATTATTATTATTATTATTATTATAAAGATTATAGTCGAAGCCTATTCTTCCAATATGTCCCTGGTTAAAGGAGAAAAAAAACTTGATTTACGAAATATGGCGACAGAGAGAGGGAGAGAGACAGAGAGGCAGTGACAGACAGACAGACTGACTGACAGACAGAACGAGAGAGATAATCGCCATGACAACTCTACATATAAAGCCAGAGAGAAAGAGTTAGGAGAAGCCAGAGAGAGAGAGAGAGAGAGAGAGAGAGAGAGAGAGAGAGAGAGCGAGAGAGAGAGAGAGAGAGAGAGAGAGAGAGAGAGAGAGAGAGAGAGAGAGAGAGAGAGAGAGAGAGAGAGAGAGAGAGAGAGAGAGAGAGAGAGAGAGAGAGAGAGAGACGCACGTGCTTTCCGTAGCCATTGCAGTTATGCCAGACTACTGGATTGAAGCGACGTATTTGAAAGAAAAGAAGAAGAAGAAATAAAGCTTATATAGCGCCCTTCGAGGAAACCTTCATCCTCGGAGCGCTTTACAAATATTTTGAGTATAAACTAGCCGCCGTGGTGTAGTGGTTAGCGTCGCGGACTACTGTCTGGGAGGTCTTGAGTTCGAATCCCATCAGAGGCGAGGGTTTTTTCGGTCCTGGACCGACTCCTACCCAGAGTGAGTGGCTATGGGCTCAATGGGAAGACTGAAACCACACAGTCGAGCTTCATCCGCTTAACGGATGCGATTCTGAGAGTGTTGCTCTAATTGCAAGACCAACACTGCAGGTGTCTGTAGTTCTCGGGTCTGGTTAACGTCGGGATATCATTATGAAAGGAAGCGTAGAATACAGCCCTGTCATGCAGTCTTAGATTAGTATATTGGGTTCCCGTGGGGATACCGGGGGGTCTTTCGTAAAAAATAGTTCCCCCAACTTCTGGAAGTTCTGTGCTTGTAACTTCCTCTAATCTGCCACTCTCTTTGACTGTCTTTTCCCTATGTTTTTTTTATCATCTACTGTCTTTCTGACTTATTGGCCCATTCTCCTGCCTTTGTTTTCTAACAAATCTTCCAAATAATCTTTCTCCTTTAAACTCCTCCGAAATCGGAATGTGTCGGCTGTATGCAGCGGAGAGACCAGTGGAAACTGAAAACCGGACACATACGTACTTTACCCATTATGGCCATATGGCCTGGGAACGCAGAAGAAGAAGAGGAAGTAGATTGGGTTACTGTGGCACTTTAAACATAATGACTTTTGGAACGATAACAGAACATTATGTAAGTTATATCCCTGTCGTAACGCGTAGATGTGCATGCTGTTTATAAACATACGAAAGGTTTTCAAGAAGACAATGTATTTAGTTTGGGTTCGGAACAGAAATAAGTTAGAGTGTGAGAGTGTTTGACGAAGTAAAGTCTTTGAATTTGATTTTTATTTGCTGCTCTTCTATATATTATACGATTGAATCAACATCATGCCGGAACGTATGTGGGGGGTAAGTAGTTATGAATATTTGTGTACTGTACTTTCTTGTCACGTGTTTATTTGTTTGTTTTGTGTTGTTGTTGTTTTATTTTGGGGGGTTGTTTTATTGTTGTTGTGGGGTTGCTCTTCCCGGAAGGGACGCGGGAATGTTTAAAATTGTTTGGATTTGGGGGTGAATTGACATAATTGCATGCGTTTTGTGTTGTTATTATGTTATTGTTGATGGTGATGTTGTTGTTGTTGTGGTTTGGCTTGTTGGTTGGTTGGCTTCTGTAAGTTATTGTTGTCCTCTACCAGTACGTTGCTTCTGTTCTTTTTACGCTGTTTTTTTAAAACATTAACAAACATCGTGTTCTTGGTCAAACCGGTACCAGATGGCCTGTTCCGTGTGTCAGTAAGTTGGTCAGTTCATCAGTTTTCGTCTCTTCTGTCTGTGTCTTTTCTGTATCTCTGTCTCACTGCCTCTCTGTTTGTCTCTGTCTGTCTCTCTCTCTCTCTCCCTCTCTCTCTCTCTCTCTCAAGTCAAAGTCAAAGTCAAAGTCAAAAAAGTCAACAATACTTTATTATCTCGTTAGGAGAAATTACAGTGTGGTCTCGTACAAGCACAATACAAACATGGAAACACGTCTGCATGCATTAAAAATGGAAACAAAACTACGGGAAAACGGAGAACAAATCATGCTTCGCAAGACGTTGGACATATTTAGAGTCGATACAAGCGACTCCCCTCTTCTGTCTGTCTGGTTCCCTCCGTACAAAAAGTTTCCTTGAAGAAGAAGAACACGAAGAAGAAGAAGAAGAAGAAGAAGAAGAAGAAGAAGAAGAAGAAGAAGAAGAAGAAGAAGTGTCATAAAATAGAAAACGAATTTACTAATCACTGAAGGTTTCAAGGTTTCAAGGTTTATTATTTCCAAAAGCCCCTTGGGGGTACATGGAATAAAAACGAAAACTTGGAAGAAAATGAACGGAAAAGAAACAAAATTCAAAAGAAAAAGATTATAAAAAAAGAGAAAAAAAAAAGAAACACAAAGTACACAGAAAGGGCCCGGCATAAGCAGCTGTCTTGTTATGCCAGGCAATGCAGCGAATCACACCACATTACATATAAATCAAACAACAAGAATGCTGCACATCCTACAACATCACCACCAGTCACACATACTACAATACACAACATTTCACAATACATCTCTATCGCACACATTAGCCAAGTAGTAGACATTTTACACAGCATGTCACAACAGCAATAAAGCTTAATCAAAACGCAACATAATATGACACAACTCATCCCCATAGCACACACCAGTGATTCAAACAACTTGTCACAATACATGCTATAACTCACACGTCAGCCATCAAGCAACAACATGACATAAAATAAAATAAAAATTCTCACAACGCATGAACATCAAACATCAATAATTTCAATTATTATAGTGCAGTGGCAAAGCAACATCTCAAAACAATTCAGATCTGAACACACTCTCTCTCACACAAACACACACACACACACACACACACACACACACACACACACACACACACACACACACACACACACACACACACACACACACACACACACACACACACACACACACACACACACACACATACACACACACACACACACACACACACACACACACACACACACACACACACACACACACACGCACGCACGCTCACGCTTGCTCGCGAGCACCAGCACACAATCGCACGCACTCGCACACAAATCAATGTGATTATGATATATGGAGTATCACCAGAGACAATCAATGGTTATGCATGACAATTTTGACAAATTTAGCTAAGTTTTGTAAAGTCTTCTTACTTTTAGATGTGAACAGTTTGTTAAATTTAATAGTATTGGGATGTTTACGAAAGAAAGACTTCAAGAACTGTTTTCTACTAATATGAAAAAATGGACAATTAAAAATAAAATGAAATTCATCACCTAAGTCATTTGAATCACACTTGTTGCATACCCTTTCTTCGTGAACGATGCCCTGCCTACGTCCTTGTTGTATAGGTAATCTGTGGTTCAATACTCTAAATTTAAGAATACATTTGGCCTGGTGTTCAGAGAGAATTGTCAGGTAGTTTTCAAAAACAAAGTTTTCTTTAAACATTCTATAATTTGTGTAAACTACATTTGCGTTTAACTCAGCTTGCCAGGTCTGTACAAACTGGTCACGTAGACGCTGAATTATTTGTCTTTTGAATGAAAGCTGAGTTAGATTCAGATTGTACTGACCAATCCATAGATCACCGAAACCTAGTGAGTTTAACGTATTATGTATTGTTTGGAGGTAATTAGCTTTATAATCACCAGAAACGTATAACTTCAAGAGAAACCTATACATGATACTAGACAGATTTTTTGAATTGGATTCATCCCTTAGTTTAAACCAATAATTTAGCATGCGACTCTTTGCAGATATATCTAACGGGTAACGACCTAGCTCACCTAGAACCATACAAGTAGGTGTTGACTTGTTTATGTTTAATACTAATTTATAATATTTTAATTGCAATTTAACAGCCAAGTCAAAATATTTGGGGACACCAAACTTCACAACCGAAGAGTACAATAGGGGCTATCATCTTATCAAACAAATCTACTTGTATATCTAGTGGCAGATGTAGTTTCCTACTCTTCCTCAATAAAGAAAACATTGCTCTTGATGCTTTATCGTACAACTTCTTCTGGGCTAACTTAAACTTATTATTATAATTAAACGTAAGGCCAAGGTACTGAAAATCAAATGTAATGTCTAACTTAGTTTTGCCAAAGACAAATGAAAAAAATACGAATCAACAGTTGTGGCATTCCAAATCAGAAAGCATTTTTTTCTTCTTAAATCGTGGAACTGTTTATTTTCCATGAATAGCTTGCGTCTGCTATTTCGTTATATCCCCATCATCATCCTTTCCTCCCTCACCATGTTGTTCTTCCTTTTCCCTTGTGTGGAAGGTGCAATTGCTGGTTCCAGTTTTATTTATATTTTGCCTCATGATATTATTTTTTTACCAGAGCACTCACGTCTAAATGACATTCGAAGACAATATGTTGCATAGCCTTTGATATATTTTCCCCATTGAAGCCTTGTGAGCAGTATTTCACTGCTTCTAACTAATAGCAGGGCTGCTTTGCTGTATTTGTTCTGAATTGTTTCAAGAGAAATCAACCTCCAATGTATTAATCTTAAGGTACTAGTACCACCCAAGCCAAGCCATCTTTTGTCAGTTTTGTTATATGACCTTTTATTGTTTTATGTTTATGTAGCTGTCTTTGTATTGAGAAAATACATTAAAATACATGCAAATAATGTTTTGACAAATGGAATGCCACACTGTACCAACATTTATCGTGAAAGATGAAAAACAATATCTAGATGCAACACACACAAAGAAGAAGAACACAATTATTTACAAGCATCAACACATGAATTCCACGACTGGCAAAGACATGGCCTTCCGAAGGTGCACGGAGAGAGAGAGAGAGAGAGAGAGAGAGAGAGAGAGAGAGAGAGAGAGAGAGAGAGAGAGAGAGAGAGAGAGAGAGAGAGAGAGAGAGAGAGAGAGACTCCATTAACTTCTATTTCTATAATTTTCAAAATATCAGCAAGGATTGATTTTACAATTCACATAGCAAACGAACATAGAAGTCATATTCAAAGAAGCGAAATCTCATTTGCCTGTGCTCGCATCTAGAAGAGAGATAGCTCAAAAATGCACACTCTAAAGTTGGAATGTTCTTTCTTCTATTTTACCAAAAAACGGTCTGTGGGTGTCAGTGTTAGAAACACGATCTCTTGCTGCTCCCCGCTGCTAATCCAGGGATGAGAAGGCGGCCTTCTCCCTAGGGGCCCTAGTATGGCGGACGAAATGGTATCAAATGCACGTGCAAATTTGCACGTGCTTTTTTTTTTTAAATGCACGTGCATTTTACAAAACGCACGTGCATTTTACTATTTATAGAAAATTGCACGTACATTTATACACGCACACTTTTTTTTACCCGTACATTTTATTATTTTTAGAAAATTGTACGTGCATTTTTGCACGTGCAAGTTCAGAATATGCACGTGTCATTTTTGAAAATTGCACGTGTAGTTTATAAAATCGCACGTGCAGTTTAGTTAATTGAAAACTGCGACTGGAATATAACTGAAATATAACTGAAATCTATTTCACCAACTAGAAGGCAGATGTGTCAAAAATACTCTTAAACTTGAGAGGCCGCGAGGGTAGTCGTCATAATTTACCTGACCTGACCTAGCGTCTGGAGCAGCTGAAGTCGTTCCGCGCCATTTTGAAACAAAGACTGAGAGTTATCGTTCTTGGCTTGTACTTTCCCGTAATGATTCGTTTCAGAAAGTCTTCCATTCCTAGTTATTTAAAAACTAAGAGTACACGTGCATTTTACTATTTTTAGAAAACTGCACGTGAATTTATGTACGTGTAAATTTACACGTGTAGAATAAAATAATGTACGTGCAATTTTCTATAAATAGTAAAATGCACGTGCGTTTTCTAAAATGCACGTGCATTTTTTTTAAAAAGCACGTGTAAATTTACACGTGCATTTGATACCATTTCGTCCGCCATACCCTAGGGGACTAACACATAAACAACTGTCAATCAGGCCCAGATAGCTCAGGAACCTATGAAACTCAGAACTAGTAGGCTTAAGTTGGCTATACACCGTACTACAGGACTCCGGAAAAGTCATGTGATCAATCTCACCACGCTGGTCACTTCCCACCTCCACTCGCGTGGCGATAACGGATGTGGAGTGTGTGGCGCGTGGACTTGTCGGATGTGAAGTTGTATCAGCTAAGCTTCAATACTACTTTGAATCGCGTTTTAGGACAATAATGTTTTTATATGAGTAAGCATTCGGATAATTATGATTTGAAAAAGTGTGTTATTTAAATACATTGGTATAAAATTAATGTGCAAAAACATGTGCAAAACAGAAGAAAGAAGCAGTCAATCAAACAAATATTGAAATAAAATTGATTTATTACTTAGCGTTTTAATTCCAATAAATTAATAAAACGAATTGATTAAATAATTAATGGGAATTACAATTATCTATTTCTGTTTAATAACATCTATAAAAAACACACAGCAAAAACTGATAATATATAGATCTAAATATACCGTTTTCTTTACAATATTTTTGTTTGGTTTTACCACACCACTCAGCAGAAGCAAAACAGAATATTCAGTTATGCCTTTTTTATATCGTGGTCAATAAAAACAATACCATCCTTTCAAGGAGTATGCACACACACGCACGCACGCACGCACGCACACACGCGCGCGCGCGCGCGCACGCACGCGCGCACGCACGCACACACACACACGCGCACACACACACACACACACGCGCGCGCGCGCGCGCGTGTGCTCTTTCTCTCCGAAATTCTACACAACTGGCAAACAAAGTGTCAGAAAATGTTGTGCTTCTAGCACAAACGTCTATCCAACCTTCTCCTTTATTTCTTCCCTCCTTTTTATTTCTCACCACATACTAAGCCCCCTACTGACGACACTATTCTCTTAGTCGCGGAGCCAGCGTGAGTGAGGTCCACGTCCGAGGGTGCCACCACGACCGTCCACCGACAGTTCCCCAGAACACACTGATCCCCATGACATTGACCCGAACGCATCAAGGCATAGACTGGATCGGAAACCGAAACGCAGGTCACCATGAGAGCAGGGCTTGCAAAGCCACAGAATTTGAGACATTTTACTTTTTAATGATTGATGGAAATGACTATGATGATGATGATGATGCTATGGAGTTCCGTATCGGTCTGATACTACATGACAGGGCTGTATTCTACGCTTCCTTTCATAATGATATCCCGGCGTTAACCAGGCCCGAGAACTACAGACACCTGCAGCGTTGGTCTTGAAATTAGAGCAACACTCTCAGAATCGCATCCGTTAAGCGGATGGAACTCGACTGTGTGGTTTCAGTCTTCCCATTGAGCCCATAGCCACTCACTCTAGGTAGGAGTCGGTCCATCACCGAAAGAACCCTCGCCTCTGATGGGATTCGAACCCGTGACCTCCCAGCCACTAGTCCGTGACGCTAACCACTACACCACAGCGTTATTAACTGAGTGTGATGTATACAAAAATAACTGAGGATGATATACTTACATATATATAAGTGCTTTTTATCGAGTTTTCAAGAAAACATAATTGAACATATCAAAATCAACATAAACGCAACAAAAAAGCAAATCCGGAGAGAGAGAGAGAGAGAGAGAGAGAGAGAGAGAGAGAGAGAGAGAGAGAGAGAGAGAGAGAGAGAGAGAGAGAGAGAGAGAGAGAGAGAGAGAGAGAGAGAGAGAGAGAGAGAGAGAGAGAGAGATTCTCGTATTGGGCGATGCGGAAAAAACATCTGCCCACAGCGCATGTGCTACTCTTTCATGACGACTGCCTTTCCCACAGTCGAATCGCGTGGTTTATGGCCAACTTCAGAGAAACACTTCCTGTACTTCGTCTATTCCGTGTAGACAGCAGATTTCAGCATTTTTCTGATTGTATTTCCGATAGCTAAACAAATACTAACAATAAAGTGTTTGGTATCAACGGAAAAAGCAAACACTGAACTAAACGGTTATGGTAGAAATAAATCATTAGCTGATACTGTTTGGCCGTGCTTGTCTCTGAAAGTAACATAGGTAACGGAGTAAAAAAATAAATCACACTATTTTCCGTTTTTGTAACACCAAACTGAAGAAAAAACGGGCAAAAAATGTTGATGCTTATTTCTTTTTTATTTGTCTTCTCTGCTTTCATTATTTATCACTTTTAACTTTGTCTTATATCAGAAACGGACTATAGGGGATTTTTCCTGGTTGCATTGACCCCCCCCCCCCCCCCCCACCCCCCCACCCCTGTTGCCTAAAATAAAACACAAACACAACTCTCTCTCTCTCTCTCTCTCTCTCTCTCTCTCTCTCTCTCTCTCTCTCTCTCTCTCTCTCTCACACACACACACACACACACACACACACACACACACACACACACACACACACACACACACACACATACACAAGCACACACATACACACACACGCACACACGCACACACACACACATATACACTGACTATATCGACAAATAAGTTGTAACTGTAAAGTACTTTAAAACCTGCTGGAAACCCCCCCTTTCTGTACAGCATAATCCGCCCCTCTAAAAATCTGCCTCATACCACATATTCACTTCATTTACTTTATGTACAAAGGATAGCCACATCCTGTGTAGGCCTACATTATTTCCAAGTCCAGAATGTCTCCCTCACTCATTCACCAAGGAAAATAATAACAGTTCTCGATTACAGTGTGCACTCCAGCACGTCGACTAACCGCCAGCATTCAAACTGAGAGCCATTACAAGCCAGTCAACATAATAACAACATGAAATATAATCGCTAAGAAGGTGTATGATGTTATGACAATTATAAAGTCGTTAACATTCTGTTTTTTGTTGCTGTTGAATGGTTTGATATTTCAAACAAATACTGATGACGATTATGTTGACAACTCTCTCAGGCATAGCCCTCAAGTGCCGAGACGAATGTTGATGATGATGTTCATGATGTCCTGTCAGAGGTCACTTACCCTTTATCGGAGTAATCAAAACTGATAATAGGGTAAAACATGTGGTTGATGACGATGTTCGGGATAAATAAGTTGTTAAAAGTTGATATAACAATTTTACTATAGTGAACAAGCATACGGTAACCATATGGTGCCAAATTCTTTGAATATTTCCTAACCATTTGTGTCCCACAAAACCTCTGGTTTTCTGACGACAATAAAAAATTTGTTCTTGTTCTTGTCCCTAAGTGTTACTGTGGTGTTAGTTTCTCCTAGAGTGATCATGGAAAAGACAGGGATTTTTGAACAATTGAAACCACCACATGCGGTTGCTACGTCTCCAGATTCGGACGTTCCCAGTCACCATAATGGTGGAAAATAATAATTTGACACAAAAAAGTCATTCTTTGAAAAATAAAAGTAGTTTATGCTTGACATATATTGTTAGACAGACATTTTGCGACATACTTCTGTCTACACTTGCACACACAAAAATGTAAGCTATTACTTTTGCCACTAAAAAGTCATTCTTCGAAATAAACAAAAAGTGTCATTTATGTTTAATATATATTCTTACACACATTACATACATTTACATGAACTCTGTTATTTGTCTGACTTTATTTCGTCTTTTTTATCTAAAGAACACACTGTTTATATTAAATCAATATTTGTACTAACAGACTCATATGATAGTTTGGCTAAGCATGGTTACATTTTATTTCTTCTTCTTTTTCTCCTTTTTATTTCCTTCCTCCTTTCTTCTGCTTCTTTTTTGTGTGTTATTATATTCTTTTTCCACCGTGATTGTGATCATTCTGATCAGTATTCCAACAACTTCAGTCGAACGACGAGTCTCCGGTAAAAGTAGGGAGCAAACCTCTGCTTCCCTGTCCTGTTTCCGGAGACTACCTGGGGGTAAGTTGACCACTTTCGTAAATACACTGATTTGTTTTCATTGTAGTAATATCTATTATGTTTGTTTGTTTGTTATTTCGAGTTTGTTTCTCTTGTACATACAGAGAGATAGAAATGAACAGAAACATAGTTAGAGAAACAGAGAGGGGGGAGGAGGAGAGAGAGGGAACACTAAACACTGAAAAAACATATTTTTCAAGGATAAAGATTTTAGGCGAAGCCTATTCTTCCAGTATGTCCCTGGTTAAAGGAGTGGG
>CM065680.1:85190119-85207619 GCA_017654935.2 Phymorhynchus buccinoides | reverse complement strand
TCTCTCAAGTTCAAGGACAGATTGTAAGAATAGGCATCGCCTAAAATCTTTATCGTTGTTAAATAAAGTTTTTCAGTGTTCTCTCTCTCTCTCTCTGTCTCTCTCTCAGTCCGATCCTCTCTCTCTCTCTCTCTCTCTCTCTCTCTCTCTCTCTCTCTCTCTCTCTCTCTCAGATCTCTCTCTCTCCTCTCTCTCTCTCTCTCTCTCTCTCTCTCTCAAGTTCACGTTCAAGTTCAAGTATACTTTATCTCTCTCCTCTCTCCTCTCTCTCTCGTTCTCTCTCTCTTCCTCTCTCCTCTCTCTCTCTCTCTCTCTCTCTCTCTCTATCTGTGTTTCTCTCTCTCTCCTCTCTCCTCTCTCTCTCTCCTCGGATCCTCGGTCCTCCTCTCTCTCTCTCTCCTCTCTCTCTTCTCTGTGTTTTCCTAGACTGCGCTTGGCAAGGTTAAGAAGTGGCTACACGCCAAAAACATTTTTGTGCATCCGAACGTTGTATTTTTGTTTAAGAGCTACCAGACGTTGCAGAAGTGTTCATAACTTATTGCTTGATAATGCACTTACTTTTTCCTCACAAAAACCACTTATTGCGTAATAAGTCCTTGCAATTCAACTATCACCCAAGCTGTCCGGTGGATAACCTTACTGATTCAGACACAAAAACTCTCAGAAAACCCTATTTTCTGCACAGACAGGTTTTGCTAATAATGATTCCCACTTCGAAGAGGGGGCTTGAAAGAGTATTTCAAGTTGGTTTTCAATGGCCGTTTGATAGAAGAAGAAAACCACACATAGGAATCAACAGTTACTGTTCAACTTTTCAGACACCTCACCGTCTACAAATAACTGCGCTTGAATATGATGTGTACTTCCCAGTTATGGCGACTTCAGGCAAACTTGGAACTGAAGAAAAGGCTAGAAAGAGAAAGTAAATGAGTTACGGGCCAAAACCGTTACAAAGACCTGCAGGATATCCACTTTATTTTCTTCTTTGGGGGGAAAGCCAAAGAAGATTCGAACTGAATGCGAGAGATTTAGTTTGCAAGCAAATTCCTGGGTGCTACCCGTAGTTTTCGCTTATTTGATTACCAACTACAATCTGTATCGCTGTATAACGCTCTCTTTCTCCCCCCACCTCTTTCTCTTTCTCTCTCTCTCTCTCTCTCTCTCTCTCTCTCTCTCTCTCTCTCTCTCTCTCTAAAAATCTTTATCCTTGTAAAAAAAAAAGTCCAGTCGTCTCTCTCTCAGTCTCTCTCACTCTCTCTCTCTTCCAGTGTCCAGTCTCTCTCTCTCTCTCTCTCTCTCTCTCTCTCTCTCTCTCTCTCTCTCCCTCTCTCTCTCTCTCTCTCTCTCTCTCTTCTCTCTCTCTCTCTCTCTCTTCTCTCTCTCTCTCTCTCTCTCTCTCTTCTCTCTCTCTCTCTCTCTCTCTCTCTCTCTCTTCTCTCTCTCTCCTCTCTCTCTCTCCTCTCTCTCTCTCTCTCTCTCTCTCTCTCTCTCTCTCTCTCTCTCTCAGACTAGTTTAACTGTACCCACTACTGTGTAACATAGATATTGTAATGTTCGTTTCGTTTCCTTTTTCCATTATATAGATTCATAGTGGTGATACATGTATGATGTTTTCGTTCCAGTTTGGTTTATTTTAGGTTGGGCCTCAGTCATTACTTTTCTGTATTGATGATCAATGCATGTTCACCAGTACCCCCTTCCCCCTTGCCTCCCCTTTTTGATACGGGCAGGTGGCCTAATCAATTAACAGATTTTGAGTTGAGTTGAGTCGAGTTGAGTTTCTCTCTCACAGATGTCCCCAACACACTCTCGTCAATTTCTTTCACTACTTGCGTCGCTGTCCCACGCTAACTGTGTATCTGCAAAATCAGTGATTTTACAGAAGCATAAAAAAAACAAGTAGTCATCTGCTACAATGTCATTCCCCATTTCATATACGCTTGACTCTTCTTCTATACCGATGAGTAAACATGTGACACAATAAAAGTTGCCTAACAGTAGTGAGTCTGAGCTTGGCCGACGGTTGGCAACGGTCTGAGCAACACCTAAAGTTTTCGTGATACTTCAGTTACACGCTTCGTGCCAGAGTTGTCAAACAATATCGACAGCAGCAATCTCTGTACTGGCAGCAAACCTGGGAACCCTGCTTCAGCACTCCAGCCAGTGCAGATGTCCCCAACTGTGAGAGTCATTATCTTCTACAGAAGACTAAGCTGTATCGTGGCTGTTAGGGGAAGACGGGGTAAAAAGCGCATGGGCGGGTAAGAACCCCACCCCAATTATCTCATGAAATGAAGCAAATTTCAGTCTCATTTTGCCCATGAGACGAGCGTTAATGTCTAGCATTCGTCTCATGGGCAAATTTGACTGACATTTTCTTTATTTCATGAGATAATTGGGGTGGGCTTCTTACCCGCCCATGCGCGTTTTACCCCGTCTTCCCCTAACATTGATGATTAGAGTATAGCTAGTGATTAACTAGAGTATCATTAATGGCTAACGGGCGGGGTCATTCTGCTCTAATAATCGCACGATTTGCACGTGCTTCGAGCTCTCGTTTGATGTCAGTGCTTTATTTGGAGCTAATTCTATTTCAGTGATAATGAAACGTGTAGGTGTGTTACAGTGCAACCTTGCTATTAAGACCTTGAAAAATAATCCAAAATAAGGTCTTAAGCGGGAGGGAGTTGCATGAGGGAGGTAATGTTAATACTTACAAAGAAGGGCAATGTCTCAGAGAAGTAGGTCTTAAGCGGGAGGAAGTCTTATAATGGGGGGGGGGGGGGGGGGGGGGGGGGGGGTTTGTTATAATGGAGATTGCACTGTATTACCATTTCCCCACTGTTTCCCATTCCTCCTTTTTCACTTTTTGTGTATGTGCAAAAACACTTAAAACTTACACACACACACGCGCGCACGCAGAGAAAGAGAGAAGAGAGAGAGAGAGAGAGAGAGAGAGAGAGAGAGAGAGAGAGAGAGAGAGAGAGAGAGAGAGAGAGAGAGAGAGAGAGAGAGAGAGAGAGAGAGAGAGAGAGAGAGAGAAGGAGACTAACAGTAACACAGAGACACAATGAAAGAGAGTAACTGACTAACCACATTTTCGTCATGGAAATTATAAAAACGGGCATTTAACAGATGTTAACAAGACAGTGTTTTCCCATTACATGTATCTAGCAAATCAAACGTCATCACTTTCTATTTATTAGAATCTGTTAATAGGAATTGTTCGGAAATAATTAAGGGGAGTAATTTCATGGTGTGTGGTAGTGATCTTGCCTAATTCAATCGGTCAAACAGGGGAAGTCACTCTACATCAGCTCTCGTAGCCTATCGACTCGTGTGCTTGAGCAGACATACAGCACTTAGAACACCGTGCGTCATTCTTAAAAAAATATGTCATTTATATTTTTACGTCACAGTTTGTAAGTTTAATCAGTTTGTGGCCACTGGCCACCCCTAATGTTTCTAAAACAAATGTTTGCAAGTCGCTGACTCGCATCCTGCGATTTCAAGCTTCGACGCCATTGTTGCATTGTTGCTATTGTATTTGACCGAGTAATGGAGGTAAAGTAACTCTAATTTTCCCGAAGTACTCTCCCCTAGGTTTTTTTCCAACAAATATCTATTAGGCTGTATGTGTCCAATAACGGGGTGGATTTAATTTAGATTATGTTGGGGGGGTTTCTTCGTTGAGAATTGGTTCAACCTTTTAGCCTACTCAGAAGGCGAAGGTACTTGAATCAGTTTGGGTAAGGTGTAAGGACAGTTAAAGGAGATAAATACTCTTTATTTCATAGTGCATTAATTTAGGACAAAATGTACCTTGCAAAAAATGATTACTTTGTTTTGGTTTAAACGGGGTTTTTTATTCAACAATTTCAAATTATGAACAATAATGAGGTAACAGGGTAACAACAAGCATATAGCTTATAACGTACCCGTACACAATACATTACATATGATTCAATAGACGGAAGGTGTGTTCTCACCAATTAGAACATATTTTTTTCAATATTTAGAAACATTATTCACATTACTTTGTTTTGTGCTTTAAGATTTGATATTTTTAGATGTTTATAAGTCAACTATCTTGGATACCCCGCGCGTGCACCCACTGAAAGTGTGTGTGTGAGAGAGGTAGAGAATAAGCACACAGACACATACATTCGGGCGGTCTCTCTCTCTCTCTCTCTCTCTCTCTCTCTCTCTCTCTCTCTCTCTCTCTCTCTCTCTCTCTCTCTCTCTCTCTCTCACACACACACACACAATACAAAAAACTTCCATATCCCATTACCATATACCTACCACAAAGCTGTATCGATTCCTAGCTGAAGCGTTGGTTGGTTAATGAATTATTGAGGACTCGTGATTTGCCTCCACTCTTCCCCAGTGACTCCTCTCACTAAATCGTCTGAGAGTGATTGGATGCTTGATTTAAGTAACCTTTTAAACAGCACCAAAGTGAGGTCGTATATTGTTCTAGGTCAATTGTCTGTTTGAGGATCACCGTACTCGAAATGCTATAAAATTTCAACTTAAATGTTAAACATCCCTAAATTTGTAATTGTTAGGGTATTTAGTCGTGGAGGAGTTTTGCAAATTCGTAAAGTACAACTGCTTAAAACAAACCTGAATGATGCCTTGACTTAACTCAAATAGTCAATCGTTGTCTTTGATATTGGTTCTTTTGGTTCCACTAAATCACATCAAAATCTGTACAACAAGATTATTACAAGTAACAAGAAGTTATAGATAAATATAGGCATTTAAATGGAATGCGTTTGCAATGCACTAACCCTCCACAAACTCTTCATTAAAAAGTGTTAATAGCTAATTTCTGATTAGTGAAGTTGATAAACTACAAAGAAAGACATAGACTTGGCCATCCGAATGGAGATAACGAAAATGTACAAATTTATCTTTGTCATTTTATTTTCGAAATGTTCATGTTGATCATAAACACACACGCCCCTTTTTTACGTTCCCTTTATGTTCTATTTTTTGTTTTGTTTTTCTTTCCTTTGTTCTTATATTATACACACAACCCTTGTGAAGCTGGTTTTATGATAAACTAGTGGATTCTTTAGAGGTGATTTATTTTCCATTGCTGCTAATGTATATTTATGCTGATTTGTTTATTTGATAATGATGGCTATTCGGTATGATTGAGTTAATCATTGTTGTATTTAGTTATTTAAAAGAATACTGTCTTGTTGTAACATGCATTATGGAAAACAAGAACCTTCTTTGCAAGGGGAAAAAACCCAAATTGCCAGCAACATCCATAATTAGCAATACAAAAAATACTAGGGCTGCTCTTGTGTTGGTAGGGTAGGTGGAATTAGTGCGTATCTAGGTCTTAGGTATGTGTTTTTGTTTGTTTTCTTTTGTTCTTTTTCACATTGGACATGAAAGGGACACGACACACTAGAAATCAGTGAAACTGTGTACACCTCCGTCGAGGGAGACAACGAGAGCTTGACTGAGAAACTACGATAGTTATCAAACCATGCAACATGTTCTAAACAATGTGATCTGTTCTAGTTTAGACTGCACTTGCGATTAAATAGAAAAGAATACAGGAAAGTGGATGAGATACATTTCGGTGGCCTTGTGCATAGAATGACACCGGTTCGCTCTAGCTTTTATTGCATGATTTTTTTTAAAGCTAATGCTCCACTACCCCTTTGCTTTTATTACAAGTCAGCCACAGCGTTTTACGGTCTTGTTCACTTACTACAAAATTGTTGATCAAATAATATAATCCACCGATAAGGCAAAAATAAATCGAAATTTTATTAAGATGTTTCTTAGTTTTCTCACCACATTCTGGGAATTTGTACGCGTTACTCTGATCACAAACAGGCGACTCTAGAAAGGAGATAAATACTCCGGAGCCAGAAGCCTGTTTTAATTTTTTGTAGAAAATTAATGTTTGGCAACAATCATTTCTTTGCATTTTTCAATACTCTGAATAGTCTGGTTGGAGAATCCGTTGGGTGTACAACAAATGACACCCTCTTGACATTTTTCTTACTTCAGGGTAGCTGCCACCACCTATTTACACCATTGGTTCTAATATTTCAAATAGACTGCGTATAAAATTATGATTGCGGAATTTATAGTAACGTCTGTGGTCAAAACATCCGGTCCTTGAAGTCCATTAACCATTAAACGTTTCTATTCGAAATGGCGGCCAAGATGGCGGCCAAATACTTCCATTGGTTCTCACTTATGAACTACAACGGTACAATTTGTATAATGTACGGATTCTTCAACTACTTGCTCGAGACTAATGAAAATGGAACAAGGCAAAGAAACGATTGTTTCCAACATTTCTAGGTTCGAGCTCGAGATTGTCAGGTAATATAGCAGAGAGGGCATCTGCTATTTCGGCGGGGTGGGCTAGACTTAGCTTACAGTGGCCTTACCCAGTGTGAATCATCACTCTCTCGGCCAAAAGTATTGAGGACAGCTGACTTTGGGGAAGGTCCCCAAAGGCCAACAATCAATTTGGCTACAGCATTAGAGCCGGTGCAAATGCCCCCTCAGGCCGGACACATAAGCGGACATTTCATGCGGAAACCCGTGCGCTATCTATAAATAAGTGAAACAAAGAAGGGAAAAGATTTGCGCACGTGTCCGAATTTCCCCTATATGCGTAAACCTTTATTCTTCTTTCTTCCACTTATTTAGGGTTTTCCGTACGGAACTTACGCGTCTAATGTGAACCCGGCCTAACTCTCTACCACCAGATTAAAAACAAAACCATGTTCGGTATTCATGAGTGCGTCTTAAAGACACACCACGTCACGCGTCAAAATCACGGATGGCAGCGTCTTTTCCCTCTTATAGCTGATAAGAAATCTTCCTAGCATAAGAGGGAATGTGACACGTGACGTGGGTGGTGGTCTTTAAGCCGTTAACACGAGTAGTAACGTGTATATTAGAAGAACCAGTCGTTACGATTGACTGTTCATGCTGATTTAATGTTACCACCCCGTGTTAGCTGTTTAAGACGCACTCGTGAATACCCGTACCAGGAAGACATGGGGAGGGGATTGATAAAGCAGCGCGAAGAGAAGCAGCGAAGAATGGTGTCCGCTAAGAAAGAACAAAGAAACAAAAGCTTGAGCATACTTCTCTTCTTCTTCTTCTGGCCATAATGGGTAAGGTACATATGTGTCCGGTTTTCAGTTTTCACTGGTCTCCCCGCTGCATACAGCCGACGCATTCCGATTTCGGAGGAGCTCAAAAGAGAAAAATTATTTGAAAGCTTTTTTTTTTTTAAAAGGCAGGAGAATGAGCCAATAAGTCAGAAAAAATAGTAGATGACAGAAAGCAAAGGAAAAAGGCAGAGTCAAAGAGAGTGACAGATTAGAGGAAGTTACAAACACAGAACTTCCAGAAGGTGGGGGAACTATTTTTTACGAAAGACCCCCGGTATCCCCACGGAGAGCTTGAGTATGCAATGTAGAAGACAAAAAAAAGGGCAGACAAATGGAAGGACAGGCCACACTGAGATTTCAGTAGGGGGGTAGCCAAGAGCAGAGAAAGAGAAAAACAATGCAAGCACACCCTGTAATAGAGGGGATAACTGAATTTTGCCAACGCCTCAGCAGGCTCATATAGGGTTGGTGACAATAACTGAATTGTGCCAACACCTCAGCAGGCGCAGATTGGGTTGGTGACAAACACTGGCGGGGAAGGGACAGTGGTGATGATCATGATGATGATCATGGTGGTGGTGGTGGTGGTGGTGGTGATGGTGGTGATAATCGTGGTTATGATGGTGGTGACGGGTGGTGGTGAGAGTGTGGATAATAGACGGCCGTGGAAGCTGGAGTAGGAATATTGATTGAGACTCTCAAGAACACATCTCACTCTCTCTCTCTCTCTCTCTCTCTCTCTCTCTCTCTCTCTCTCTCTCTCTCTCTCTCTCTCTCTCTCTCTCTCTCTCTCTCTCTCATCTGTTATTCTCTCTCTCTCTCTCTCTCTCTCTCTCTCTCTCTCTACACCTCATCTCTCTCAACCACGCCAGCCAATCTCTCTCTCTCTCTCTCTCTCTCTCTCTCTCATCTGTTATTTCTCTCTCTCTCTCTCTCTCTCTCTCTCTCCGAGTCCCCACCTTTCTCTCTCTCAGAGTCTCCTCTCTCTCTCTCTCTCTCATCTCTCTCTCTCTCTCTCTTTTTTAAAGCTTCATGTATGCATGATGTTGTGTTTATGTCACGTAGAATATGTTCTCATTTAAAACATATTATTTTTACTGCCATTGATATGGGCTTTAAACGCCTAATCATTAAAGCATTTGCTCATTTTTCATTGTTCATTCTCTCTCTCTCTCTCTCTCTCTCTCTCTCTCCCTCTCTNCTCTCTCTCTCTCTCTCTCTTTATCATCTCCTCTCTCTCTCTCTCTCTCTCTCTCGTGTGTGACCCGGCATTGTCGCATTGATCAGATTTGGGACCGCCCTCGCTGTGCCCTAAGACAGGTCTGTCCGCATCCCTGCTGCTGCTGCTGCTGCAGAAGTCTTTCTCAACCACTACTAGTATCACCACCACAACTACTTTTTCCTACTTCTTCGAACGATGTGGTGTATTTCCTTCCTATAATGTGATCCCTGCACAGCAAATTGATATTGACGTGTGAGCTATTTGAGAATCTCTGTGAACTTATGTGGGGGTTTTTTCTATTCTTCTTTTTCTTTTCTTTTCTTATTTGGGGGGTATGTGTGAGTGTGTTCTTGTTGTCGTTGTAGTAGTAGTTGTTGCTGTTGCTGCTGCTCGAGCGTTCAAGTTCAAGTTCAAGTATACGTTAATATCTCCAAAAGGGAAATTCAGGTTAGGTGCAACAACATGACAGAAATACAACATAGCTGAAAGAACATTAATCAAACGTGTGAAACGAAAATATGCCAACGAAATAATTATCATTAAAATTAATTACATCAACTTACAAATGTGCACATATAAAACAGGGAGGGAGAGGTGGAGGGAGAGGGGAGAGAGAGAGGGGGAGAGAGAGAGAGAGAGAGAGGAGAGAGAGAGAGAGAGAGAGAGAGAGAGAGAGAGAGAGAGAGAGAGAGAGAGAGAGAGACAGAGACAGACAGACAGACAGACAGACAGAGAGACAGAGAGAGAGTGAGTGACAGACAGAGAGAGAGAGAGAGACAGAGAGACAGAGAGAGACTGACTGACAGACAGAGAGAGAGAGATTCGAGAGAGACAGGAGAGAGAGAGAGAGACGAGAGAGAGAGAGGAGAGAGAGAGAGAGAGAGAGAGAGAGAGAGAGAGAGAGGACAGAGAGAGAGAGAGACTGACTGACAGACAGTGAGAGAGAGAGAGAGAGAGAGAGAGAGAGAGAGAGAGAGAGAGAGAGAGAGAGAGAGAGAGAGAGAGAGAGAGAGAGAGAGAGAGAGAGAGAGAGAGAGAGAGAGACACAGAGAGAGAGAGAGAGAGAGAGAGAAACTGACTGACAGACAGTGAGAGAGAGAGAGACAGAGAGAGAGAGAGACACAGAGAGAGAGCGAAGATCAATAACCATGTTGTTGTTTCCATTTGATAAATTTCATATAAATACATCAGATTTTCATTTGAAATGAGACGATTCAAGAACAAAGTAGGCATTCAACCGATGTGAATTCTTTGATCGAGTAAAATTGAGAACATTTGATCCCTTTTTATTCATTAGTCTGAGGATGCAATAGACTTTAAAATATGATGTGTGGAAGGAAACATACAATTGTTTTGGGAGGGGATCATCAAGATAATTGATGTGTTCATTCGGATTCAGGGACTTTCTAATTGACAGGATCACTTAAATTTCATATTTCTTAAATTTCATGTCTTTATTGACATTATTGCGAACGACTTAACTTTGCACCTTACCCATTATTATTATTATTATTATTATTATTATATTATTATTATAAATATTATTATTATTACTATTATTATTATTATTATTATCGTTATTATTGTTATTATTATTGTTGTTATTGTTGAATGCTAAATCCAATGGAGAACTGCGGAAGGGAAAACTGCGTGAGGGGAAACTTTGGATGGGGACATGTCTGCCGCTCGGTGACATCTTTCAATTTGTTTTGTTTTGTTTTGTTCTGTTAGGTTTTTTTGTTTGTTTATTGGACCAAACACTAGGTGCAAATCATGTTAAATACATAGAAAGTGAATGTCTATCCCACACTGATGGTCTTAAACAAAAAATATCGAAGTAATAAAGAGGCGTGGTGATTGGTTTATATCAAGGTTTCAAGGTGTATTAGATTCCACACAGCCCCAGGGGGGTACATGAAAGATAGAAAGGAAAAAGGACAAAACATATCAAGGAAAAAGTACGACAAAATATTCATGTACATTCTTAGGGGATGGACAGTTTTGGGGGGGGGGGGGGGGGAGATGTGGTTGCATAGGTAGGGGATGCAACGACCTGTTTGTTTTCATTAGTCTATTGTCTGTTCGCTTGATCATAGGTTTGTTTATTCATGGCCTTGTTTTTTGCTTGGGTTTGTTTATTCTCTTCTCTCTCTCTCTCTCTCTCTCTCTCTCTCTCTCTCTCTCTCCTCTCTTTCTCCCTCTCTCTCTCTCTCTCTCTCTCATAGCATGTACCTTGCTGATGGCATCAAAACCAATTCATTTGTCATTCTCTCTCTCTCATTTCTCTCTCTCTCTCACCTCTCTCTCTCTCTCTCTCTCTCTCTCTCTCTCTCTCTCTACTCTCTCTCTCTGTCATTATCTCTCTGATATAGCACGTACCTTGCCGATGTCATTAAGCCAATTCATTTGTCATTGTGTGTGTATCTCTCTCCTCTCTCTCTCTCTCTCTCTCTCTCTCTCTCTCTCTCTCTCTCTCTCTCTCTCTCTCTCGCTCTCTGTCCCCCTAATATTGATAAAATAGGGCCTAGGGAGAGAGAGAAGAGGGGGGGAGAAAGAAAGAAAGAGAGAGAGAGAGAGAGAGAGAGAGAGAGAGAGAGAGAGAGAGAGAGAGGAAAGAGAGAGAGAGAGGAGAGAGAAAGAGAGAGAGAGAGAGAGAGACAGAGAGAGAGAGAGAGAGAGAGAGAGAGGAGATTTGGAGAGAGAGAGAGAGAGAGAGAGAGAGAGAGAGAGAGCAACAGGCTTTGTATTAATGTCAAACAGTGATTGCAGCCGTGAGATTAAGAGGAGGAGTATGAACAGAGCTAATGTCAACGAAGCTTCGCATCTGTGTGTGTGTGTCATTCGCCCACAATTGTTATCATTGATTACATCGTCAGTCTTTTTGTTTGTTTTTCTCCGGTTAGTTACGCTTTTCATGGCAACGCATTGCTTTATTATTCAGAATTGAAACACATCGATTGGCCTGACGGGGTGAAGCGAGAGTAGGGGTAGAGTGGGTTGAGGTCGGTTGGGGTCGAGTGGATCGAGGTCTTTCTCTTTTTAATATTGCTAGGATGTACGGTTGTTGTTGTTGTCGTTGTTGTTGTTGTTGTTTTCGTTCCCCAGCTTGAACGCTCTGGGGGCACACCCAGTGCCGTGTGAACATTTCGCATGCCTTTGGGTGGGAAGATTACGTGTATGGATGTTTGTAAAGGGCTCCGCCACATGGGCGGCCATACTCCGAATTCAGGGGACACGTCTAAAAGGAAAATAATGAAGATTGCGACCTATTTCTCGCAATTAATATCAATAGAAAAACAACAAGGTTTTACCGAGCGGTAAACCTGTGCTCAGCCCTTTTCCACACCCAGAGGTCTTCATTCGATATTATAAACAATGCTCTTTATCTCAAACCTCACTGTAGTATTGACCCTTATACTGTAAATAATACTCTTTACCTCAATCCTCACTTTAGTATTGACCTCTATATTATAATAATATTCATTACCTCAACTCTCATTGTAGTATTGGTTTAAACGATTTTATTGTCTTTACATAACAAACATACATAGCAACAAAACTGAAGCAACAACAAGCTAGGCTTATGGCGTGCTCAGTATAAGAAAAAGTGCATATCAGACAATATAGACGGATTTAAATAACTACATGCTTCAATCAAAATAAACAAAAGACACAAAACCGAGTGTCAAGATAAAGAAACTAGGGGTAAATCATAATAGAATCAGGACCCTCCCAAACAAACCCCCCAAAAAAAAACACACCCAAAAACCAAGCAAAATCAAATCAAAATTGATTATCTCAAAGCAGAAAACAATTGCAAATCAAAGATGATGATCTCATATAAAACACGCTAATGCCTTACTTTTTAAGCAACAAAACTTAAACTTACAGACACTGACAGACAGACATAAACATAGAAAGACAGAAAGACACACCAGTAGATAGATACACTCAGAGAGGGAGAGAGGGGAAATAGAGAGAGAGAGAGAGAGAGAGAGAGAGAGAGAGAGAGAGAGAGAGAGAGAGAGAGAGAGAGAGAGAGAGAGAGAGAGAGAGAGAGAGAGAGAGAGAGAGACGTCCACCTTAATTAGCGATCCTAGCCCTGTGTCAATAGTAAATGATGAAAGCAATCACATCATGCACGACAACATCGCTAAATCATCAATTGCATCATACACAATAGCATCAAACAGTGTCACTAATTACAAAAACAAAAACAGAAAGAAGAGGATACAAACTCTCATATGATAACGGCAAGAAACAGGATGAAGAAGACCAATACTAACATCTAATGTGTCAGCACTAGCGACCACATCAACCGATATATTCCAGCAGGCACACAAGCAAACAAAGAAACTGATGAGCAAACAGACAGGTAAGAAAGAGCAGGTATCTAAGCAATAGTAATAATAGAATTCAACAATCCTTTTCCTGTTACAACCTTTTGCTTTGAGCAATGAAATAGTGCACTATTTTGAAAATTGTTTCATTTTCTGCTATCGATAACGTTTGGTCACCAAAAAAGAAGACTGCGGGTGTTGACTTTGTTAGGATCCAAAGTCAAAATAGTGTCTTTTCTTAGTTGGGTGTAGTTTGTACAATATAACAGGTAGTGTTCTGCGTCTTCGGTATGATGGCCACACGAGCATATTGAATCAGTTACTAGGTGTCTATTGTATAAATCATTGTTTATATTACTCATCCCTAATCGTAGTCTACAGTGGTTTACTTGGTCTTCTCTGGATCGAATATAATAGTAAGAAGGAACAGTTACATCAGAAAGAGACAGATGGCGTTTGAAACGACTAATGGAATCTGTTGACTTAATATCATCTGGTAGGTTGTTCCACAAATGTGTTGTACTTGGTAGAAATTAGTTTTTGTATAATTCAGTCCTAGATCGTGGCACTATTATTTCCAGTGGCCGACGTCTATGATACGGGTTTTGATTAGAGACAAGAGAAGGTAGCAGATCGGTTAGATAATCAGGGCAAAGTCCATTTACCATTTTGTAATATTGAATTAATTTATGTCTTTTTCTCCTCTCTTTAAAAGAATAAAAACCAGATTAATCGTATAATCTTTGGTGGCTTGTACCTTTAACTCCGCCAATAATAGTACGAATTGCTTCGAGGTGAAGATTTTCTAGCAATGTTGACTGGGCTTCTGAGCAATTATCCCATATAAAATCTGCGTAGTCAAATATAGGTAATATAAAAGATTTATACATTATTTCTAAAGTCTTACGTGCTAGTCTGTGTTTGTACTTTCTAAGACATGCTATTAGCATGTTTACTTTGCTAGATATAACTTGGATGTGTTCGTCCCATTTGCAATTATTCTGGAAAACTACTCCTAGGTGCTTGTGTGAATTTGTAGGTTCTAGAAGCTTATTTCCAAACGTAAGGGGTGAATTGTGAGTGTTATCACGCGTTGTATTGAGAAGTTTAGTCTTGTTTTCATTGAAAGATATTTTCCAATCAGTTGCCCATTGGGCAATTTTCTGGAGGTCTGAATTTAGAATGTCTGCTCTAATGAGTGGTTCTTTTAAGGCATGTGACAAACTGGTATCATCAGCAAAAAGTTTGATTGTCGCTTCAATACTATCAACAATATCGTTGATGTACAACAAGAATAGTAGGGGACCAAGAACTGATCCCTGTGGGACACCCGCCAATATTCTTTTTAACTCTGATTTTTCACCTTTTACAACCACTGACTGTTGTCTGTTGTTCAGGTAGTCACTAAGAAAGTCATGTAATTTCCCCCTTATACCCGCAGCCTCCAGCTTCAACAGAAGTCCTTTGTGCCATACACGGTCAAATGCCTTAGATATATCGAAATAAATACTTTGCATTGGTATTCCCCGGTCAAAGGAATAACAGAGATTATTATGTATTATTGTAGTATTGACCCTTATCCTATAGTAATACTCTTTACCTCAACCCTCACTTTAGTATTGACCATTATATTATAATAATACTCATTACCTCAACCCTAACATCAGTATTGACCTCTATATTATAATAATACTCATTGCCTCAACCTTCATTGTAGCATTGACCCTCATACTATAGTAATACTATTTACCTCAACCCTCACTTTAGTATTGACCTTTATATTATAATAATGCTCATTACCTCAACCCTCACATCAGCATTGACCCTTTATACTATAATAATACTCTTTACCTCAACCCTCAATGTAGTATTGACCCTTATGCTATAGCAATACTCTTTCCATCAACCCTCACTTTAGTATTGACCCCTATGCTATACATAATACTCTTTACCTCAACCCTCACTGTAGTATTGACCCTTATGCTATAGTAACACTCTTTCCATCAACACTCACTGTAGTATTGGCCCTTATACTATAGTAATACTCTTTCCATCAACCCTCACTTTAGTATTGACCCCTATGCTATAAATAATACTCTTTACCTCAACCCTCACTGTAGTATTGACCCTTATGCTATAGCAATACTCTTTCCATCAACCCTCACTTTAGTATTGACCCCTATGCTATACATAATACTCTTTACCTCAACCCTCACTGTAGTATTGACCCCTATGCTATACATAATACTCTTTCCATCAACACTCACTGTAGTATTGGCCCTTATACTATAGTAATACTCTTTCCATCAACCCTCACTTTAGTATTGACCCCTATGATATAAATAATACTCTTTACCTCAACCCTCACTGTAGTATTGACCCTTATGCTATAGTAACACTCTTTCCATCAACACTCACTGTAGTATTGGCCCTTATTCTATAGCAATGCTCTTTGCCTCAACCCTCAATGTAGTATTGACCCTTATACTATAAATATTACTCTTTTCCTTCAACCCTCACTGTAGTATTGACCCTTATGCTATAGTAATACTCTTTCCATCAACCACTCACTGTAGTATTGACCCCTATGCTATAAATAATACTCTTTACCTCAACCCTCACTGTAGTATTGACCCTTATGCTATAGCAATACTCTTTTCCTCAACCCTCACTGTAGTATTGACCCCTATACTATAAATAATACTCTTTGCCTCAACCCTCACTGTAGTATTGACCCCTATACTATAAATAATACTCTTTACCTCAACCCTCACTGTAGTATTGACCCCTATGCTATAAATAATACTCTTTGCCTCAACACTCACAGTAGTATTGACCCCTATGCTATAAATAATATTCTTTAGCTCAACACTCACTGTAGTATTGGCCCTTACACTATAGTATTACTCTTTCCATCACTACTCACTGTAGTATTGACCCTTATACTATAGTATTACTCTTTCCATCAATACTCACTGTAGTATTGGCCCTTACACTATAATAATACTCTTTCCATCAACCCTCACTGTAGTATTGGCCCTTATACTATAGTATTACTCTTTCCATCAACACTCACTGTAGTATTGACCCATTCAGAAAGCTTCCCACTACGCTCCTATGGTAATGTTAATGAAGCCAATATATAACAATAGTGCTAAGTAGTGTACGACCTCGTGTTTTGGGACTGCAGCCATCACTCAGAAAAAGAAATAACAACGTCAAAGGTTTAAGGTCATCCTAACTTTGCTCCACAAATCTGACCCAGCACCACGAAAGGGACATTAAGTCGCTGGGCTAGTTTCTCACAACAGGCTTGCAAAGTCCAAAATCACATGTCTTATCAATTTTGAATTATTGGTATTTTCATGCACTCTGACATCTTATCTGTCATATACCCATAAAGGACCCATATGGTCTCTAAATACGCAAACAAATTGCTTTACAATCAGTAGGTTGATGCATTTTCTTAGGATAGGATAGACTTTAGACTGTGATTTCTCAAAATGTCCGACAGTCGCCCTACTAACTTTAAATGCTCATAACTCTCAAATGGCAAAAGATACAAGAAAGGTTTTTATATCATGAGAAAGTGAATTGCCTGACGTTTCTAATTGTGCCATTCTCTCAGAATGGTCATTTTGACACTTAATGGCCCTTTCGTGGTGCTGGGTTACAAATGACCTTAAGCCAATCTACCAATCTTATGAAATGTAGTAAACGTGGCCCAAACAACCATTTCAAATGTCTAAGGTCGAAGGTCAGCGTCAAGCTCAACAAGATAATCGGTAATCAGTACACTGATTCCCCTTAAAACCAATATACATAATTAGCACGTTTGGAGATATTAACTCCAGCGATGTGTACGATATGGCCATCCCAAGAACTGAACGTTTTCATGGTCTAACTTCAGGGTGAAGGTCAGCACGGCTTTGATACGTCCACGGATTTTTGTTCCGGGTAATACACCACTACACACAACTTGAAGCGATTCTGTGTGGCGGTTTACAATATATCCTCTGGGCACACGAAAAACAAAGACAGCGACAAGTCCGTATAGTGCCCATTAACCCCTTCACTGCCAGAGGAAAACAAATAAATAATGAATTTGCTTATTATAAAATTTAAAAGAGACCTGTTAGACTCAATCTGAGAAAATGGTCTAGAGCTATATTATTCCTACGTGTCTAAGCAAACATCCACCATTCCAGGGCTATGATATCAAAAGTTATGACATCATTAATGACATCGCACATCCCGTAATAGACACGGGACTGGGAACGGAAGGGGTTCAGTGTGGTGGAGCATAATATTATATTTAAGTATAAATCGTAGACTAGCACATTAATGTTTTAGCGAGATGGTCTAGGGGAAGACGGGGTAAAAAGCGCATGGGCGGGTAAGAAGCCCACCCCAATTATCTCAATACATGAAATGAAGCAAATTTCAGTCTCATTTTGCCCATGAGACGAGCGTTAATGTCTAGCATTCGTCTCATGGGCAAATTTGGCTGAAATTTTCTTTATTTCATGAGATAATTGGGGTGGGCTTCTTACCCGCCCATGCGCTTTTTACCCCGTCTTCCCCTATAGCCCTACGTTTTAGCTATGAGGTGACTACAGGTTATGTGAATATAATCTGATCGATCTTATATGTATATATCTCTCTGTTTATCTTTCTCTCTGTTTCTGTGCATCATATCCAATCTGTTTGCCACCCCACCCCCCATCTCTCCCTACCCTTTCTCTGTCTCACTCCGTCTCTCTCTCTTT
>CM065680.1:85185119-85187619 GCA_017654935.2 Phymorhynchus buccinoides | reverse complement strand
GAGAGAGAGAGAGAGAGAGAGAGAGAGAGAGAGAGAGAATCCACAATCAACAATAATGTATTTGTACACACACACCCGCACGCACACTCGCATGCATGCACGCAGGCAGACACACACACACACACACACATATACACACACTTACTCACTTGCTACATGACTTTTTTTTAATGGAATAGACATTATCAAAAAGCATCATCATCATGACCTCCAGGTCGTAACCAAAATAAAATAAACTCTCAACAGTACATCAAAGCTACATACAAAGGAACCAACCCAAAAGCAATATCTCCTGGATCCAGCTCTGCATTTGGAGAGAGAGAGAGAGAGAGAGAGAGAGAGAGAGAGAGAGAGAGAGAGAGAGAGAGAGAGAGAGAGAGAGAGAGAGAGAGAGAGAGAGAGAGAGAGAGAGAGAGAGAGAGAGAGAGAGAGAGAGAGAGAGAGAGAGAGAGACCGAGAGGGAGCGACAGAGACAGAGATAGAAAGATGTTTATGGAACCGAATCAGAGACATAGGCCTAGGAACAGAGCACACAAATACGAAAAAATTAGAACCCCCTCGGCAGAGTTAAATGTAATTTCCTTGGAAATATACGAATAACATTAAAGCCCTTCGCTAAATTTAAGCTGTGCAGTGTGGTTAACTGTGCAGTGTTTTGTTTTTCATCATATAGTAATAAGCCAACTGTCCGTGTGTGTGTCTGTGTGTGTGTGTGTGTGTGTCTGAAACACGAAACGGGCCTTATAACACCGCCGTTTTTGGACCGAATCGCTTCAAATTTGTTGTGAGCCCTCACGGGGCGATGGCAACGGCAACCGAGGCGGTCGTATTATTTGCGCGGTTTCGCAAATGCGCGAAACGCGGATCCGCCGGCCTCTCGGCGCCCGTATCTCCGGCGTTTCTGGGCCGATTGCCTTCGAATTTGGCAGGAAGCTGACCGGGGACGGGAACTATCCGTGTGCCAAACCGGAAGCGAATGCATTACTTAGGCGCATAACAGCAGCATGATGCAAAACGGGCCTTATAACTCCGCCGATTTTCAACCGAATTGCGTCAAATTTGCTGTCATGCTTGCTGTCACCGGGGCAAAGCCTGGCAGTAAATGAGAAGAAAATTGGGAGAGCGCGTCACTCTCAGAGCAGCGCCAACGGGAAACGGGGCTTTATAACTCTGCCGTTTCTTAACGAAATCGCTTCAAATTTGCTGTACTCAGCGTTACCAGTACTTGGCGTTACTGTTACTAGGCGTTACCGTTACTAGGGAGAGCGCATCACTCTCAGAGCAGCGCCAACGCGAAACGGGGCCTTATAACTCCACCGTTTCTTTACCAAATCGCTTCAAATTTGCTGTACTCAGCGTTACCAATACTTGGCATTACCGTTACTAGGCGTTACCGTTACTAGGCGTTACTGGTACTCGGCGTTGCGCTAGTATACATAATAAGACCAGAGAACTTCTTGTTCTCTGAATAAAACATTCTGAACAACTCTCTCTCTCTCTCTCTCTCTCTCTCTCTCTCTCTCTCTCTCTCTCTCTCTCTCTTTCTCTCTCCCTCTCTCTTCCTCCCTCCCCCTCTCTCTCTCTCGCTCTCTCTCTCTCGATCTCCCTCCCCCCCCCCCCTCTCTCTCTCTCTCTCTCTCTCTCTCTCTCTCTCTCTCTCTCTCTCTCTCTCTCTCTCTCTCTCTCTCGCTCCCCCCCCCCCTCTCTCTCTCTCTCTCTCTCTCTCTCGTTCGTTTTGCGTAATATTTCCTATACTGTTTTATGCCAAAAGTCATGTTTCCTTGTTACGATAACATGCAAGTACGTAAGTTCAAAACAGTGTGTACAGTAAGTGCTAAGAAAACAAACTAAGGCGTTTATATATACATTCAGATAGGGATTAAAAACACATAACAGCAGCAGCAACAAAGAGGGGGTGGTGAGGAGTACAATTGGTTCCCGTTTGGTATTTCGTGTGTCATTGATTTTCCAGGCTCATTGCTTTCTTTAATATCAGTATCGTGTTTCTGGACAATGTAGGCTACCATCCTCAAACGGTTACATTTCTGGTGCGCAGTGCTCAGCATCAGCAGCAGATGCAGTGTTGGCAGAATGCCAAGTAGAATCACGGTTACGCATACACGTTGGCATAGTTTATCTATTTTGTGAAACCTGAATCTGCACCGGAGAGCCGCTGATGCGATGTTATCTCTCACGATTAATTAAAGGGCGTGATTTCAAATCCTCAGCACGCTTCAAACTAATATTAAACGGGCTGACAAGCAATGGTAGATAGAAACTGCAGTAGCACTGGTTCAATTTTAAAGCTGATGGAAAGAGATCATCCTTCTCTCACGTGAAACTTACCGACCTGTCAATCAGGGAAACGACTGAGGTCCCGGATGTGCTGCAAAGGGAATGAACCAGTGTGACACACGCGCACTGTCTCGTGCTGTGACGGTCATTGTTGTCGCTGTCCGTCATTCGTCACTATTTGAGCGTCCCTCTCTACACCAAAAAA
>CM065680.1:85177619-85180119 GCA_017654935.2 Phymorhynchus buccinoides | reverse complement strand
TGTCTCTCTCTCTCTCTGTTTGTCAATCTGTCTAACTGTCTATGTATATCAGCATCTCTCTATGTGTGCTGTCTGTGTCTTTCTCTGTCAATCCGAGTCTTTGTGTCTCTGTCTGCCTGCTTACTGTCTCTATCTCCAGATCTTCCTGTCTGTCTGTCTGTCTGTCTGTCTGTCTCTCTCTGTCTGTCTCTCTCTCTCTCTCTCTCTCTCTCTCTCTCTCTCTCTCTCTCTCTTCTCTCTCTCTCTCTCTCTCTCTCTCTTTCTTGTCTTCTTCTTCTTCTTCTTCTTCTTCTTCTTCTTCTCTCTCTCTCTTACTCACTCACTCACACACACAGACACACTCTATCTCTTTTCTTTCTCTCTCGCTGTCTTCTCTGTTTTTATCTATCTATTGTGTTTGTCTGTATCTCTCTCTCTCTCTCTCTCTCTCTCTCTCTCTCTCGTGTCTCTCTCTCTCTCTCTCTCTCTCAGCTCTCTCTCCCCCTCTGTCTCTCTCCTCTCTCTCTCTCTCTTTCTCTCTCTCTCTCTCTCTCTCTCTCTCTCCTCTCTCTCTCTCTCTCTCTCTCTCTCTCTCTCTCTCTCTCTCTCTCTCTCTCTCTCTCTCTCTCTCTTCTGTTTTTTATCCCTTTTTAATACGTGGTAAGATTTAACGTGGTGACAGCCCTGACATGGCCTTTGTTGTCGACGGAGCTATAATTTTAATCTTAATCTTAATCTCTCTCTCTCTCTTTCTCTCCGTTTATGAGATCGGGGGTCTCAGTTTGCATTCATGTGATTAAGCAGTACCACTGCCACTGGGTTTAATGTATGCTAAGAACATGGGCACACGGGACCTCGGTTTATCCGAAAGACTATGTAGGAACATGCTACAAAAAATGGGCAACACCTACACAAGAAATAAGCATAGAATACATGACGTAAGTAACAATACGGATCAATTGATACACTTAGTAGAAAGAAACGAAGAAAGGCAAGGGGAAAAAAGATTAAAACCGCTGACACAGACGGACGATGAAAAAGGAGATAAATATAAAGACAGTGGATCAGACAGTCAATTGTGAGCCCCCTCTTCCATCCCCTTCCCCGCACCCATCTTCGCAACCCCCTTGCCTTTATCCACCTAATCCCTTTATACAGAGGCCAGCAGGGCCACATCCTTGCTTATTTATTGCGGGCAGCATCCGACAGGAGCAATGCCAACAATCCAATCAGTGGCGGAAACAGCAAAATGAGATAACCTTAAGACTGAACGTCTCCCAGTTCGCCAAGAAAATTAGTTCCTCTTTTTGTCTCTGTCCGTCTGCCTGTCTGTGTGTCTGCCAACATCAACGGCAACAACAACAACAGCATTATCGTCATCAATAACAACAGCAATATCAACAGCAACACACCTTAAAGACCCACCAGATCCATGAGTGAATATCACGGTTTTCATGTGTTTCCCTCTCTCTGTGGTAAGAAATATTATTTTGACCATGTCTGACTCCCATACAAATGCCCCCAAATTGAAAACGAGACAGATTTTAAAGAACAGCCTCAATTTGAAGCTGGGGGCATTTGTATGTGGGTCACATCAACCCAGAAAAAAGGGACTTAAATTAATGTTGCTTTGTCAGTGTGCTTTTAAGCATCATAGATGATAATTATTGCTTTTTTTTCGTAGTGCTAATGTATAATCCGAAGAATACTCGTTTGTACTTTCAGTTATACATTTTGAATCGACCTTCGAGAACAACATTCATAAATTACTTTAGTTTGTTTCCTACTATTACATGGCAGACTTTGTTTTCAGTGAGCTTTTTTCGACTTAAAGAAAAACTTATAAGAACAGTTAAGAGAATCATATTAGACATTAAAATAATGTCGGCCTAATGAAAATGAAAATCATGGAAAGCCAGCGGTTTCTTAAAATAAAGCTATGTTTCGTAAATCTCCATTTTAACTACTGTAAAAGTAGCCTTAAAGCGCGTGCAAGGCTGGCTATGAAGAATTGTATTGGCCAGACTTCCTCGCGATGATAGAATAGTAGGCTAAAAAACAAAAAGCGAGAGGCTGGTTAGCTTACTTGTTTTCTGCTTTTCCAAAAAACAATAACAACCATGAATAAAACCCGTGTGATTGGCATGGCTTAAAACAAATACATCGTAAATGTAGATATTGCTTTGGTGGATGCTTGCACTGTGTCAGTGCCTTTCTTTCTCGTTATTGCGACCCGGGGACAGACAGGAGCGGTGCCATCAATCCAATCGCTGGTGCAAACAACCAGATGAGATCCCAGATCTTCTTACGCCTCGAGGAGCAACTCTTTTCCTCCTCCTCTTCTTCTTCTTCTTCTTCTTCTTCTTCTTCTTCTTCTTCTTCTTCTTCTTCTTCTTCTTCTTCTTCTTCTTCGATCGCTCAGAGAGTTTCCTGTCAATTATGAGCGCAATTGCGTCATGCTGTCGTTATGCGCCTAACTAACAAATAGTTAGGCCCAGAAAGTCCGACTTCGGCTGAAGGA
>CM065680.1:85170119-85172619 GCA_017654935.2 Phymorhynchus buccinoides | reverse complement strand
GGTTAATAATAATCGGGAAATATAGCAAGTGTTCGTGTTTAAGGAAACAAGATATTACTGGATGGAAAAACGAACGTTTATTTCGGGGGAAAATATATTTGTTTCCTGGTTAAGCGCCTCGGTATTGCATTGATCATAGGGCGATTAGTATTGCGATATGGATAATTATGACATGCGAGGTTCATGTGCCGTGGAATGTAATGACTATTTTGTATTGATTGGGGATTTGGGATTTCTTTTCTATCTATTTTATTTGATGCTTGTGAATTTAAAACCACTGCTTTGGAATAAAAGGAACCATTTGTTTTTAATTCTCATTTTGTTGTTGTTGGCATTTATCATGATGACCATGATAGTAATGCGATTTCGTTTTTAACCAGGAATATCAATACTAGTGTTGTCGAAGTGCCTTAAAGGTTATTACTATCGGAAGTTAACAATTTGATAAGGAAAGACGCATTACACCATTGTTCTTGTTAGATTTTGAGCACATGTTATTATGACAATGCTTACAGTCTCTGATAACATAATGGAAACAAATCGATTGCACATACTCCTCCTCATCATGTAGGCATATGCTCCTTGATATATTATTGTTGTTCTTCCGCTGTTGTTCCTCTACATATTGTGCTGGTGTTCAGAAGACGAGGACAATGCATTTGAGTCCTTTATGAACATAAGGAATCTTTGTAACTTAGGTCTTTTCCTAACATGCTTTATCTGTTTTTGTTATGTTATGCCTTCTGACAACCTTTCTCGTCTCCGTTGGTTTAAATGATTTTTTATTGACAAGCAAAACATATACACCAAATAAAATTAACATGAATGACGGCAGCAACAAGCTTAAAGCTTATAGTGTGCCTACTCAAAATAAGTCACAGATATGGCGGCTGGCAATCACAGACTGAAAAATCACACATTTAAGAAAAATAAACGAAGGTTAATTTTGAACATTAGAAGCATAACAAAGTAACCAAATAGAACATTTTTCATCTTCTTTGATAACAGAAACAATTTAAACATAAGAGAAAATACAACTTCATGAAGGGCTAGAAAAGAAAACATAGTCTCCGTTGAGGCCTTAATAGGCATAATACGTATGCCTTTTTCCAAAGAGATTTACTATGTTTGCTTTTACTTCCCAGGTACAGTTTGAAATATTCCATGCAGCAACAACTAAACACCTTTAACTAAACACGAGGACATGCTTCCCCTTTTGCATTCATGAAACTCAGCACAGCTGCTTTTTGCGAGTTTATGAATATCATACTTTTATGTTGTCTCTTAGCGTCCATGGAAATATGCTTCGTGAGTGTGATGCATGTAGCGAGAAGAAAATCTTATATTTTCAAAGTCCATGAACACAAATAAATTTGATTGTATCGTCTCTGTAACAAATAAGAAGGTCAGTAAAATTATCACTTATCAACATTAGAATATCGGAATTCTTAAATTTCAAACCAGGATAGTTTATGTTCTTATGTGGGATCATTACTTTTCAAGATCATTTTGTCGAGACAGAAATACGAAAGTGATCCTAACAACATCTTCGTGACTGGCTGCCATCTTTGGTATTCAGCTTGTTGTGGAGGTGTGAACGTTGTGGAAATAGTCGTCCATCTTGTCCTGTTCCCGCAGATATATGAAGGTCCCAGGGGAACTATTGGTGAAACGGTGCAGGCAAGCGGCTCTGTTTGTGCAAATGGATTGCCAGGCCATCTCTGCATCCCACCAGTTTTTCTTCGTTTCTCCATTTTCTGCTCTGTCCTTCTCCAGTCTCCCGTGTGATCCGACGTTCTTTCGAACCTGCTTCATTCTCTGAATCTCTCTGTCTGCCTGTGTCTCTGTCTCTGTCCGTCCGTCTGTCTCTCTGTGTCTGTCTCTCTGTCTCTCTCTGTCTCCATCTCTATCTCTATCTCCCTCTCTCTCTCTCTCTCTCTCTCTCTCTCTCTCTCTCTCTCTCTCTCTCTCTCTCTCTCTCTCTCTCTCTCTCTCTCTCTCTCTCTCTCTCTCTCTGTATGTGTATATGTGCGTGGATACACGTTTAGGGTTTCTATGCTTTATAATTTTAGTTTACTCATTTCACTGATATAGTTTTACGTTCAGCTTTCTATGCTTTCTATTTTACTCACTTCACAACTTATACTTTTGTGAATGACTGCGGCATTGCACTGGCACTGGCTTTCGGGTTATTTTGTCTTTGGAGGCTATCCCCGCTGCTTGTTGTCTTAGCGTTCTCATTGCCAAAAGAGTAGCAAGAGACGTCCCTTTGTCAAGGCATCTCCACTATAAATAAATGTCAACCCAGCTTTCCATAATAGCAGTTGCCTCCTCTGCTATTTGTATGTCCTTTGCCGGGCATGAATGGCGGATAGAAACAAACATGTAATCGGAGACTCCATATGTGACATGGTCATCTATTATTGCCTGCTGTTCAGTGATCTGCACTTTGAAGGACTACCTTTTATTGAGAAAAACGTGTGGCTACATTGGAGGGAAC
>CM065680.1:85162619-85165119 GCA_017654935.2 Phymorhynchus buccinoides | reverse complement strand
CTCTCTCTCTCCCTCTCTCTCTCTCTCTCTCTCTCTCTCTCTCTCTCTCTCTCTCTCTCTCTCTCTCTCTCTCTCTGTTCCTTTTTGGCAATGCACACACGCACGTCCACTCACCAACACAATCAACTCATAACACCAGAAAGAGCAAGGGCAGTGCAAGAGAGAGAGAGAGAGAGAGTGCCCCCACTTCCAGACAAATAATTACCACGCAGGTGCCCTGAGCTCTTGAGAAAGGTTTTACTGGCAATGAAGAGGCTAGGGACCCAGAGGGAGCTAGTTATATGGAAAGGAAGATATTTTCAGTCCAGCTGTTGATGTGGGGTTCTTAATTATTGTGGGCCCTTATCAGGGTTAGGGTGGGTAGCGGCTACCCAGAATTGTGATCAATTAGTTTTGTTGTTATTGGTGTTTTCTTTGTTGTCTATGACATCATTCTGTCAACACAATATGGGGAAGTCGGAGCGAAATTTGCAGGTAATAAGAATGTGATTGCGAATGGGAACGAAATGTGTGTTAAACTTGCTTATGCTTGATATAATTTGATCGTATGTTTGTATGCATTCAATAAATAAAAAATTTAAGAGTCGCCAACACCACGAATTGGACATAGAATTTCAATGTTAGTTTCCTCCGTCTTCGTTGAGCGTATAAAATTATGTCTTCTTCTTCTTCGTCATAGGCAGCCAACTTCATCACGTTGAAGATTCTGCTGCATTTTAGTGTGAACTATTTGTGGTGTTCTTATTGCTCTTGTTGTGTTTTTTGCTCTTGATCTTGCTTTATTGCTGTTGTTTGTGTTTTAAATCAAGTTTTGTTATGGTTTGATGCACCCCGTCACCCCGTGTGTTAGCTGCGTTCCTGGCATCAACATAACTACCCATATTTTTATTACCTCACCTAACAAAAACAACAACAACAGACAGACAACAAATGTATCAAACTAGAAACTGAGCACCGAAACAGCACAAACTGTCCACAAAATGACCACTCAATCTACGAGGGTGATTATTGCTAGATATGAGTTCCTTTTCTTTGGCACTAAGGTATTGTGGTTGATCTTGTTACTATTGGCTACTGCAAAGAACACCGTTTGCAAGAGTGAATGCCCTTGGTGGGTGGGGGAAGATGGTTGAGCACTGACCAAACAAGGGCATAACTCTCGCCAATAACCATATTTAAGGCCACTAAATGGCTGCCTTTCGCAACAGTAAATGCCCTTGTCAGCACTGACGAACAAGGGCTTCACTCTCATTGTCAAGGGCGTTAATAGCCCTAGTTGCAGAGGCCAATAGGAAGCGGATGGAACCGTAACCATTGTGTTCTAAGACAACAATGGTTAGAAAGTGAATGGATTGTTTGAGCAGTAATAACCTAACCTTCTGCTTTATTTTCCATTATAGTGTGTTCTGGCTTTAGCATTCACACATACAAAATCAATATTTTAGATTCAAATTCTCTGTTCGTTTTTTTATGTTCTGCACGTTATCCGGCAACATAAGTTTTATCAATATCCATTTATAATTTTAGGGTGCACCTTTGTTTCCATAACCATACCAAATATGTGAAGAGTGAGTCTGAAAAGCGTGATCTTTATTGTGGATGTTGTAATATAAAATAATAAATACTACTGTGGTCTTTCCGAGTATGTTGAAAACGTGATGCGACGATTAACGAACGGCAACTCAGTGAACTAATTAGCGATAGCAAGATGTCTATTCGCAGGGGTCCGTTTCACTAGGGCTAACGTTACGTTGCGCTCGCTCAAATCGGCAAAAACGGTCTAAGAAACACCCTTCGTTTGCCGACAGTTCGCGTGACGTTTTGTTCTTGCCAAACACCGAGCAAGCGGCAAACTATCCGGAACTAGTAGGGGGGTTAATACATTTCTTGTTGTTGATTGGTCCATTAAAGTTTGTTTAAAATAATACTTTTTTTTAACCAATCAGACAAGAGCTTGTAATATTCTTCCGCAAACGTTTTCTAAAGTGTTTCTTTGACCCCTTTTGGCGTAACAGTTATGCGCGCGGCGACCGTCGTCTAGAGAAACTAGACCCAGGACGCACGACGATCAAACATGATCATTACATGATTAATGTTGTCAGTTCAATGCTGACTTATTCGGCTTTGAAGGACAAAGACTGGCGAGTGACAGGATGGAAACATGACTAGATAAAAACAGAGAGGGGGGGGGGGGGGGGGGGGGGGGGGGGGGGGGGGGGACGGACAGGGGGAAGGGGAAGAAATTGTGGAAGTGGGGGTGTTCAATTAATCGATGCTTCGACTGGCAAATAATAATTGGCTGCTACTCAAGTCCATCTCTCTCTCCCCCCCCCCCCCTCTCTCTCTCCCTCTCTGTGTCTCTCTCTCTGTCTTTGTCTGTTTCTCTCTCTCTCTCTTTCTTTCTCTCTGTCTATGTCTGTCTCTCTCTCTCTCTCTCTCTCTCTCTCTCTCTCTCTCTCTCTCTCTCTCTCTCTCTCTCTCTCTCTCTCTCTGTCTCTAT
>CM065680.1:85147619-85157619 GCA_017654935.2 Phymorhynchus buccinoides | reverse complement strand
CGTGTGTTGGTGAAGGGGGGAGGGGGGGGGGGGGCTATCATTGGGCTAATTGATAGGAGTGGGCGAAATAGGCGAGTAGAGGAGAAGGGGGTACTGATTCCAGGATCCGTATTTTCGCTTACCTTTAATGAAGAGGGAAAACAGAGCAGGGGGAGGGGGTGGGTGGGTAGAAGATTGATGTGAGCAAATGTGGTCCTTCTTGTTTGCAAGAGTGTTTGCATGCTTCTCTTCCAAATATGTGCATGAGAATCTTAACTTTGTGCAAAACAAACCGGCTTTTTCACATCTAAAAAGACGCGTGTGTGTGTGTGTGTGTGTGTGTGTGTGTGTGTGTGTGTGTCACCCGGGGTGTGTGTGTGTGTGTGTGTGTGTGCGTGTGTGTGTGCGTGTGCGTGTGCGTGCGTGCGTGCGCGTACGTGCGTGCGTGCGTGCGTGCGTGCGTGCGTTCGTGCGTGCGTGCGTTCGTGCGTGCGTGCGTGCGTGTGAGAGACAGAGACAGAGACAGACAGAGAGTCGGACAGACAGAGACAGAGAGAAGCGGGAAAATGGAAAGAAGCGGAAGCGAAGGTTTAGAAATCAGTATAGCCATGTCTTCTACAGAAGGGGTACAATAACAAATGCAATGCAAATAGAAATGAACAATACATGAGAGACAGACTGAAACAGAGAGAAATAGAGAGGCAGACAGACAGACAGACAGCCAGGCAGAGCGAGCGAATCAGAGACAGGGACAGAAAGTCAGAGTCCGAGAGACTGAGCGAACCCAAAATACAAGACGTTCAATGCTGCACTTGGTCATCTCCAAATATGGGAAGTGACGCCATTCGCGTGACAATGTCGGTTTTCAGCAAAACTTTAGAATGTGTATCTTTTAACCATTCAATCTGAAATTAAACTGATTCTAGCCCTTACCCTAACCCTAACCAAAACCTTAAACCGTCAAATACACAAAAAATAAAACCTTACTAAAAAATTGAGTGTTCCATGTTTGGAGATGACCACGTGCAGTCTTGAACGCCTAGTACCCAAAATCATACAGTTACGAGGTAAAGCGCGTGTATATCACCACATGCAGGCAATGCACAAACCTAATTTGTATGACTGCCTGTTTAATGCTTACATAAATATCCTATGCCTCAGCATAACTTTTCAATTTATTGGTTCTATAATTATTTTTTTCAAACGATTTTTCTCGGCTTATCAAACACACTTTTCCATGACTACCAACACTTTGTTGTGCTGAGTGAAAGCAACAGAGCACCTGTTGTTTTTTCCTTTATATATATTTATTTTTTTAACACGCTGACATTGTTTTATCTACATCAAGGAAGCTGCACAACCGTTGTTTATAATTCCAATAAATTCTTGTTGTTGTTTGGTATTGTGTATTGTTCCCTGTCATCTCTGTGCAGCAATCGAACCAGACATTGCACACTTTTCCATGACTACCAACACTTTGTTGTGCTGAGTGAAAGCAACAGAGCACCTGTGGTTTTTTTCCTTTATATATATCGGTAAAGGTCTGTGCAGCAATCGAACCAGACATTGCCCACCTGTTATGCTCTTAGAGAGAACAGAAAGAAACGAAAGAAAAGTAATGTAAACACCAAAGAATTGCTGCCCACTCTCGTTAATTAAGGAATATGGAAGGTCCAATGTTGCCTCTTCTTTATTCTTCCTAATGTAACGGGTTTGTAACGGTGTTGCGCGTCTTTGTGTGGGGGTATGGGTGGGTTGAGAGAGAGAGGGAGAGAGAGAGAGAGAGAGAGAGAGAGAGAGAGAGAGACAGAGAGAGAGAGAGAGAGAGACAGACAGAGAGACAGAGAGAGACAGACAGACAGACAGACAGAGAGAGACAGACAGACAGACAGACAGACAGAGAGACAGAGAGAGAGAGACACAGAGAGAGACAGACAGACAAACAGAGAGAGAGAGAGAGAGAGAGAGAGAGAGAGAGAGAGAGAGAGAGAGAGAGAGAGAGAGAGAGAGACGACAGACAATGAAATAAAACACTTTTGTTGAGTTTGTTATTGTCGTTGTTTTGTGTTTTGTTTGTGTTTGTACGCCTGTTTTTTGTGTTACGATTTTATGATTTTTATAGATTCAAATATGCATGTTAAACATTAAAAACTGTACCGCTGGGGGAGTGGGTGATGATGGGTGTGTGTGGGGGTGGGGGGGGGGGGGGGGCGGGCAGCGGCTGTTGAATGTAAAGATGTTTAGTTGAAGGCATGTACAAGGGCGTACACACCAGTTTCCGATAAACACTCGGAATGTACATCTCTATGCTTCGCACCAAAACTAATTGGCTGGCCATACACAAAGGCTCACCTCAAGGGAGGGTGGAGCTCTTCTATGCCAGAACTCTCAGACTCTGCTAGGATCCTGTGTTCCGGGCAGTAATTTATTCCCCACCCGATTTATTGCAGTATGGATGCTTCGGGGGGATTCGTATACTTGTACCTAGCTTTCACCTTTCTTTGCCCCCCCCCCCCCCCCCCCCCCCCCCCCCCCCCCCCCCCCCCCCCCCCCGTGGGGATACCGGGGGTCTTTTGTATAAATAGTTCCCCCACCTTCTGGAAGTTATGTGCTTGTAACTTCCTCTAATCTGTCACTCTCTTTGACTCTGCCTTTTTCCCTTTGCTTACTGTCATCTACTATCTTTCTGCCTTACCGGTCCATTCTCCTGCCTTTTTTCACGAAACACTTTCAAAAACATTTCCTCCAGCCGAAGTCGGACTTTCTGGGCCTAACTATTTGTTAGTTAGGCGCATAGCGGCAGCATGACGCATCTGCGCTCATAATCAACAGGAAACTGCCTGAGCGATCGAAGAAGAAGAAGAAGAAGAAGAAGAGACCTTTCTTTCTTCCATTCTCTTTGCTTTCATTGCCTTTGACGTACGGGATGAACTCAATGAGATAGGATGTGTTTATATCATGCTCCATCATCCCTGAAGGATTTGTGTCCTGTAGATACCGTCCGCCAGACAGCGATGTTATAATATCCTAGACTATCATGTCCATCTGGTTTGTGTGCGTGTTGGGTTGGGTTGGGGTTTTTTGCCTTGTAAGCACCCAAACAGATCGGGTTGATTACTAAATGCTACCCAGCTCATGCTGGCCTAAGTATGATGATTTATATTCTTTACTTCTAGTTGTTTTTTTGTGGGGTTTTTTTTTTTAATATATCACTTGCGGTTATCATGAAACTGTCAGTGTATCGCCCTTTGGAATGTCTTTCCTTTGTGTCTTATGACAACATTTCTTGACCCGTAATTTGCCTTTCAAGATCCTGTAGTGCACATTAAATTATGCAATGCATATGATTCCAACGGGGTTTTTACATCGGTGGTGCCCGATGAAAGAAAACATCTGCATCTGAATTGTACCCGCTGACTAGCCCAGAATACAAAATTAATGCAGTTAATTAAGATTCCGGTAAACCCGGAATAGGTTCATTCAGTGAAGAGCATTTTAATGGTTAAGGGAAGAAAGCAGCTGTGAATGTCTAGGAGGAAACGTATCGGTTTTGTTGTTGTTGTTGTTGTTTTTTAATTAAAGATTGATATGTTTATCGTTATGGTCAATTCGTTTGGCGTTTGTTTAAGAAGAAGACACAAAATGAAAGAAACAGTCGTCGAAATTATTTATTTATTTATTTAAGAAAATATAAGCTTTAACCTCTAAGCGCTTATAATAGGGATACGTAGTAAAACAAATCAGTCATCAACGATATTAAATATCTTTTGAACAACTCATAATCACGAACGAACTCTGTGCCAGTGCAATTAACAAATCATACTAAGTTCAGTCTGACCCCCTCTTCGAGCAATGGAAGAGAGTTGATGGTAGAAGGGAGATGCTTAGGAGACAGGAAGATTAATTGTGGTGGGGGTCAGAAGAAAAATGTCTGAAGCAGTCTATGAAGTGAAAGGTACGTCCGGTGTCATGAGAAATAAGTACCTCCCGTAAAATAAGTACCCTTCGCGTGCACACTAGAACCATTTTATTTCATGTGAGAAAATATTCAACTATTATTTAAAATATTGACATTTAAGTGCTCAATCTACACGGAAAGAACCCAGAAATAAAGCGGGAGGGTGTAAATCTACATCTTTACTGAGAAATCGATGTACAAAGCCATGTCACTTATTTTCATATTTTTCAAAATGGCGGACGATATAAACAACCACCCATGCAAACAAAAATAAATAATAATAAATATTAGAAACATATCCCTGACTTCTCAATATTTATTGATGAATCCTCTGTTCTTCCTGCATGCCACAAGACGCCTCTGAATATATTTAGGGGTGAATCTTTCATAAACAGCAAACAATTCGAATGAGGAAAGAGTATTTATTTCATGGGTTAGGTATTTTATGCAACACCGGGTTTGCTGGCAGGCGGTAGACATGAAACCAGGAGCCAGAAAGTGGTCTGTAAATGGGAATGAGAAGGTGATAAAGACACGGACTTACTCTTTGCAGGCGGATACAGATTGCAGGATAGTTATGTGCTTTCTTATCAAAGAATGGCGAACATTAACTGGACCATTAATTTATCTATGCGTGTGTTAAAGTACCCAAATATTCTGTAACTGTAGATTTGTAAACAACGCAAACAAATGTTCAAATGTTGTACTTACCAGATTGTTTCTGACACGCGTGACTGAGTCAGCGTGTTCGATCACAAACATGATAAGGATTTGGATAGGGACACAAATAATATAGCCGTTAGGTTTTCAAAGTCCCATCTTTGTGTTTTTGGTTTTATTTTTACGAACTCAAGGTATCTGTATCTGTATCTGTAGTCGGTACGTTGGCAGTAACCACTTCTGGCATTTGAAACCAACGTACACTCAAGTTTTTGTGATGAATTTGCATGTTTGTTTGCTTGGGGGGCTGAATTTATCAAGTATTTTCACCATTTGCTGGCGACGCACCTAAAGCACATTCCTGGAGAGAAAATGGATTGGATAAAAACAACAGAATGTCTAGAGTACTGATAAGCTCACACCTGATTTGCCGGATGCAAAGCTTTGGCTTTTGTTTTTTACAGTACAGTTGTTCCACTTTCTGTTGTTCGCTGTCACCTCTCTGAAGGGATCAGTCCAGACATGGCCCATCTGCTCAGACCTTGTAGGAAAAACACAGAATTGTGTTCTGCCCACGCTGATTGTGTGGTATGAGAGAAGAAAAACGAAAGTAAAAAAACAGGGAGGAAATGGGGTATCACGGATTTACAGGCTCGTGCGCAAGGATAGGCTAGTAGTTGTAGTGGCAGTACAAACATGGAAGTGGATAATAAGTATGTGCACATAAGGCACACAAACTGAATGGTTTCGTATGAAACGCAATTAAAAGATGAATGTGAAGAGGATGGCTGTCTAATCAATTTAATTAAGTAAATATTCAACTATTATTTAAAATATTGACATTTAAGTGCTCAATCTACACGGAAAGAACCCAGAAATAAAGCGGGAGGGTGTAAATCTACATCTTTACTGAGAAATCGATGTACAAAGCCATGTCACTTAGTTTCATATTTTTCAAAATGGCGGACGATATAAACAACCACCCATGCAAACAAAAATAAATAATAATAAATATTAGAAACATATCCCTGACTTCTCAATATTTATTGATGAATCCTCTGTTCTTCCTGCATGCCACAAGACGCCTCTGAATATATTTAGGGGTGAATCTTTCATAAACAGCAAACAATTCGAATGAGGAAAGAGTATTTATTTCATGGGTTAGGTATTTTATGCAACACCGGGTTTGCTGGCAGGCGGTAGACATGAAACCAGGAGCCAGAAAGTGGTCTGTAAATGGGAATGAGAAGGTGATAAAGACACGGACTTACTCTTTGCAGGCGGATACAGATTGCAGGATAGTTATGTGCTTTCTTATCAAAGAATGGCGAACATTAACTGGACCATTAATTTATCTATGCGTGTGTTAAAGTACCCAAATATTCTGTAACTGTAGATTTGTAAACAACGCAAACAAATGTTCAAATGTTGTACTTACCAGATTGTTTCTGACACGCGTGACTGAGTCAGCGTGTTCGATCACAAACATGATAAGGATTTGGATAGGGACACAAATAATATAGCCGTTAGGTTTTCAAAGTCCCATCTTTGTGTTTTTGGTTTTATTTTTACGAACTCAAGGTATCTGTATCTGTATCTGTAGTCGGTACGTTGGCAGTAACCACTTCTGGCATTTGAAACCAACGTACACTCAAGTTTTTGTGATGAATTTGCATGTTTGTTTGCTTGGGGGGCTGAATTTATCAAGTATTTTCACCATTTGCTGGCGACGCACCTAAAGCACATTCCTGGAGAGAAAATGGATTGGATAAAAACAACAGAATGTCTAGAGTACTGATAAGCTCACACCTGATTTGCCGGATGCAAAGCTTTGGCTTTTGTTTTTTACAGTACAGTTGTTCCACTTTCTGTTGTTCGCTGTCACCTCTCTGAAGGGATCAGTCCAGACATGGCCCATCTGCTCAGACCTTGTAGGAAAAACACAGAATTGTGTTCTGCCCACGCTGATTGTGTGGTATGAGAGAAGAAAAACGAAAGTAAAAAAACAGGGAGGAAATGGGGTATCACGGATTTACAGGCGCGTGCGCAAGGATAGGCTAGTAGTTGTAGTGGCAGTACAAACATGGAAGTGGATAATAAGTATGTGCACATAAGGCACACAAACTGAATGGTTTCGTATGAAACGCAATTAAAAGATGAATGTGAAGAGGATGGCTGTCTAATCAATTTAATTAAGTAAGGCTATGCACGCGTGCGAATTGATTTATAACGTATTTACACTTGAATAGATACTAAGTGCTGCATCTGACCTTTGGGGACCTTCCCCAATGCCGGCTGTCCTGAGATCCTTTTAGTCCGGGAAAGTGGGGATGTACCCTTGGCAAGGCCCCTCTATAAACACATTTTAGCCCAGCCCTCTAGAAAAGCGGCTGCTCCTCTGCTTCCTGGAAGTATTTCACCTATGAAGGAAAACCAGCTGTGGAGCAATCACAGATTTAGGTTAGGTTAGGTTAGGTACATTATAGTCACAGAGGCGTCTCTGTGAAATTCGGGCGTCGCAACCAGAGGCGCGCCACCCAATTTTTTTTTTCTTTTCTTTTTTGGATTGCGATTTTTGTGTGACTGATGAGGAAGGAAGGGAGGGGGGTAAATTTTGACCAAATGACAACTTTTTCGTTGCCACTGGGTTTAACGTGTGCTAAGTGCATGAGCACACGGGACCTCGGTTGATCGTCTCATCCGAAAGACTCCAGGTTCAGACCGCAAGGCCGAGTGCAAAATGAGAGGAAAAATCCCCTGTACCCAGGTTCGAATTCGGGTTTACTTGACACGAAGCGAACGCGCTACTACTCTACACTGTCCCACGGCATCATGCATGATAAACACGCCAACTCATGATAGACACTAGGAATGTTCGCACCATGACTGAGTGGCTGGTAATATGGGCTCTAAGGTAATGTATTACCTCAAGGCAGACGTTCTTCGTGAAGTTTATATATCTGGTGCAGAAGCCTGTTGTTGCGTTTGTTAATTACCCTCCTACCAGATGTGTTCCTTCAGGGATACATTATTTGGGGAAAAGCCAAACGCTACGAGGCCTACCTCTTTCTTTGTATCCCTCCACTCCCACTGATGTTCAAAATGAACTCGATGGGATCAAATCCGTGTCTTTTAACCTTTTTTGTTTGTGGCTCAAGCCACAAACCAATAACTCACTTTGTCGGTCGGTCTGTCTGTCTGTCGGTCGGTCCAAAATTGTCGCACATTTTGACAAAATTGTCGCACTTCAAATCGAGGCGAAAAGGCGAAAATTGTGTTTTACGTCCTCTTGGTCTGAATCAGACACATATGGGACATTTGTAAATACAAATATGGTGGGAACAATACTGGAGGCAATGCCTGGAGGCAGTACGAAACCAGTAAAGTCCCGATTTTTTTAAAATTAATACAGATAGGTGTAGCGGTAACCACGCCTCGGTTAAACCTCATCGGCTATGGCACCGCTACAAGTGATAAGATGACTCTCTAGAGCATCGTACTTCAAATCGAGGCGACGACGAAAATTGAGTTTTACGTCCTCTTGGTCTGAATCAGACACATATGGGACATTTGTAAATACAAATATGGTGGGAACGATACTGGAGGCAATGCCCGGAGGCAGTACGAAACCAGTAAAGTCCCGATTTTTTAAATTAATTCTCTAATTCTTCATCGAGGCTACGCTTCAAATTGAGGCCGCTCTTTAAAATGATGTATTTTCAAAGCGTACAAAATAATAAACATACGTAATACAGACACTACAACAGACACTACAACAGACACGACAAGTATGCAGTGCTTCTTTTGATGAGTATAAGTAGGATACATAGTTTTAAATGTTTTCCAAAAGATATAAAAAGTTACGAAATGGTGCAGAGATAACATTCTGGTTTACAGATTAAAATTATTGAAAAGCCAGGGGAGGTGGCTCATGATTGGAGTGGTAAAAATAGACCGCGTGCCACAAGCTATTGCGATTTCGCGCTTGTTTTTAACTACCACCATCAACACACACTCATAAACAAAAAGAAGCAACAACAACCACCAGAAGCAACAAGGGTATACTTGAACAAACTGAAATTGAGATATTTCTTTTGGTGGAGGTTTGTTCTCTGTCGTTCCTTTCTAATTCCGTTTTAGTCTCAATGAATAATGTCAAGATTTTCGTGTGATGATTGGCTGTTGAACTGTCTTACATAACAGGCGCTAAATAATCAAAGTCGATTATTCATGGTTTTCTCTCTTCGTGTAATTATCATGTTCTTGGCCGGTTCCTACTCGGAATCCAAATGGCAAAGAAACAAAAAAACGAAAATAAAGTCAAACATCACCTTTGGGGAATGTTCAACAATCTGACTCTTTGCCTTGTTTTCTTGTTTTGTTTACCATTTATAGTGTAGAGTGGCACAGTGGTAGCGCGTTCGCCTCGTGTCAAGTAAACCCTAGTTCGAACCCCTGGGTACAGGGGATTTTTCCTCTCACTTTGCACTAGGCCTTATGGTCTGAACGTGGAGTCTTTCGGATGAGACGATAAACCGAGGTCCCGTGTGCCCATGCACTTAGCACACGTGGCAGCGAAAAGTTGTCATTTGGTCAAACGTTTACACACACACACCCCTTCCTTCCTCATCAGTCACACAAAAATCGCATGCAAAAATATTATTTTTAAATGGGTGGCGTGCCTCTGACGCGCTCTCCAGGTGGGAGCAACCCGAATTTCATAGAGACGCCTCTGTGACGATAAAGTACCTAATCATAATATCCCTAATAATAATTTGGACTCCGAATTGGAACCAAGGTCATAATGAACATTCCGGGGTCGGAAAATATCTTTTTTCTAACTCTTCGTGCAAGTTATTGACTTTTTCCTGCCCGAACTTGATGAGTGTCGTGGCATCTTGCCAATGCATGTTTACGATATATCTAAGCCGCTTCAAAGAAGGTTTTATTTTATCAAATTTCATTCGTTCTTTTCATTCAAATGTTTGTTCATTTCCACATGTTGTTCACTGATGGTAATTTGATAGATATAAAGCACGTATTGAGTAATGGCTTAAAGCTACTCTTATAGGTTGAATGTTACGTAGTTCTTACTCATCCATACAAGTTAGAATTTATAAACAGGCGTTGTGTCACTTTGACATGATACGAACCCTTATGATCAGTCAGAATGAAAAACATTAGTGTGGTGCTTACCCTGAAAGTCCTAACAAAATGCATTTTAACTGGAAATAGTTGATCAGCGAATCATGAATCAAACAATGTCACTGGTCTTGATCTCGATGAGGTTCGTCAGCAGGATCCAATTTTGGATATAAACGCCAACGTGGGGTAAAACTGGGGAGAGCACCTAAACACCTAAACTTGTTTTAGAATGTGAATGGACTGGGCGACTGAAAAAAG
>CM065680.1:85105119-85142619 GCA_017654935.2 Phymorhynchus buccinoides | reverse complement strand
CAGACAGACTGTGCGTTATAGCTAGGGACATGCTCAAAGTAGAGAGCAATGCAAAGTGCTTTAATTGGTATGATTGATCATTCAGTATTTTTATTTTGTTGAATCGATTTATGCTTTGCAAATAGAATGCCCCAAATAATTGAGAGAGAGAGAGAGAGAGAGAGAGAGAGAGAGAGAGAGAGAGAGAGAGAGAGAGAGAGAGAGAGAGAGACAGAGAGAGAGAGAGAGAGACAGACGGACAGACAGACAGACTGTGCGTTATAGCTAGGGACATGCTCAAATTAGAGAGCAATGCAAAGTGCTTAAATTGGTATGATTGATCGTTCAGTATTTTAATTTTGTTGAATCGATTTGTGCTTTGCAAATAGAGTGCCCCAAATTTGTGAGAGAGAGAGAGAGAGAGAGAGAGAGAGAGAGAGAGAGAGAGAGAGAGAGAGAGAGAGAGAGAGAGAGAGAGAGAGAGAGAGAGAGAGAGAGAGACAGACAGACAGACAGACAGACAGACAGACAGACAGACAGACAGAGAATCAGATAGATTAAAGTAGAACAAAGAAAACCCCAGGGCTTATAAAATGTTTGGAATACCGGGTAAAGTTTAAGATAACAGAACAGCTCCAATTTGAGGAACATCTGAAGGCACTACACGATCCCCAGTATAAACTGATAACATTATAGTGGCAGTTTGGTCTGGTCTGCATTTTGCTACCCGTGTTGGCTGACTGGGTCGCACTCATGATTTCGGTACGCGCTTGCATGTAAAGTAACCTTTGGGTAAGAATGTATTGTGTGTGTGTGTGTGCTGTGCATGTGTCATGTGTGTGTGTGTGTGCGTGTGCGCACGCGCACGTGTGAAGTGTCGGATTTGTATTAAATATATATATTTCTGAATGTTTTGTGTTTATTTCTATTGTTATTGTTGTCTAAAGTTAACTCCAAAGAGCTCGGAGCGCAACAAATATCCATTATTATCATTATTATTATTATTATTATTATTATTATTATCTCCGACAATTAAAACGTTGGCTGAAAAAGCAAACAAACCAAGTACAAAAAAACCCAATGCGGAGAACTAGCAGTATCGGTGATCTCTTTAAAACCAATGGATCAAATAATTTGCATTAAATTTTGTTCAATCTATAGCAATTGCTATAGATAAACTCGATTCTATGAAAATCGTCGTTTATTACAACTTAAACGGTTATATATGTGTGCGTAAGTAAAGAGAGAATGCTATGAATAGATTTATTGCAAAATAATTGTTTGAGGATAGACCTATATCGTGCGCTGCATAAAGCCATTAAAGGGAAAACAACCGATCCCAGGGATCGGGTCTTTTTCGCCACAAAAGCTCTGCCTCGCGGTGGCTCGCACAACAGGAAACAAAGAAGGGCAAACCGTCTCTCTCGCCAGCTGTGATTCAAATGCGGCGCGCGCTCTTGGCGACGAAAATGGAGTTTTACGTCCTCGTGGTCTGAATCAGACACATATGGGACATTTGTAAATACAAATATGGTGGGAACAATACTGGAGGCAATGCCCGGAGGCAGTACGAAACCAGTAAAATCCCGATTTTTTTTATTAATACAGATAGGTGTAGCGGTGACCACGCCTCGGTTAAACCTCATATATATGCGCCTACCCTCTTTTATAGTCCGGCCGTGCCTTTAAGAAGCTGCTTTAGAAAAGAAAGCACAAGTTAATGGTGAAGAAGAAACAAAAAGAGATTGAGATTGTTGAATACAAACACATTGTTTTTGTCGGGTAGTCCACAGGTGGGGGTGGTGGGTGGGGGCGAAAAAGAAACAATCCGCTTTTCTTTCTTTTTTATCTTATCTAACCCATATGTTGAAGTTACAACAGCCAGGTGCAGATTTTGCTTGCTTTAATACTCGTACTATGATAACAAACAGCAAATAGCAAGCCGCCTACGTACCTTCGTTCAAAGACTCGACTTTGAAATATTGTTCATTGCTGCAACAGAATTGTGATTATTTTCTTGTGCCCCTAGGTGTTTTTTTGGAAAATAAAGATGACTTGACTTGAGATTACTTGACTTGACTCTTTTCTCAAGGACTACGTTTTATTGGTAGCAGTCACCTAATAACGAATATTTGGAGGGAAAGAAAACAAGATGTGGCTCTAATCGTACCGGATTCCCAATGGATGCTCTTTAAATGATGATTGTGTTACTAATGTGAAAGACTTTCTTGAACAGTGTCTAGGTCGGGTGTAGATTTTCTTTGGTTGGACTTTTGTTTTCTTTAATAATTGTCACGTCTCTTCGCTAAATTACCTAAAACAAATAGCATAACTTTGTAAAATCAATGCATCATGTGTATTTTGGCATTTCTTAATCTCACTAGGAAATGTAAGAAGATGTAGGCATCGGAAGATATTCAAAAACGTGATTGAAATAGTAGTCACGTCCCTTCGCTAAATCTACCTAAAACAAATAGCATAAGTTTTGAGAATCTAAATGCATCATGTGTATTTTTGAATTTCTTAATCTTACTAGGAAATGTAAAAAGATGTAGGAGTCGGAAGATATTCAAAAACGTGATTGAAATAGGGGACTCATTTGCGTTCCGCGAGAGAAATCACCATTCACTGCTATCAAAATCAAACCCAAATTCATCTATCTTGTTTGATGTATTGTAAAACCATGAAAAACTACGGACACTAAAACAGTGTACTAAAGACAGTAAAATAAAGAAAAGTAAGCACATGGCAAATTGAACTAAAATATTAAAGAAAGCTGGTGCGCTTCGCATCAAATTAACCTGTGTCAAATGGACTCGCCCTAGCAATAAAGACCCACTGGGTTAAAGTTTTATTTGTTTTTATCTTTTCTACCACGTGTCTCATGAGATATGTGTTTGACATGAATTTATGATATGGCATTTCATGTTTTTACTAAATCGATAATGCACTCAAAAATTGCTGCTCAATTAAACCACCAGATGGAATGAAAACACGAGTAGATGAGCCTAGAAAAAGGGAATAACGAACGGAATGAATAAATGTGTGTGTGTGTGTGTGTGTGTGTGTGTGTGCGTGTGCGTGTGCGCGTGCGCGCGCGTGTGTGTGTGTGTATGTGCGTGTGTGTATGTGTGTGTGTGTGTGTGTGTGTGTGTGTATGCGTGTGCGCGCGCGTGCGTGCGTGTGTGTGTGTGTGTGTGTGTGTGTGTATGTGGTGCTTGCTTCTTTACGTTTTTAAACACAAAAAGGCAAAGGAATAGACAAATGAATTCACAGTCCCGGTTGTAAGATCAGAGAATACAAAATACCAGCTTGCAGCCTTGTGTTGTCTGTAGAAAATACGGTATTGCCAGGAGTTGATGTTTTTGGCAGGTTTAACACAGACATGCAGGAATCCTCTGACGTAAATTCTGACAAGCAAATAAACGTAGCGCTTACAAGCAGAATGTTTTCACGGGAATTATGCTAACACTGGCGACTATGTTTTTGCTTCGAACACCCTGTTTACCCCACGTCACGTGTCACATTTCCTCTTATGCTTGGAAGATTTGTTAAGATTTCTTACGAGTTATGCGTGTCAAACCCATGATTTTGACACGTGACGTGGTGGGTCTTTAAGAGTCCGGGGTGGAGGGCGGGGGAGGTGTGCGTGGTTTTATCGCTTCTACCCCCACAGACAGCTAAGAAAAGATGTGGCTTACCCGCGGTTTTGGCATGTAAGACTACTACGAGTCGCGCGTGCATCGAAAGGGGCGCAGCAGTAGCAGAGCCTACTACTTCTCTTTTATGTCAAATCGTAATCATAGATCTTCAGCCGACCGGGAAATTCCCCTCCCTAACCGTCCCACGGGCAAATTAACCCAGAGAAGTTTGTGTGCCACAGCGAGTAAATTTACTGACAGCAGACAGCAACGGCTGTAACGATCAGTCTGCGAAGCTGCAGCGTTCTGTGAATCACGGTTTGGGTGTGTTCGTGTGTCTTTGTGAACAGAGTTCATCCAAAGCGATAAAGATGGGATAGGCGTTCGTGTTACCAGTGTTATGATAGCATTTTATAAATATGTTAGTAATACTCAGGATCCAGCTGTGCTCACCTGTTGGATATTAAACTTAAGTGCGAACCTTACATAGGGGTGTGTCGGTGAAAGCTGTGAGGAAAATATAATGTTAAATGGTTAGATGAAATGTCGAGTTTGTGAACTACAAATGTTATACTTGTAGAGTACGCGTAGGCCAACTTCGCCACAAAGCTATTGATTGTGTCATTCGGTGTATCGTGCGACGAATTGTTAATATATTGTTATTATAAGGACATCGGGTGAAATATTTCGTGTGGTCGGTCAACACCCGTGGTTGTGGTGGGTGAAGGAAGATAATGAGACAGAAGGTTCGGGACTTGGTCTGTGAAAAGCTGAGTGAGCAGTGTGCGCCATGTGCTTCATGTGCCCCCTGCATTCCACGCAGCGCCCCGATGAGACCCTCCGCCACACAGGCATGTACACAGTTATTCAATCATATTTGGAGGACTTCTGGGCACACAAAAAACAAGGGCTATATTCACAATTATGCCTCCAAGAACGATAATCTGTTGACTCAAACAGCAGTCGGCTATGTTCTTTTCTGTTACAAATTAACGTTCTTGGGGGCATAATTGTGAATATAGCCAAAACGAGCATATTTTTTTCTCTTCTAAGGACGATTCTGATGTATAAACAAGGGGGGTTTATTTAGATCTGGGTCTTGAAGACTTCCACCGAGGCTGATGAAATTGCCTCAGGGGGAAGGCTGTTCCCTGTCCCTCTTTTTAAGCGTAAGGAAGACTACTGGTGTTTATCGAAACAAAAGAGTATGACACGGGCACAGTTGTAGTTTGAACACCCCCTCATGTTTTACAAAATGTGGATTTAGCATTGTTTCTATTACTATATCCATATATTGGCCTGTAAGAGAGATAATTACAGAAGATGTAAACAGACTGCTCTTTCTGTCCATTTCTTGTCCTACAAGCAAAAAGGCGGATTTTTACCAATATGCGTTAACTGAGTTGAGTTTGAAATGGCTTTCGTGACTAGCAGGACTTTGATGAGCAACAACCATGACGTTGAATGCCAGACTAACTGCACATTAAATTGTTTTTGCGATGATGCAGATTCGTGAGAATCTTCAGTACGATGAAGGTGAAAGATCAAACGAAGAAGAAGAAGCATCATTGTCATAGTTTCAATCGGCAAAATCCACATTTTCACCCGTAAGAGAAGATAGTCTCGTGACGGAAAGACACCTGTTTCGCTCTTTTCTGTCATCAAAATGATCTCCATGTGGATATAGCCTTTCATGAAAGAATCGGGACTTTTTTGTCTCTTTTATTTAAACCTGTTTTTGTCCTTGCTTTTGAAAGTTGTGTTGTTCTTCTTGTTGTTGTTGGCTGGGGTGGGGTTTTTTACTACCACAAGAATCACTGCACTAGCATGTTGGCAGAATGGGACTAATCTAACTGCCTCAGTGTCAATTGGTAAGGACTGCCAATCTAAACACGGTTTGTCTAGCCAACTGGTGGTGGTTTGTATTGCTTCCGTGCCCTTTTCTTTTTCCATTGTCAGAGTGAACATTTGGTCACAGTTTGGTTTAAACAAAGTTTTATTGACGAACATTGGCAGCTACAAAATAGTAGGTACTATGTACTAGAGTACAAACCAATGCTTATGAAAGTACCCCCCCCCCCCCCCTCAAAAACAAAAGAAAGAAAAAAGATAACTTCAAGAACTAGGCTGTATTTCATTCTTCACAAGTTCAAGTTCAAGTATACTTTAATATCTCCAAAAGAGAAATTCAGGTTAGGTGCAACAACATGACAGAGATACAACATAGCTGAAAGAACATTAATCAAACGTGTGAGACAAAATTATGCCAATCAAATCATTATTAAAATTCATTACATGAACTTAGAAATGTGCACATTTAAAACAGAGTAACCATTATTAACTTATAACAGTCAATACAATTCTAGTGATATACGGAACTTGACAACAATTGTAATATTTTTTTCATATTTGCCATCCCTCTCCCCCTCCACCTGCAAAAACCTAAGACCAATAATTGTTGACCAAAATAACTTTGAATAGTGTGTGTGTGTGTGTGTGTGTGTGTGTGTGTGTGTGTGTGTGTGTGTGTGTGTGTGTGTGTGTGTGTGTGTGTGTGTGATGTTAACTTAGTAGGGAAAACGCTTGACTTTTCCTCATTGTTGTGCAATTTTGTTAAGGAGCATCAACTTCAGAAACATATATATGCATTTAGAACATAACCGTACTTCCGATTCTGTCAGGCAAATACTGAAATATGTCTGTTGTGCTGTACTTTGCAACGAAAAGTATGTGTGGCTGTGTGGTTTTTTTATAATTTATTTGTTTGCTTTTTTTGTTCTTGTTTGTTATAAATTATTGAAAAATTGTACTAACTGAAAATGAATCGTGGTACGCAGTTGATCTTATGTGATATATTTTCTTTTAATTAACACTGTGAAAATCGGGCTCAAGGTGGTTTTTTAAGCTATGTCTTTCATTGATGGATTTTTTTCCTCATATTTTTGCCCCTTGCAATAAAGGTTATTTTTTTCATAATATATGTTGCAAACACGACAATATTCCTTAACCCTTTCACCGCCAGCAATCTTTGAGCCAAAAATGTCCATTAAAGCTACTGGCTACAGAAACGATTTTGTCTGCAATATTGTTGGATTTCTCTATGACACATTTAGAATGGGATCAATCCTTACTGCCCAAGTTTGGGAACACAATATCATTGAATAGCAGACCCTGATTTCAAGAGTTTTAATGACATGGGTGTTAAATCATTGTGGTGCAAAAATGCAACATTGGCGGTGAAAGGGTTAAAGCAACTAAGCATCACAATGATCAATTCAAACATGTAGAATAGCCTTCATTATCAAATAAACAATTCAACATATACATAAGCAGCAATTGAAAGTATATTAATAATAATATATCCTCCAAAGAAGCCGCTAGTTTACCCAAAACCAGCAATCATTGATGGATTTAGTTCCAATGAAAGAAAAGATGTTCAATTTGAGAAAGCTGACTATACAATAGTTTTGGTTTCTTCGTGTGAGCCATTTCAGCTGTATTGTGAACACTTTAGCCCGAAAGGAAAATAATTTGTTGACCTGCGAAAATCTGGTAAAGGTAAAGATGTGCCACCCCCCATGCATTTCTCGGTTAATTGTATTTTTCCGTTTTTGCCTTTCTTACCATACATAAAGCTGTATTTTAGGAACTTTTTTTCAGTAGCTAATTACCTTTTTGGAATACTAACCCTAACCCTAACCCTATTCACACCCTACCTAACCCTACCCCCCACTATGTCGCACTGCAGTACACCGCGATTTGTCACAGTTGTGGTTCGTTGCGTTTTTCCGTCTTATACCAAGGGGGGTAGGGTTAGGGTTAGGGCTAGGGTTAGGGTTAGAAATAATTTTAAATACAATTAACCGAAGATCCCCAAGGGGGGTGGCACATCTTGACCTTTACCCAAAAATATATTTACCAAAAAATTGTTGTTCTCTTATTCAGTGAATAATGTATTATCTATGGATGTTTCATTCTGAGGGGAAGGAGGAGCACTATTCACACCCTGTTAAACCTTGTGAACATGTGAAAAAAAGCCCGTGTTGCATTGTATGTGACCTCGCACCACGAAAGGGACATTAAGTGTCAAACTGACCATTCTAAGAAAAGTATGCATGTGACATTTTCAGACACTTCTCTTTCTCATGATGCAATGACCATTCCTGTATCTTTTTTCGTTCCAGAGTTACCAGAATTTAAAGTTAGTAGGGTGAACGTCTGTCAAGCTACTATCTGCTGAAAACCTTACTAATACTACTAACCCATGAAAATACTACTATTTTTTTCAGCAGTTAGTAGTAATCCATGAAAATTACTACTAACTGCTGAAAAAAATAGTAGTATTTTCATGGGTTAGTAGTAATACTAAGGTTTTCAGCAGATAGCAGATTGGCTTTACGACTATCTAGTGAAATGATTCCTGTGGGAAATTATGTCCTCTCTCTCTAAATACTACTATTTTTTTCCAGCAGTTAGTAGTAATACTACTAACTGCTGAAAAAAATAGTAGTCTTTTCATGGGTTAGTATTATTAGTAAGGTTTTCAGCAGATAGTAGCTTGACAAACGTCGGTCATTTTGAGAAAACACAATCTAAAGTGTAGCTTAGCTGAAGAAAATGCATTGACCTACTCGTTTTAAAACACTTATAAGACCATTTAGAGACCATATTAAAGATTATCCTTTATCAATATGAAAGATAAGATGTTAGAGAACACAATGTTTGACTTTCCAAGCCTTTTGTGAGAAACGAGCCCAGCGACTTAATGTCCCTGTCGTGGTGCTGGGTCACATTATCTCGACCACAATGATCTGCAACATTGGGAGAATTTGCTTTCAGTGAAGATGAGTGCCGAGGGAACGGAAACGGAAACCACATAGAGACGGAACCACATAGAGAGGGATCCACATAGAGACGGAAACCACATAGAGACGGAAACCACATAGAGACGGAAAACATAGAGACGGAACCATTTAGAGACGAAAACCACATAGAGACGGAACCACATAGAGACGGAACCACATAGAGACGGAACCATTTAGAGACGGGGACGTATGTGATAGTGCATGGGGGAAAAAAGATACGTCATGGAATGTTTGCATAAATTGATATTCTAATTGTTCATGATGGACTCCGATGCAGTAAAGATTCCACAGAAAACCGAATCGATTTATCTTGTCTAGTTTTTTGTTTGTTTTATGGTTATTTGATGTTTGGCATTCGAGAGAGATCGTCGAGAGAGATGTTTTGCAGACATCGGACATAGAAGACATAGAATTTTGCCTCTTTCTTTCTACTGACATTTTATTTTTATTTTTAAAAAAAAATCAAATAAACAAAGAAATCATTCAAAATTGTCTTTCACGTTGTGGATACTGGTAGAATATATAAAATAGGCATAAATATGACCCAAATAAAAAAAGTATATTTTGGGGTTGTTGACTATTTTTGGCTTTTGTTCAAAAACATTCTGAGCGACTTACATTGTTTTTTTCCCATGCAGCATCAGATAAAAAGACGGGGAAATATTGGCCACTGCAATGAACGCCTTTTGTAAGAGTGAATGCCCCTGGTGGGTGGGGGAAGATGGTTGAGTACTAACCAAACAAGGGCATAACTCTCGCGAATAAGCCTATTTGAGGCCACTTAATGGCTGTCATTTGCAAGTGAATGCCCCTTTGGATACTGATCAACAAGGGCTTAACTCTTGCCGTCAATGGCGTTAATAATCCTAGTTGCAGTGGCCAATTTTAGACGGGAACATATTGAGACGGTGACACATAGAGCCGGGGACACGATGCCATGTAACCGTATGGGACTGCCGCTTACTTTGACAGGTTGGACTCCCATACAAATGCCCCCAAATTGAACACGAAGCATAATTTTAAAGAGCAGTCTCAATTTCAAGTTGGGGGCATTTATGTAATGGGTCACAGCTGCCCAGAACAAAACAAGGGACTTAATCGTGGTGGATCAGTGGATCTGTAAGGATTGTGCCTCCGGCTCCCACTGCATTATGGGATACAGTTTCGCCCCGCCCCGCTTTTGTGTTTCACGTATCTCAAGGCTTTTGTGCATTAACCTCTCCCAATATGCGATCTGGGAAATGGGAACACTGAAATATTGATTTTGTCTTCTTACCAAAATGGAACAATAATATTATGAACATTGGGGGAAAAGAAGGGCCCAAAGAAAAGGGGGGAGAGATTTGAGAGTAGGGACTGCAAGTATAGGAAGGGTTAGGCAATAAAGAAAATTGATTTTGTTTTGTTGCGGCCAGCAGTCTATTTCCTGAAGGGTCCGATTCTCAGACCTCTGGGATTTCCACTTTGACCAACGTAGAAAAGCAAAATGGCACACCATATACAAATACTTTCAGTAGCTTTGGTCTTTAGTGTTAATAGACCAGAATGTTACATCGCTAGCTGTACAGGCTTATTCAGGGGAGTACCAAATATGTCGTGTGGGGGTGGGGTTCCGCGGGGAGTCCATGGAGCTACATAGGTCATGGGTTAAGGTGTAGTGGCCTTGTGGGGGTCCAATGGGCAACCCCCCCCCCCCCCCCCCCGGAAAAGTTTGCAATTTAGTGATTGTTAAAGAAAACATTGAGCCATTTTCTTGTTACCCATTGTAAGGTACATGCTTGGGGCAAAGGGGGGGAGGGGGAAACCTTGGGAACCCTCCCCTCCCCCGATCCGCCCCTTTTATTGATAAGACAGATTGAAGGAATCCAAAATGTAACTGACATAAATTAATGCATAATTTCATGGTTTTCGTTTCATATGTAGGCCTAAATAATAAATACAAAATCAAATCAAAGAGCTTCAAATCACAAAACTTGAACACAGACGGATATATGGTGCGTGGTTTTAAAAGTTCGTAGGCGTAGGGGAAGACGGGGTAAAAAGCGCATGGGCGGGTAAGAAGCCCACCCCAATTTATCTCATGAAATAAAGGAAAAAAATGAATGAATCTTTAATTTAATGTCAGTCAAATTTTTGCCCATGAGACGAATGCTAAGAACGACATTAACCGCTCGTCTCATGGGCAAAATGTAAGACTGAAATTTGCTTTCATTTCATGAGATAATTGGGGTGGGCTTCTTACCCGCCCATGCGCTTTTTACCCCGTCTTCCCCTATATTTATTATGCAGGGTGCCAAGTACCAATAAACTTGATAACATTGACCTTTATGATTGACCTTGTGTCTCTGACTGGCCAACCAATATGTCGTGATGTACATGTGCAATACAGATTAGTGTTGTTTATTTCATGAAACTAAAGGATTTAACGTTTTCGCGCGCGCGTGCGCACTCTAGCGTCTCAGTTAATTCACTCTGCACCACTCTTCATTATTAGGGTTCGCTTAATTCATAACAAGCTTTTGTTATTAATTTCAACGCCAGCCAGTTTTCAGCTACAAAAATCATGTAAGATTTTCCTGGGAATAGAAAATATTATACTTTGCAATACTGCAGATTCGATGATAGTATGTGAAAACAGTAGGCTTATCTTTATCTCCAAAAATTAATAACAAACTGTCTTTGGATAGCAGACCCGTATTGTGTTCCTTTTAGTGACATGGGTCACTATCAGTGTGGTGCCAATCGGATATACTGGCGACGAAGGGGTTTTAGTATAATTATTGCTCATCCATCGCTTAGCATAAACACCACTCCCTTTCCCTCATGTTGAACTTCGTTCACTTATAAAGCCCCATTCGCTTGCGTTTTCTGGGCAGCAATGTTGCAGTCAATGTCTCTATCGTGGCATTTATATGGTTTGTGTCCTTTGCCCGGTCACGTGTATTTATTTGCATGTTGAAAAATGCTCTTAGCTTTGCGTGTTTTAATGGCAGAAGGAATGTTTGCTATAGCCTCAGAATGGTACGTTTTATGACCAAAGACGAACTACTGTCATGAAGTTTTTAGTAGCCTAGCGTAATATATTATATTGATTAATCGGATGTCATTAAATTTTCGGAGGGAAAACAAGGAATCGAAAAGTGCTGAAGTTTAGGGGAAGGCGAGCAGAAGTGCCGAGGATGAAGAGCATTAAAGCAGCGGCGTAAGCATGTATCAAATGGCGACAGCTGTGCGAGAGAGGAGGAAGAGTTATCTCCTTCAAGGGTTGTTAACTTTAACATGTAGGCTGTAGCTTATAGTAATACAAAGAATCTCGTATTTGGCTTTGATGCGCGCGCGATCGCGTGTTTGTATTTGAGAATTCTCGTGACAGTAGACGAGTTGTCTACTTTACCCTTTTAACCCCTTTTTGAAAGCCTGCTCGAGCTGAGCTGCGAAATGATACATGATTCTGTTAGAAAAAGAAGGATGGGGGTGGGGGGGTGTTAAGCCTACAAAAGTTATCTCTACCAATTTCATTACCAATTACTGCACTCTTGGTTTTCGACCTTTTAACTTATTCCAATACAAAGCAGATCTTCCTTGTCTTTTTTCATTTTTTAGAACAGCCTCACAAAAATCTCGCATGCAAACAAATAGGTGGCGCAGCACTGGCGGTGACGCCCTCTCCAGATGGGAGCAGCGCGAATTTCACAGAGACGACTCTCTGTGACTTCAACAGTTATATCAATACCAATACCAATACCATATTAAGATCAGGTTTTACCGTTACAAAACAAATTTAAACTTTGGTATAATGTGGCAATCTAGGTTGTGTTGGCGATTATTTTATTTCTAAAAGTCAAAGCTTACTATCCCAGCATAGTTATTAATAGTTTGCAGGTTTTCAACGTAGTCCTAATGATGACATTGTCAGCTCTTTCTAACAGACAGTTGGCAAACGAACATAAGCAACTATTAGAGTGAAAATATGTCTATGTCTCGTTTTAGTTCAATACTAAAAACAATGGATCGGTTAATAACTTGTCAACTTGATACTTAGACACTCTCTCTCTCTCTCTCTCTCTCTCTCTCTCTCTCTCTCTCTCTCTCTCCTCTCTCTCTCTCTCTCTATCTCTCTCTCTCTCTCTCTCTCTCTCTCTCTCTCTCTCTCTCTCTCTCTCTCTCCTCTCTCTCTCTCTCTCTCTCTCTCTCTCTCTCTCTCTCTCTCTCTCTCTCTCTCTCTCTCTCTCTCTCTCTCTCTCTCTCTCTTTCAACAAAAAAAACCCAACAACATCAGTCCCTAAGTCGGCATCGTCATAAAATGATCCTTTAGAAAAATATTGCTGGCCACCTAGACTTGCTTCCACAAAATGGAAAATGTTCACAAAACAATGCCATCTTTGTGCTTAAAATACCGCATGGTCTGGAAATGCCTTCATATTTTTCGAATAAAATTGAATCCAATGGGGAAAAAACAACAAAAAACCGTTGTTGTTCGTCATGTTGTCATCATCATTGTTGTTGCTATCATTGTTGTTCATCCTGTTGTTGTCATCTTCATTGTCATTGCTATCATTGCTGCTGTCGTTGTTGTCATCAATCATCACTATCATAGTTACTATTACTACCATTGTTGCTGTGTGTGTTTTCCTCGTTACATTTAATGATGTGGATGCTATAGTCATTGTCATTTTTATCATGTTATCAAAATTATTACGATTCTGTATGATATGTGCATGTATGTTTCCTAAAAGATTGTAAAATTGAAAAAAACTTAAATAAATAATAATGTAAACTTGATACTTAGAATGGCTCGTCTCGTCTGCGTTGCTAGGGTAGGTCTGTCTTATTGACTTTGGATCGTCAGACCTTTGAAACGAACACCTGCATTTCTTGCATCGCACTGACAAAGTCTGACGCAAGACGCCAATAATACAAGTCTTGCCTGCGACCTTGGAAAAGACCCCAGCAAAGTCTGGTACTAACTCTAGGGATGTTTGCTGCGGTGCAATAGGAATTTTTCTGGAATAATTAAGGAGAGTAATCTTATTGTGTATGGGAGTGCTCTTGCCTAATTCAATCGGTCAAACAGGGGAAGTTACTCTACCATCAGGTAGATCCCCAAAATAGGGATGATTACCATCTGGGGGGGGGGGGGGGGGGGGGGGGGGGCAATTGTTATCGTGTATATTTTTTGACATTTGTAGAGTCGCCCCTTTCAAAAAATGCATGATAGCAACCTAAAGGTGGTAACTTTCTGTCCGTTAACATGTTATTTATAATGGTACCCCTTTTTGTGAAGCATTTTTGGTAAGGGGGACCCTACAGATCCAAAGACTGTATGATAGCAATTGCCCCCTCAGATGGTAACAATCACCCTCCGAACATGCTGCGTTTGAGTAGATCTAGATTTAGACACACTCGGTTTGTGTTTCTCACCATCAAGCTATCTGGGTCAATCTCAATGTTTATTTCTTTGTGAGTTCTCGACGTTTTTCAAGTTAGATCGGTTTGTAACCCCTCTTTCTATTTAAAATGTTTGCAAATCGTTCACTCGCTTCACTCTTCGACGCCATTTTTGTTATGGTATTTGACCGAGTAAGTAAGGCAAACAACTCTTATTTTCACGAAGTGCTCTCCTCTAGGGTTTTTTCCGCAAATCGTCTATTGCGCTTGGAATATTATCTTCCTTCTTACTCATTCCTGATGCATGGTTCGATGATGAGACTGATTATCATTATTTGACACGACAAAGCCCAGGTCACGTCGATATACAAACCTTTTAATCGTTCAAATATGGTAATGCGAGTCAAGGCTGTGTTAGGAAGAAATACGATACTGTCAGTATTTTATGACGAGCGAGCACGTGATGCAAGCCTCTGTAAGCCTCTTAGGGTCACGTGACATTCGGGCCTGTTGCCTGTCTGTGGTTGGGGCGTAAGTTAGACTGGCTTCAACACACCTTGGTGGGAAGATGGCGCAAGGGTTTGAGGACTCAGCGACAGTAGTGACTACTATGAACGATAGTAATAACAACAGGAATAATAGGAATAACAGCAATGGCAATTATCGAGGTACTAGTGTCCGACACTGGAAGCATCTGTGTCAACCGATAGTGATGGAAGTGATGGAAGACAACCAAATGAGAGACGTCATGGTACAGAATTGGATTGATAATATTGATTGAATTATTTTATTCCTCTAGGTGGTTTTTTTAGAAAGATTTTAAAGAAATTTGGCTTAACTGTTCTCGTTCATTGGTTTTGATTTGTTTTTTTGTGGCTCTCCAATAAGATCAAAGTGAAAACATGAAATTCAGCATGTCATTATTTTATGTGTTTGTTTAAATAATTATATTTTATATTGTCTTTTTTTCACTTCTCTTTCTGTATTATGTTACCCGAGTGTAATTTGGGTGTTTGTTTTGTTGTTGTTAGATGTTATAAAAGCAAAGACCCTATTTCAGCATAACTTGGCCTCGAGTAACGCAGCTGAACTACGTTGGTGATCCCTCCTGAAAGGTGTTCCCTAATTCGAAAACAACGGATAAGTGTTGGTCTGTTTCGTTGTCTTCCACAAGACAAGAGATATCGTGAAATATATTTTACTTACATACTGAGTTCATTGTGAGCAAATCAAAGATGCAATGCCACAAAGGTGTTCATCTCAGCTCCCAAAACATAACCCTCTGATGCTATAAAGTATTTCTCCTTGGCTGCTTAGTTTATTGGAAGGTCTAAACTATCATCATCGCTAGAAGTACTGGTGCCATCATCATCGTCATCATCGATATTATCATTATTGTCAACATCATTGATATCATCATCAATCGTCGACATCATCATCATTACCTACCCATCATCGTCATCATCGATATGATCATCTATGTCATGATCATCATATCCTCGTCGTCATCCAAAAAATCAGCATCATTACCTACCCATCATCGTCATCATCGATATTATCATTATCGTCAACATCATTGATATCATCAATCGTCGACATCATCATCATCGATATGACCATCTATGTGATCATCATATCATCGTCGTCTTTAAAAAAATCATCATCATTACCTACCCATCATCATCATCATCAATATTATCATTATCGTCAATATCATTGATATCATCATCAATCGTCGACATCATCATCATCATCATCATCATCAATATGATCATCTATGTCATGATCATCATATCATCGTCGTCATCAAACAAATCACATCACCACCCACCCATCATCATCACCATCATCTCTGATGTTCTTTGTGGCTAGGTACTAGCGGCCCAGACGTTGAAGATCGCCAGCATCAATGGCCTGGGGGACACGGAGAAGCTGGAGACCGAGCTGGAGGATGAGATCTGCTGGGAGGAGAGCCGACGCCCTCCCAGGGAGATTCTGGGCAGGTAGGACCCCTTTTAATCCTTTTTTACCACTGGGAACGCAGAAGAAGAAGAAGACGATCCTTTTTTATGGGTGTAGGAACCCTTTTAATCATGTTCTGGTGTGTAAAATTCGTTTGATCATGTTTAAAAACATAGGATTCGTTTTTATGCTGTGTATGGGTGTAAGATTCGTGTCTGTCCTCTTAATGGGTTTAGGATCCCCATTAGTCATGTTTATGGGGTGTATGATCCGTTTAAATCCTGTTTATCGGTAAAGGATCTGTTTAACTCCTGTTTATCGGTAAAGGATCTGTTTAATCCTGTGTGTGGGTGTAGGATCCGTTTAAATCCTGTTTGTTGGTATAGGATCCCTTTTCATCCTCTTTATGGGTCTGGGTTTCCCTTTTATCCTCTTTATAGGTGCAGGATTCGTGTAATCCTATTTATGGTTTTGTGTGATTCCTTGGCTTTTTGGAGACTTGTGCGTTTCTCTGTGTATAGTACCAATCTGAATGTTATCTCTTTAGTCTTTCCTGGTCTGTAGTCTTTCCTAGTTGATGCATCCGCAGTCTCATACAGGGAGGCCAAACATCTGGTAAAAAGGCAACTCAGAAGACTCTGGAATGAGCAACACAACCACCCATCTGATGATCAGATGCCCCACCTACAGCGTCAACAGCAGACCACTATTTTCCGACTACGGACTGGTCACTGCCGACTGCGTGCCCGCATGTACCGCCTAGGGCTGTCACACACACCTGACTGCCCGTGTGAGACAGGCCCACAACCCCCCGAGCACATCCTGCAGTCCTGCCCCCTGTATCAAGAAGCACGGACCCAGCACTGGCCAAACGGAGCTACGCTGGCGGGAAAGCTGTGGGGTACCAAGCAAGATCTGGAGACAACCACCACCTTCATCAACAACACCGGACTGGACAGCTAAGGCATGATTCAGCTGGAACGCTGAAGAAGAAGAAGAAGAAGAAGAAGAAGAAGAAGAAGAAGAAGAAGAAGCATCCGTTTGTGTTGTTTCTTCCTGTCGTTTTTTTTTTTCTCTGTCTTTGTTTTGATCTACATGTCTCTCTCTCTCTCTCTCTCTCTCTCTCTCTCTCTCTCTCTCTCTCTCTCTCTCTCTCTCTCTCTCTCTCTCTCTCTCTCTCTCTCTCTCTCTCTCTCCTTTCATCTACTTCTCTCATATTCTTAACCAGAGCCAGAACAATCCAATTTTTGGCCAAGGTGCATTATATGACGTGAGCAAGTTCTATTCAAACAAGATGTGTACCGAAATGACCAAAACGCATTCTTGAACCACGGAATGAGGCATATGAATATAATAAGCCCCTACACATGCGGTTAAATACACTTACATGCACGCACACCTGAATCAAACAAAGTAAGAGAAAGTTGGAATTGGAAAACAAAAGACGGCGAGAATGCATGAAAATGAGCTTCTTCCACTCTTTAGGAAGTTGTCCGTGTAAAGTTGGAATTGAAAAACAAAAGATTATGAGAATGCGTGAAAATGAGCTTTTTCCACTCTTTAGTTTTTCAGTGTTTAAGTCTATGGACACCTGTTTCGTTGTCGTCGTCGTCGTTGTTGATGATGATGATGATGATGATGTCGATCCCTTTAATATTCTGTTCAGCAAGCCTTTTGGTATCTGTGTCTAGCACAACGTGTAGATTATATAATAGTGATTACTTGAGAAGTTATATACAGAGAAAGAAAAAGAAAAGGAGGAGGAGAAGAAGAAAGAGAAGAAGAAGAAAAGAAGGAGAAGGAGGAGGAGAAGAAGAAGAAGAAGACGAAGAAAAGAAGAAGAAGACAAGGAGGAGGAGGAGGAGAAGAAGAAGACAAAGAAGAAGTTGAAGAAGAAGAAGAAAAGGAGAATGCACATAGATAATAACCCCCAGTAATTATTATCAACTCGAACGGGGTTCGCGACTTGTGCGTCTAATCAAGGCTGTAGAGAAGGAAATCAGCTGGAGTTACTCCTTTGTTCCGCCCCAAGATTTGGCCGAGCAGACCCTACGATTCAGATGTGTAATGGATGAGGCCAGAGAAGCCACTGCAATCCATCTCTTTCTGCAGCTGGCCACCGACCTTTTGTACACTTCGCTGATAAGGCATTGCAGCCCAAACAGCTGCCTGCTGCAGTCTGTCTGCACAGGCCTACGCGTGCAAGTTTAGTTAATCCATTGAAAGCTATGCATAGTGGCAAAGTCGATGCATTTTATAGCATTAGGTCTACACATACCATGAAAACACTCACACTTACGTCCACACATGTACACATGTATGCATTACATGCGCGCGCGCGCGCGCACACACACATACGCGCGCCACGCATGCTTGCTATGTCCGTAACTTCGTCTAGTCTACGTCTCTGAGCTTGTAGTCACACTGTTCATCATGTTCTTCAGACACAGTACATGAATTCCCCTTATTCTGGCTCCTTTCAGTTTTCCACAGAGAGCTATTTGTTTCCAGTTATTTCCTTTAACAGCGGCAAATATTATTTTCACTGATTGTGGTTATGGATAGAAAAAGACATTACAAATGGTATACCACTATGAAACAATGTAAATCTAATGGATAAAAACACTTTAAATTGGTTTATGCTGGTGATGAGTGTTCACAAAAGGCAGGAACTAAAAGAAACTGAAGCAGGCTACTGTGCAGTATCTCTAGGCTACGTTGTTTCTTTATTATTATTATGCTCCTCTTCCTATCAAACAATTCTTGTATGATGAAATCCTGCTACACTCATCAAGCATGCTTTCTTTCTTTTTTATCCTACGAGTTGATATGTTTACCTCTAATTCGATTTGTCTTTTTTTAGGCCTATATCTACTTTTTTTTAAAAGATAAGTAATACTGCTACGGTTGTTTTGTTTGCTTTATTTTACCATCCTAACAATATTTATCTCTTTTGTTGTTCATAGAAATTGTCATGTAGGTAAAGGGATTTTCACGTTCTTTAGCTACCCCCACCCCCACCTCCCACCCACCCCTGCCCCTTCCGCTCCTTTTTATTTTCATTTAAGAAGAGTTGTAAAATTATGAGTAGTTATAATGACACTTTCTGGGGTATGAAAATTTAGAGCTCAAAAGTACTCATGAAATGGTGATTCTCAGAAAAGAGCAAGCATAAAATTCTCCGTGAGTCTTTTATTTTTTTATATCAAACATTGAACAATCTTCTGCAAAGGCAGTAATACTCAAATTTGGACTGAACAAAAGACTTCCAAACAGAAGTGTGAATTATGTGGTCAAAATGGAGATTGGGATTTCGTTTTTTTCTTTCTTTTTTTTCCCTCCATAACATGTTCACTAGTTAATCTAGTCTGCTGGTCTTTCAATGGAGGTAGTAGGACCAAGAGTTGCCCATTAATGGTTTTTGTTTGTCTGACAAAACACAATTGACCAAGTACGGGTGCGTATGATTTTGGTGTTGTTATTGTTGTGGGGGGTTTTGTTGTTGTTTTTTGCTTTGCCAAGGAAGGTTACCATCACGACCACCACCGCCATCCCTCAATATTCCTTAATCGATGTGTTTGGCCATAACCTGTATTATTAAAACAAAACTGAAATATACATTTTGATTAGCTTTTCTGGAAGGTTATATACACTATTACCCAAGGCACAATTGATGAAAGTGTGTGGTATTATGCATGGACCGTGATCGGAGTACAAGATTTTGCCTTTAGCCTAACTTTATTTGTGAAGTTAAGAGAGAAGTAGAGGAAGACGGGGTAAAAAGCCCATGGGCGGGTAAGAAGCCCATGCCAATTATCTCATAAAATACAGCAAATTTCAGTCACATGTTGCCCATGAGACGAGTGTTAATGTTTAGGCGCATCAGCGTACATGTATAAGCAACTAACCACACGCACGCGCGTGCACGGATAAGCTCACAATAAGCTCCAACTTGCGTGCACTGATGATCTCGAGAGAAGCACCACCTTTTACATAATAATGTTATTTACTGGGACACCCGATACCGAGCATAGGCGTGGCCTTACACTGCAACGACGAGTTGACACACGGTGTCAGTCGGCAACAGATATGTATGACATGACGAAGTCAATGCTTCTTTTAAGCTCCATCCAAAAAAAAACCTACGTTGCCAAGGCAGATTGCTTCTATCCAAATGCAACAGTCTGTCAGAGCTGTTTTATGCTGTTATTGATGTTGACGTTTGTTTGTTTGTTTGTTTGTATCCAAATACACTCGGCAAAGGAGTATGTTTTCGTTCGGGTTTGTTTCTTTTTTTGTTTTTTGTTTTTTCTGTCTGTCTGTCTGTCTGTCCTAAGGATATCTCCCGAACCGCTTGACCGAATCGCTTCACATTTTGTGTGGTGGTGTGTCGCCATGAGAGTAAGGCATCCGCGCAAAAATGTTCGCCGTCGTGACCTTGACCTTGGCGTACGACCTTGAAAACCGAAAATCTTTAAGGGGCCATACTTACCACACCGTTGGTCTTAGAGTCTTCAAATTTGGCATGTAGGTACTTTGGCTTATACCCATTCTGATGATGGCATACCGATCAAGGTCAAGGTCAAGGTCCGGGAGATCGGTAGGCCTTGAAAGTGGTAGGGGTCTAAACATTGGGTTTTAAGCCATATTTTCCACATTTGTACCTGACCGAAGCGCTTCAGATTGTGTGTGGTACTGCTGTATAACCTAGGGTAGAAAACATCCGAGCATAAATTATCGCCATGCTGACCTTGACCTTGAAGTGTGACCGTGAAAACCGAAATTTCCTTCTTTGCGCTATATATTTCTTGTCCAGGCTGTATCTCGTGAACTAGAAGACATAAGCTCTTCCACTTTTGTGTCAGGATGTGACACTAAGAGTATAGCACATTCGTACATACATTATCCCTCGGAAATAGAATGTCGCCGAGCGGCAGACATGTTTCCGTTTTTCTTCACCCTCCTATATCGTGAAATACTGCATAAAATCACTCCAATGTTTGTGGGGGGGTGAAAAAGGTGGAGTAGAAGACATTGCAGTACAAATTATGCCACGTGGGATTTTAATGTCGCCGAGCGGCAGACATGTCTCCGAGATAAGGGTGTACACCCCATTCAGGGTGTACACCCCACTAATTAAGGGTGTACATCCCGGTAAAGGAGGGGGTCCAATACTAAAAGTAAAAGACATTGTAGCACAAAATGTGCCCCACGTGGGGTTTAAATGTCGCCGAGTGGCAGACATGTCTCAGTGTTAAGAGTGTGCACCCCACCAATTAAGGGTGTGCATCCCGGAAAACGATTTGCACCCAGTCAAGGGTGTGTAGGTGCATCACCCAAAGGTCACAAGGAGGACGGGGACCTAAGATGTGAAGGGGGAAGGGAGGTACAGGGCGGGGCATGTACAGGGCGTAAGCGGCGAAGGACATATCTGCCGCTCGGCGATGCCCTTGTTTATGTTGTTATTGATGTTGATGTTTGTTGGTTTGTTTATTCGTTTGTTGTTTTGTTGGTGGTGATGTTAGTCTTCTTCTTCTTCTTCTTCGATCGCTCAGACAGTTTCCTGTCAATTATGAGCGCAGATGCGTCATGCTGCGGTTACACGCCTAACTAAGAAATAGTTAGGCCCAGCAAGTCCGACTTCGGCTGGAGGAAATGTTTTTGGAAGTGTTTTCTCGAGAAAAAAATACAGGAGAATGGACCGGTAAGGCAGAAAGATAGTAGATGACAGTAAGCAAAGGAAAAGGGCAGAGTCAAAGAGAGTGACAGATTAGAGGAAGTTACAAGCACAGAACTTCCAGAAGGTGGGGGAACTATTTATACAAAAGACCCCCCGGTATCCCCACGGGGGTGGTGTTAGTGATGAGGTTGTTTTCTTTCGCCGCAAACGGTTGGAATGCTTTATTTCATCCGTCAGAAGTTGTTTCGCTAGAATAGTGACTTTCGTCTATTAACCTATATTGTAGGCCTAAGTATATGTTTGCACATTCGTGCACATTAAAGTTTGTTCCTTTTGCTAAACGTCTATTCAGTGCACTACTTATCGTTAGCTTTTACACCGGATTGGTAACCCGTAAGAATTTTTTTCAAGTGGCTCTACGTTTGTTTGCTTTTATTTGGCGGGGTGGGGGGGGTGGGGGTGGGGGGGCTATTTCCTTTCCTTTGATCAATAGGAGGTATAGTAAAGTTTGGCCGCGTCCCGTGCGCGCATCAGACACAAATATGGAGAAAAAGAGAGAGTGAGCTTGTCATCGCTGATCAAATGCCCTTTATTTGCGCCACCTGTAGGGGGAATAAATCATTGCGAACTCGATGTTGAAATGGCCAAACTCTTTGTAGTTTGAGTTTTCCCGAGGAAATACGAACGCTCGCAGTAAACCGTTGCCATAGTCGTGTGACCATGCAACCCGCTGAAACAACATCATCACTCGCAAAGTAAACAGATACCCGCCACAAAGTGTGTCGGTACAGAAGTAGAGAGGAGAGAGAGAAAAAACGAAACAAAAATTGATTTACTACCTTCCACTTCGTGTTCTGCAAATCACGAGGTCTGTTTGCCGATGGTCGTTAGTTTCTGTATACAGACAAGCTAACATGTCAACATTTTCGTTCAGCGTTGCAGTCTGTATTGTTAAAACAAGCGCGAAATCGCAATAGTTTGTGGCACGCGGTCTATTTTTACCACTCCAATCATGAGTCACCTCCCCTGCCTTTTCAATAATTTTAATCTGTAAACCATTTCGTAACTTTTTATATCTTTTGGAAAACATTTAAAACTATGTATCCTACTTATACTCATCGAAAGAAGCACCGCATACTCATCGTGTCTGTTGTAGTGTCTGTATTACGTATGTTTATTATTTTGTACGCTTTTAAAATACATCATTTTAAAGAGCGGCCTCAATTAATTTTGAAGTGTATCCTCGATCAAAAAAAATCAATATTAAATACTTGTAGCAGTGCCATAGCCGATGAGGTTTAACCGAGGCGTGGTCACCGCTACAGCTATCTGTATTAATAAAAAAAAATCGGGACTTTACTGGTTTCGTACTGCCTCCGGGCATTGCCTCCAGTATTGTTCCCACCATATTTGTATTTACAAATGTCCCATATGTGTCTGATTCAGACCAAGAGGACGTAAAACACCATTTTCGTCGTCGTGTAGCCTCGATTTGAAGTGTGACAATTTTGGACAGACAGACAGACAGACCGACCGACCAACAAAGTGAGTTATAGGTTTGTGGCTTGAGCCACAAACAAAAAAGAGAGAAGAAAAAAAAAAAAGAGTCAACTTTAGGTAGGACAGGAATGAAGCTTGTGGGGCGAATGGTGGGTGCTGCTGGTGGCGGGGCGGGGGTGGGGGGGGCGGGGCGGGGGTGGGGGTGGGGGTCGCTAATGGAAACATAAAGCAAATGCACTGTTTTAATTCAATCACCACGAATTACAGTTGAATTACAGGCCCGTTGAAGGTTTTAACCCCCCCCCCCCCCCCCCCCCAAAAAAAAATTGTGCTGACGAATTTCAGCGCAATGTTTGAAGTTTTTTCCATTCCCTATCTGCCTGCTAGAACTTTCTGTCTGTTTGAATCTCTCTCTCTCTCTCTCTCTCTCTCTCTCTCTCTCTCTCTCTCTCTCTCTCTCTCTCTCTCTCTCTCTCTCTCTCTCTCTCTCCCTCCCTCCCTCCCTCCCTCCCTCTCTCTCTCTCTCTCTCTCTCTCTCTCTCTCTCTCTCTCTCTCTCTCTCTCTCTCTCTCTCTCTCTCTCTCTCTCTCTCTCTCTCTCTCTCCCTCCCTCCCTCCCTCCCTCCCTCTCTCTCTCTCTCTCTCTCTCTCTCTCTCTCTCTCTCTCTCTCTCTCTCTCTCTCTCTCTCTCTCTCTCTCTCTCTCTCTCTCTCTCTCTCTCTCTCTCGCGCGCGCGCGCGCTAAAAGATAGGAAATAAAAGAATGATCCCAGCGCCGTCGCTGGGTGAAGGTGCTAAATCACTGCCAAGTGACCCGTGGCGCAACGGTTTAAAGCATCTGTGCCCGGACTATTGTGTTCTCACGACTTGCCCACTGTCCAGTCTGGTCCAGCTTGCTGATCTAATGACCAAGACTGCGTCACGCCTATTTTTAAACTTCAATCAGGCCTATTCTTAGACCCACGCGCATACAGTTAGGCCTAACTTTCGTGCGAGCTACTTCATTTGAGCCGTCAGCTGCTGAATCGAACGGACGCTTCTTCTCAACTCCTCAGAATGTTTTTAATACACAAGTTACAAAACATAAACAAATCTTTTGGTGTTTCTTTATTCTTTGAATTTTCATCAACTCATGTCAACCCCAGTTCAGGCTGCAATTTATACGTTTTTACGTATGGCTCTAGCGCTCATGATATTTCGCAAACTTGGTTTCAAGACCTTGAAAAAGTCGTCGTCGTCTTTATCATCGTCATCACCAAAGATGTCGATGACGACGAGCGAAGGCGATGGAAAAATGGATGAAAGAAGTAGCACTTCAAGTCATACAGGGTCTTCGTCGGCAAGTTACCTGCAGCAGTCCAAATGTTCCGGTCTTCCTGTTCGTCGCGGCTGGTAATGAGGGAACAACATTATTTCACATTCCTAAATTTATAGTTCTTGTTGCTGCTGCTGTTCTTTCTCGTTGTCTCTCTTGTCTGTCTGTCTTTTATCGGCCGTTTTTCGTGAATAGATTTGTCTAATCTAGTCTCCCACCCCATTCCTTCCTCTCTTGCCATGCGCCAGCCTTCTGTGTTTTTTCCTCATCTTATCCTTGTCTGCTCTCGTATTATATAATATTTACTTGCCCGATATTAGCATAGAAAGTCGGACAGCACGTGTGTATGTTTTGATTCTTATGCTAACATTTTCATCGTTATCTGACGTTTTAAAAAAAAAGGATTTCTGTTTGTTTTGGGGTTGTTGTGTTTTGTATCCAGCAATAAGTGCTTGTGTGCGTTTGTGTGCGTGTGCTTTTTTTCTTTGTTGAAATGTGCAGCTGATATGTGTAAGTGTGCGTGTGCATGCGTGGTATATGTGCGTAACTCTGTGTGTGTGCGTAACTCTGCGTGTGTGTGTGTGTGTGTGTGTGTGTGTGTGTGTGTGTGTGTGTGTGTATGTGTGTGTGTGTGTATGTGTATGTGTGTGTGTGTGTGCGTGTGTGTGTGTGCGTGCGTGCGTGTGTATGTGCGTGCGTGTGTTGGAGCGGTCATGTGCTTCGGTTTTGACAATTGTACACTCCAGAACAAGAGATTTGCATAAGAGGTGCAGAGACAACCGTATTTCTCCGTCTGCAGTTTGCGTTTAGGTTTTTGTTGTATATTTGCATAATAATTGGCATTTGAAGGTTTCTTTGCTGCGTTTATAAACGTTGCTCTATATAGCTGTATGTTTTCAGCCATAAAAAGACGAGGAAAACATAAACAAGTCTTCATTTAAGAGGAGTAGGGGCAACGAGGAGGCATTGGTATTGCAAGAACGTTTTGGACATGCAACACTGAAGTCGTTGTCTGGCACTAACTGAAGAACAATGATGTTTCAATGGGAAGTTGGTCATCTGACTGTGATGATGTACGTTTTAATTGGTTGTTTTGCTATAAGTAGTTGTGCGGAGTAGTCTGTTGTTGGCTCAAATGTGTGTGGGATGTTTGTACAAATTCTGCATGTAGCTAAAGGCTTCGTAATAAGAGATTGTGTTGGAAGTAATAGTAGGCCTAATACTACCAGTAGTAGCTGTAGTTGTAGTTGTTGTTGTTGTTGTTGTTGTTGTTGCAGTAGTAAGTAGCATGCAGCAGGCAAGTGGTTCAGTAGTAGTCGGTGTTGTAGTAAAATGTAATGAGAATGCAGACATGAAGGGAAAGAGGAACAGATAACTTATTCGCGAGCGCGCGCGCACACACTCAGAGAGAGAGAGAGAGAGAGAGAGAGAGAGAGAGAGAGAGAGAGAGAGAGAGAGGGGGGGGGGACTTGAAAACTTGTTGATTGAGGGGAATAAGGGAAGAATAAGCACACAATGAGAGAGAGAGAGAGTTAGCTTTATTACAACAAAGATGGAAACAGTAAGTTTAATTACATTTTTAAAACAATTTATAAAGTATAACTGTAATGGCGCTGACCTGGACAATTGGACATGGACAAAACGGATGAATGTAATCTGTTGCCTTGAAGGTTAAAGCAGGAAAGGAGGCAACACGATTGCGCGAATTGGGAAATGGTGAAACGAGTTCCCCTGTAGAGCACCACTTTATGGTATTGCTCATCAGCTATTAGTTCTGCCCTCGTTACCTCTACTGAGTGATTAAGCTAAACATAGTCAGAGATGTAGAAAGTATGACATAGTATGTAGCCTTGGGCAGTTCGCTCACGAAATCTTCACAACAGCTGAACAAACAAACAGCTAGCTATCGACGAGGTGACAAAGAACCATGACTCATACATACATTAACCGGGGTGGGTGAGGGGAGAGAGAATCTAAAGTGTTAAAGTTAATGGAGTGTTGATGGACACTTCAATTCGTGAGGGAAGATCTTCACCCATTGAAGACACTGGGGTGCGACACACACACACACACACACACACATACACATACACATACACACACACACACACACACACACACACACACACACACACACACACACACACACGGAGAAAAAGACAGGGTGATGCCTGTTTTAAATATCTTTGACACTAACGGACCTCAAGTAGGCCTAAATCGAATCGGTTTTAAACTTATTTTCAATTATCATGTCAAATCAAACATTTCAATCATTTTTGTGTGAAAGCGCAGATGCGCCTCTATATTGGTCTAAATGATTGAATAATTTGTTCTCGACATGTAAGCATGGTTGTAAGTACTTTTGTGGGATACTTAATGAGTGTTATATTGAGTCATCATATTGTTCATTAATTTGTCTCTCAATCCCCCTTTTGTTTTCCTCCTTCCTTTCTTTTTTTGTGATTTTCCCATAATGTCACTCTTTTATTTCGTTTCTGGTTTTCTATTTTGTTCATTTTGTTTGTTAGTTTGTGAATAATGTTTCTAAATATTAAAAAAACATATTTTCTAATTGGTGAGAACACGCCTTCCGTCATTTGAAACATATGTAATGTATTGTGTACGGGTACGTTATAAGCTATATGCTTGTTGTTACCCTGTTACCTTATTATTGTTTATAATTTGAAATTGTTGAATTAAAAAAACCGTTTAAACCAAGTAGGACTAATCTAAATCTGACAATTATTAAGGCACCGATAAACCCATTTTCTGTACACACGCTTCTTACAATACTTAATTTAGACTTAATAGGTTACTCGTCGTGCTGTTGCGCAACGTAAAAAGGTTACCTTTTTTAACTGTCCGCTTTTTTAACTGTCCGGGTTTCGTTTTCTTGTTTTGTTACCTTTTTGTTCACTGCATCCATTGGCAAATTCAAAGGGATGGTAGGCCTATATATAGCGCCTAAATTAATGATAGTCCTCATTTTAAGGTAACCCCCTGACCAAGTTAGTGTTCCACTACTTCTGACCGCTCATTATGTTTTACCGTCTTCAGAATATTACGTTTTGCAGGTAAAACTATAGAGACAGTTGTCGTTGTTTTGGGGTGTTTTTGGGGTCAAATGTGTGCACAAAAACGTATGTGTAGCAAGACGGGGTTGTTACATGTGTAAGTGTGTGCGCGCATACACGCATGTGTGTATTCTTTGTGTTTTACCCCCACCCCCACCCACCCTCTCTCTCTCTCTCTCTCTCTCTCTCTCTCTCTCTCTCTCTCTCTCTCTCTCTCTCTCTCTCTCTCTCTCTCTCTCTCTCTCTCTCTCTCTCTTATTATCTAGTGTTATAGAAATTGACCCTGTCCCATCAGAGATGGCATCAGTCTCACAAAATAAGGTGACAACGAAAACATGTTGACCATCGCAGGTGGAAATACCCAGTCATTTCCCACCTTGACCACCATCCACCCCATTTAGCCACCCATCTATCCCTTCTATTGATACATCCTGGGACAAAGTTACACCACTTGTTCTCTAGATGTTTCTAAGAGAACACTCCACCTTTGCCTGTTGATTTCTTCGTCGGTTTTCCCCATAGATTGTTCAACATAGTTGTCCGAAATGTGTTCCCTTCCTTGCCCCATTCCTTCTGTATGTATCACCTCTGGGCCTCTACCCTACTTTAACCTGTGCCCCATCCCATCCCGCCCCTATATAAGGAGACTGTCTTTGTGTCCCGTTACTGTCTATAAGAGACTACGCCTAATTAGACGTTAAACCAACCACAGAGAGAGAGAGTGTGTGTGTTCCTGGTCAGTTTGTTCTGTGTCACCTAAGCTTTAACGTGTGCTGGACGTTAGAACAAGGACTTGACGTTGGCCTGACGTTTGTCAGGTACTTATTATATTGAAATCGTGTGAGGATAAAATCAAAAACGTTTTGCTTCCCCTTCATTTAAAACAGACTCGTTTCTCAAAACTGTGTTCTAAATATTGTTTTTTCATTCTGCTACACCACCCCTACTATACGCGAACATCGACTTTTTTTCTCCATCCGAACTATACAAGGTAGCTGCTACTTTTGAGTCGTTTTTACATCTAAACAAAAATGCATTCATCCGGAAGTCAAGATCACCTGCTGAGCTCTGACGCCTCGGGAGGCTCAGAATTGCAAACGTCTCACCATGACCATGACGACGCCTGTTCTAACCCCAGCAGAAAAACAACAAGACCTCCAACGAGGCAACCGTGTAAGACACTAAGCCGTCGCCGGCATCGCTATCACGACCACCCTGTGGCAGACGGTTGCGTGTTGATGGCCGTGATGAGGGCCGCGAGGGTGTGGGGCTGGGTGTTGGAGTCCCCTACTGGAGTGCGCCCTGCTGTGTGTTGTTTCAGGGCCAGGCGGCGCTGCGAGGAGATCCTGCACGTGAAGCCCATGCTGCTGTTCATCGTGCTGCTCAACGTCATCGACTGCCTGCTGGTCATCGGAGAGCTCACCCTCGACTTCCACCACTTGTCCAGTAAGTTGGAGTTTTTTGTGTGTTTATGTGTGTGTTTTTCTCAAGACGTTAAGTAGGGTTTTTTAATATCTAATTCGTTTTTGTTTTCTCAAAAGACTTCAGTTTTTGTTTTTTTATCTTTAATATTTTTTTTCCAATGTATTACAAATGCATAAATTACATAAAGCACAAAAAGCTAGCTTGATAAACACTGATGTAGTCCAGTATATTGGCTTGCTTGGTTCCTTTGTTTATCAGTAATACTGTTTGTTCGTCTTCGTGTGTGTGTCTGTGCATATTATATACATGATGTGTGCATATAGGCCAGTTTGTCCCTGTCGCCTTCTCTTGTGTGCTCCCCCTGGCCTTCCTCCATTCTCATTCTTAATGTCTATGTCTATCAGTCTATCTATCTGTTTGTCTGTCAGTCCCTGTCTCTGTCTTTTTTCTCTGTCTTTTATCTCTCTCTCTCTCTCTCTCTCTCTCTCTCTCTCTCTCTCTCTCTCTCTCTCTCTCTCTCTCTCTCTCTCTCTCTCTCTCTCTCTCTCTCTCTCTCTCTCTCGGGTAGTAAAAACACACTCAAACATGTTGAAAGATTATATGAACGTTCTCTTAAACTCATACTCTTTAAAGGCCTTCGCACACTAGCATGAGGCGTCAATTGTTTCTCAGAGCGACGCCTTGACGCGTTGACGCCTGCATCACAGCACACATTGTAGCGAGGCAGTGGTGTTCTCACACACGACTCTTGTCGCTTCGCCTCTTGTCTCGCGAACTTCCTTATTTGGAAAGCAAGAAAAGATTACTCTAGCGTTAAACCTCCTCCTAGAAACAACAGTAATTTTTTCTTCAACCAGAGTTATGGTCCTTCCGTCCGTTGTGATTGGCTAGTTTCACGATCTCGGCGATCTTGAGCATCAAAATTAGAGCCGGTTTCTATTCTCGAGCAACAACAAATCGCGCAGCTACGCATCAAAAATCCTGCCGCACCGCGAATCTCTCACACGCAAGCGGCGCATCAAACTGCGCCTTGCAGCAAAACATCGCCGCGATCTCGAGATCTTGACGCTAGTGTGCGAAGCCCTTAACTCGTACTCCATCATTGAAACCAATGATTATAAAGAACTCAACATGCTACCATTTGTTTTGAAATGTCTACTAAGCAAATGTACCCTTATGTAAAAGATCATACATAATTTATCACCAAAGTATCTTATTACTAATTTCAAAGTTCATACAATTCGAAGCAAATCCAAATTAAGAGTGCCCCGCCCCAGAACAGATCTATATAAATCTTCCCTTGCATTCTCAGGTGGTAACCTGTGGAATGACATACCTGGTGATCTAAAAAAATAAGACTAGCGTATCTTGTTTCCGTAAATCTTATCACAAGTACTTAATAGGCAGGCTTGTTCATCAGTAATGTTCATGTATTCTACTGCATGTGTTTTCATCTTTGTTTATATTTCAATTCAAACCCACCATTGTTCACAAATTGTATTCATATCTACTTTAATCCATTTTCGTTCCTACATGTGCTTAGTTGTCATTTTTTTCATTGATTGTTGCTGTTGTTTTGTGTGTGGGGTTTTAATGTCAAATTTTCTTTGCTTCTGCATGGTGTGAGTATGAGAGAGAGTGGGCATGGTGCATGGTAGCTATGGTAGCTTATCCATTTTACCCTCCATATAACATTCGTATTCGTATTCTCTGTCTCTCTATCTCCCTCCCCCCTCCTCCCCCCCCCCCCTCTCTCTCTCTCTCTCTCTCTCTCTCTCTCTCTCTCTCTCTCTCTCTCTCTCTCTCTCTCTCTCTCTCTCTCTCTCTCTCTCTCTCTCTCTTTCCCCCTCGCCCATTTCAACCGCTAAATGGATCCGAAACTCACGACACACATATGACGCCTTGTGTACTCCAACAGACCGGTACCTGGCGCGAGTCGAGCACACGGAGGACTTTCTGGACAAGATGAAGGCCCGGCCGTACCCCAGCTCCCTGGCTGGCCTGGAGAGTGTGGGGGAGGACAACGAGGAGGATCTGACCAGGATGTTCGACCACCTCCTGCACGGCTTCGTCTTCTGGAACGCCTCGGAATACAGCCAGCAAGACCTGGCCACTGACTGCCACCCTTTCGTCTCCCCCTCCAACAGGTTAGCTTGGTTAGAACAGTTTCTGTTTGAGAGCAAAATGTGCCTTAGGCCACTACAGCCAGCAAGACCTGGCCACTGACTGCCACCCTTTCGTCTCCCCCTCCAACAACAGGTTAGCTTGGTTAGAACAGTTTCTGTTTGATAGCAAAATGTGCCTTAGGCCACTACAGCCAGCAAGACCTGGCCACTGACTGCCACCCTTTCGTCTCCCCCTCCAACAACAGGTTAGCTTGGTTAGAACAGTTTCTGTTTGAGAGCAAACTGTGCCTTAGGCCACTACAGCCAGCAAGACCTGGCCACTGACTGCCACCCTTTCGTCTCCCCCTCCAACAACAGGTTAGCTTGGTTAGAACAGTTTCTGTTTGAGAGCAAAATGTGCCTTAGGCCACTACAGCCAGCAAGACCCTGGCCACTGACTGCCACCCTTTTGTCTCCCCCTCCAACAGGTTAGCTTGGTTTAAAACAAAATTGTTTGAGAGAGAAAATGTGCCTTAGGCCAAAGCAATATTTTGTTGTGTGTGTGTGTGTTGTTGTTTTTTGTTCCTCTCGCTCTGCACTAGGCCTTACGGTCTGAAAGTGGAGGAGAAAAATGTGCCTTAAGCCAAAGCAATTTTTGTTGTGGGGGGTGTTGTGTTTTTTTATCCTCTCGCTCTGCACTAGGCCTTACGGTTTGAAAGTGGAGGAGAAAAATGTGCCTTAAGCCAAAGCAATATTTTGTTGTGTGTGGTGTTTGTGTTTGTTACAAAACATGTTTTTTTCAAGCAAACTATATATATAAGAGGAAAGTTTAATGGTGTGGTTGTTTTTTCTTCTTCAATTCTTGTACGTATATATATATATATCAGAACAAAAAAAGAGAATGAAAACTAACAAGAAAGAATGTAGACTATTCCCAATATTTCGGCTTTTGGCCTTGGACGCGGGACAGACAGTAGAACAAACTTGACGTAACAAATACAACACGTAACTTTTCTTGACGTCATTGTTGTGACCCACATTCTGTGTGTATAATTAGATTGTGTTGCAGTGTGTGTGTGTGTGTGTGTGTGTGTGTGTGTGTGTGTGTTTGATAATTCGTTTGGACTATTGAGTCCACATAATAAAAATAAAAATAAAAATATATATATATATATAGCATATATATAGCATGAAAGAAAAATCTCAGTGAATAGCCAGCGATTTTTGTGTGCCTCATCAGGCACACAAAAATCGCATGCAAAAATACATCTGGCTGCGACGAATTTCAAAGAGACGCCTCTGTGACTATAAAGTATCAAATACTAATCCATTTGAAGTAAATGTAATTGCGCAATTCTGCAAAAACATTATAAGACTTTGAGGGGGGGGTGGGGTGGGGGGTCTATAATTGTAGTCTGTTCTTTGGTAACCATAGAAATCATTGGAGTTTTAAATTCAAATGTTAGCTTCAAGTTAAAGACCCACCAGATCACGTGTCACGTGTTTTCCCTTTTATAGCTGGTAAGAAATCTTGTTTCGACCAGGTTTGACTCCCATGCAAATGCCCCCAAATTGAAAACGAAACATTATTTTAAAGAGCAGCCTCAGTTTGAAGTTGGGGCATGTGTATGTGGATCAAAGCAAGGTGGGTCATTGTGTCTTTAGTAATGCGCATGCGTCTGTATGCCCTTGGCTTATTCGGTATGAACGGAACTAACCCCTTGTTGCGATCATTAGTCCACTATTTGCCATTTTGATGTTTTCGTTATTGTTTGCCTCTCTACGGAGTATCTTGATAACCAAAGCTCAGAATCGCTTGAACTTTTTTGTGCGTTAGTGCCTGAAGCAAGGAACAAATTGTTGGAGAAATGGATTTGTTGGTTTGAAAGACAGCGGCGTTGAACGCCCTTTGTTTCATGTTGTTTCATCTCCTCCTCTTCCCTTCAATGGAACACCGCTACCGTCTCTACTGATAGGTGAACTAGCGGAAGCATGCTATAAGCCTAGTTGCTGCAATCGGCGCAAATGATGACCAAAACTGCGCAGTTGAGTACCGGAGGTAATTCGTCTTCTTCTTCTTCGATCGCTCAGACAGTTTCCTGTCAATTATGAGCGCAGATGCGTCATGCTGCCGTTATGCGCCTAAATAAGAAATAATTAGGTCCAACTTGTTCGACTTCGGCTGGAAGAAGTCTTTTTGAAAGTGTTCCTTGAAACAAAACACCGCAGGAGAATGGCCTGGAAAGTCAGAACGATAGTAGATGACAGTAAGCAAAGGGAAAAGGCAGAATCAGAGTGAGTGACAGATTAGAGGAGGTTAAAAGCACAGACCTTCCAGTAGGTGGGGGAACCATTTATGCAAAAGACGCCCCGGTATCCCCACGGGGGGCAGGGGGTAATTGAAATCAGCGAAATTGAGATGCAACTGGCTTAACGTTGAGGGGTGGAAAATGTTGAAAAGGAAGGCTACTTCTGGCCTGTTGGAGAAGACATTTGAAGGAAGCTTGTGAACATAATGTTTTTAGTGTCAGCCTTGCTGATAGGTGAGTAGTTTCACGTTGTTTCAGCTTCTCTTTCCCTCAATGGAACAGCAACACCACCATCTCCCCCACCAACGTCAGCAGCAGCAACAGTAGCGGTAACGTGCTGTTGGAGAAGACATTTGAAGGAAGCTTGTGAACATAGCTATGTTCTTATTAGTCAGCCTTGCTAATAGGTGAGTGGTTTCACGTTGTTTCAGCTCCTCTTTCCCTCAATGGAACAGCAACACCACCATCTCCCCCACCAACGTCAGCAGCAGCAACAGTAGCGGTAACGTGCTGTGGTGGCTGCTGTCGTTCGCGTCCTCCCCTGTGGAGCCCATGGGTCCCATGGACCGCGAGTACTACGACGTGGTGGGCACGGCTCACGCTCTACACTACGCCAGCCTCTCCATCCTCTCCTTCCTGCTGGCCGAGGTAACTTCAAACTTCAAACTCTTTAACGAAATTGAACAAAGGGTGAATATTCTCTTTTCTAATTAACTCCCCTCCATCAAAGTTTATTACGATACCAATCACTTAGCAGTGCGTGGGTTAGAACCAAAGTGAGACGAACAAAGCATCATTCTCAAAAAAGAATGTGCCAAGCTCGCCTTTATGACCCTCCACCCACACAGTGCACATCAACAATGGTGGAGAGGACGACATACAAACAAATCAACATCTATCCAAGAGTGGCATAGCATTCTAACCTTGAATATGTTACACATAAACAACACACAACACAGAACAAACTGGTAAACCTCGAAAGGAAGTTTGGTTAATCAAAGAATGAAATAGTGAGGCCAAGAGAGGAGATAACGAAATACTTTATTTTACAAGGATAAGGCTGTGTACACAGTCACATAAGCGGATATTCCATGCGGAAACCCGTGCGCAATCCAAATGTGCGCACGTGTCCGAATTTCCCCTATATGCGTAAACTTGTATCCTTCTTTCTTCCACTTATTTAGGGTTTTCCAGTACGGAACTTACGCGTCTAATGTGAACCCGGCCTTAGAATGTTAGGCTTGGTCTAGTCCTCCATTCTGTCCTTGACGGGTAAGGAAGAACAAGGGGGAAAGGGAGAAGAAAGAAAGGGAAGGAAGATGGCAGGAAGAAATAAAGAAATCTGCAATAAGCTGGCTTCACCAGCCTCTCCGTCCTGTTGGCATAGGTAAGGAGAGAACAAGGGGGGGGGGGGGGGGGGGGGGGATAAAAGAAAGAAAAGGAATGAAGATGGCAGGAAGAAAGAAATCTGCAATAAGCTGGCTTGACCAGCCTCTCCGTCCTGTTGGCATAGGTAAGGAGAGAACAAGGGGAGGAAGAATAAAAGAAAGAAAAGGAATGAAGGATGAATGAAGGGTGGAAGAAAGAAAGAACTCTTCAATAAGCTGGCTTCACCAGCCTCTCCTTCCTGTTGGCATAGGTAAGGAAAGAACAGGGGGGAACGAAGAAAAGAAAGAAAAGGAACTATGATGAAGGAATGCTGCACTACGCCAGCCTCCCCATCCTGTCCTTCCTGCTACTCTGCTATTATATGAGTTTGGTTTATTCCTTTTCTTCTTCTTTCCTCCCCCCCCCCCCCCCCCCCGCCCCTTCCCCCCTGTTCCTTTATGACATGGGCAGAAAGGCCTACTCATTAAAATGATTTGTTCTCTCTCTCTCTCTCTCTCTCTCTCTCTCTCTCTCTCAATCTCTCTCTCTCTCTCTCTCTCTCTCTCTCTCTCTCTCTCTCTCTCTCTCTCTCTCTCTCACACACACTCACACACACACACACACACACACACACACACACACACACACACACACACACACACACACACACACACACACACACACACACACACAGAGAGAGAGAGAGAGAGAGAGAGAGAGAGAGAGAGAGAGAGTCTCCCAACTGTTTTTGGCACCCGGTTGTTGTTCACCTCTTCTGGGTCATTACCTGAAACAATCTGCCTCTGCTATGCAAGATGTTCAGATTGTGCGTATCCCCTTTCTGCCCGTGTTGTCAGTTTGGGTGTTTGCTGCTATCCCTGCTGCTGTTTCTGTTATATCGGGGAGATATTTGTATGTACTAAGCGCATTTCTGATGCCGCTATTAAAATGAATGTGCATGAGAAAACGCTACACAAGTTGCACGGCAAGACTTTGCAGCAAAAAGAATAATCAACAAATTCTAACAATATCAACTTTTTTTCTGATTAAGGCATTGTATATCTAATTTGAATTTCAATCTACCAATTGTTAATGTGAATATTAAAAAATAATGATTTTGGTTTTGTTTAGTTTATCAGTTTTCAATAGAAACAAAGAGCAAAATCTCTCTCTTCTAGGGAAAAAAAGTCTGTAAACTGCAGGTGTGAAACTTCAAGTGACTATGTAAATTTAGTACTAAAAGTCAAACTAGAAAAGATATTAAAATTCTGTCTCCTGCGTATTTATTAGGAATCGTCGCTCCATCTTGTGAAAACAATATTCTCATTGATGCAAAAATCGCATTATGTCTTTTTTTTGGTCATGCTCGGTACATGACCTAAGCAGCAGACTAGTTCAAAATTGCATAAATGCGAACTTAAGTTAAAACCCAAGTTTTCGATGGTTCAAGGACACTCATTACTTTGCATAGTATTCAAAAGCAAAGCTGGATTCAAAGCAAAGCTGGATTTTGTACCTTAAACTGTGTATTCCCTCTACTTTATGTGCCAAATTCGATTCTTGAGTCTTAAAGACCCACCACATCACGTGTCAAAATCATGGTTTTCACGTGTTTTCCCTCTTATAGCTGGTAAGAAATCTTACCACGTGTGACACGTGACGTGGGGGGTCTTTAAAGACTGCCTATTGAGAATACGATGGCATGCTGGTAACGCAGCATGCGAAATCATAAGAATTCTTTTCTTTTTCGTGTATTATAGAATGTAGAAGAAAAATCGACTTTATTGTCTTCCTCTGGAGTTATGGATGGAATGACGAGGTAACAGTCGCATGTTTTTGTGTACAGCAGTAAAATAACAGTGATTAAAATTATGTCCTTAAAGGTGCACCCTGACGGATGAGTTTTTGCAAGACACATGTCGAGATCACCAAGAAAACACCCTTTACAGAGATCGCAACACTCATTTTGCTCTGGTTTCTTGGAAATCAAACCGTCAAATCGGCTATTCCTACTTGGCGGAGGAGCTGGAAGTCAGATTATTTCGGTAAAAGAGAAGGCATGTGTCTTCTCTTTATAATGGCCGCCTGAGTCCCTTAGACCAAATCACAAAATTTCCACAATACAAGTCTTTTTATTTGCAGTTTACCAAAAGGAATTTCGCTCACAACAAAGGAAATAGCTCCTTTTCTTTAACTGCACTACAAAGAAGAAAAAGCGTCAACCACTTGAGTGGCCTCCACCCACCCCTTCCAAAATGGCTTCTCTCTCCGGCAACTCCGCCAAGGAGGAATCGCCGTTTTGACGGTTTGACTTCTAGGAAACCAGAGCAAAGTGAGTGTTCCGACCACCTTGAAAAGGCTGTCTTTCGGGTGATCTCGACGTGTTTCTTGCAAAAGCTCATCCGTCAGGGTGCCCCTTTAAAACGTGAGCATAGAATGTAGAAAACATAGTTAGTGGTGAAGAAGAAAAGGAACATCGTTTTCATTAATTGTTTCCGCTATGATCTTTGCTTCCGCGCTTTTTGCGACATCACACATTCGGTGCTTGTAAAAGGACGTGCACTACCGCCTTACTAAGTTACTTACTGTTAACTTTAAAGGCACGGGCGGACTATAAAAGAGGGGAGGCGCTGAGCCCACACCCCCCACACCCACCCCCAACCCCAACCCCCAACCCCCGCTGCATTTGAATCACAGCTGGCGAGAGAGACGGTTCTCCCTTCTTTGTTCCCTGTAGTGCGAGCCACCGCGAGGCAGAGCTTTTCTTGCAAAAAAGACCCGATCCCTGGGATCGGTTGTTTTCCCTTTATAAACGTTAAAAGAGAACACGAAATGCTATCTGAGAAAGTCTGGGTCTGTTGCCAAATGACCTGCCGACTATAGGGTGTTGG
>CM065680.1:85090119-85095119 GCA_017654935.2 Phymorhynchus buccinoides | reverse complement strand
GCATACCTTCATAGTTTTATTCCTAGGCTATGAGGGCGATATTGATGTTTTCTTTTATTTCTTTTGTATTCTGAGGGGCTCTTTGTTAGCATAGAAGATTTCATGGACAGGAAATGGAAAGTAGAAGCGTAGTTAATAAGAGTTTGGAGTTTTGAAAACCTGAAGTGATCGTGAATATCATATTCTTCTTGTTCCTTTCTTTTTTTTCTTGTTGGCATGATTACAGAGGCATTTTGCGAGTCGTCTCACATGATGCTATCATAAATTACTTCCCCTTAATTCATTTCACTATCATATCCTCTCTCCTAACCTCACTATTTCTATCTTTATCATAAATTACTTCCCCTTAATTCATTTCACTATTATCCTCTCTCCTAACCTCACTATTTCTATCTTTATCGTAAATTACTTCCCCTTAATTCATTTCACTATTATCCCTCTCTTAACCTCACTATTTCTATATTTATCGTAAATTACGTTACCAAACGAAAGAAAATGAATTAACCAATTTGAAAAATGTTCTGTTATGGCTTATTAAAAAGGGGGGGGGGGGGGGGTGGGGGGGGGGGGGGGGGGGGGGGGGGGTTCTCTCTCCCTCTAGCCAGGCTCCCTTTTTTTTTTTTTTTTTTTTTTTTTTTTTCTTTTTTTTCTGCCTATTCTTTGGTGGTTTTTCTCTTACTCTAAAGAGACAACCACACGTCATCTAAATTAGAGGTATGTCTCATATGTGCCCCTAGGGGTCGAGAGGACGTAAAACACTAGTTACCACCATCTAAATTAGAGGACGTAAAACACTAGCTACTACCATCTAAAATCGCACGACTGAGACCACGTAATCGAATCGTATCGTACAGTCGTGCGATTTTAGCTGCAAGAAAAAATGTGATTCGAATCGTATCGTACAGTCGTGCGATTTTAGCTGACGTGTGGCTGGCCCTTAAGTGACACATTCGTTCACTTGATATAAACGAAAACCTTTAGGAAAACCGTGTTTTCGATTATAGAACGAAATTAGTGTGGAATCGCTACAGTAGGGGAAGACGGGGTAAAAAGAGCATGGGCGGGTAAGAAGCCCACCCCAATTATCTCATGAAATGAAGCAAATTTCAGTCTCATTTTGCCCATGAGACGAGCGTTAATGTCTAGCATTCGTCTCATGGGCAAATTTGACTGAAATTTTCTTTATTTCATGAGATAATTGGGGTGGGCTTCTTACCCGCCCATGCGCTTTTTACCCCGTCTTCCCCTACATAGTTATTAACTTGGGTCCACACTCATGGTTATTACCGATTGAAGAATGTAGGGCCTATTCTCTAAGATTTGGTTGGATTGTGTATTTGTGGTGTAGTTTTACGTAATTGCGTCCTATCAGCCCCTATTAGTAGTCCGCAGGAATGTGTTCACACCATGAAATGAATTGAGCAAATGGAATAACATTTCCTTAGCTGACCTCCCCTGTGGGTTTAATTTGGGTGGGTTTTTCTTCTATTTTTCACAGTGGCTACGGGTACGGTGTTGACCAGACCATGTTCAGGGATAGTAACTCTTCCTAGTCGAATTTTTAGTCAACAAATGCATTTTCTTATTTCGCATATTTAGCGCATCTTGGTAAAGAATAGGGATAGGGTTAGGGACATGTCATAGTTAATGTTTGTAGTTTTTGAAGACATTTGCGCACAATTTATGCGTCCCATGATCGAGCGCCGTACCAGTAGCCTGGAGAATGTGAGACTCGGGCCTCTGCCTCTATTTTTTTTTTATATTCTTTACGCTGTTGTGTTTTCTTTGTTTTTGTTTAGGTTTTTGGTTTGAAGTTGTTGCTGTTGTTTATTAATCGAAAGACTACCGCCATATGAATCAAAATCTCCACTCTGATTGCTAGCAAAGGCAGACGTATGCATACTATTGGCTAGCTGTCATGTTAACAACCCGTGCCGTGGGTGCTGTGGTGAAGCATACCATTGTTCCCACACACCGCTGGACCCACACTGTAACCGCTCTTCGGCAAACATGCAAATCCACACACCCTCCTCCATTTCTCGTTTCTTTCCGAGGTTTTCAGTCTTGCCTTTCTTACTGCAGATTGAGCACTTACACCTCTATCGTGTTATAATAATTATATATTCAACGTTAATGTTCACCCATTTACACAATTAAAAACACGCATTCAATAATAGTAGAAGATAGCGGCAAGACGGAAAGAACGCCATGAACCATGACTGTGACAGGGGTGTTGATCTACATCTTTACCCGCTTTTCCCACAAAAATGTCTCTGTGTCTGTCGAACACAAGCAAGCGCATGCGCGGCACACACACACACACTCGCGCGCGCACGCACGCACGCACGCACTCATGCACGCACGCAGTCATGCACGCACGCACGCACACGCACACGCACGACACACACACACACACACACACACACACACACACACACACACACACACACACACACACACACACACACACACACACACGGCGGTGATGATGATAATGAGATTAGCGTCCAATCGGTCAGATACACGGCGGGTGTGGGGGGGGGGGGGGGGGGGGGGGGAAATAGCGATGGCTTGGAGTCGGATCGGACTATCTTTACGGACTGTCTTTAGATAGTCCATTGACGTATTATTGGATTTATTACAAAAACTAATAACTTGTATCAAACAATGACTGCAGAAATATATTGCTTTTTATATTTCTGCACTCTTTTTTATTATACAAGTTATTAGCTTTCGTAATAAGTTCAATATGTCAACGGACTATCTAAAGATAGTTCGTTTTGGACTCCAAGCCATCGAATATTAGGTATGTGGGAACAGTGGGTTGTCACCGTGGTTAAAGACTCTAAAAGGGTAAGATGGACTACTTAAGAGTTACGGCGAGCCGGGCTGATAGAGTTATCGTTAGTGGGGTAGTTATCCAAAGTATAACTGACTCATGAAAAGATAGCTCTCTCAGGTTTGAAAAAAAGAGTTAATGTAACCTAAATGTGTCACGTTTTAAAGGGACATAACCAGTGTTTCTGTCCTCACTACTCATATAGGGAAAAGGGACCGGATGTTAGTCTTTCTTTTCAGTGTCTTTGCCGTGGTGTGGTGTGCAGGTCTGATCGTGGCGGTGATGATCCAGCACAGGTTCCATCTCAAGCTCCTCTACAAGCAGAAGCGGAAGATCAACAAGCAGCTCCAAGAGTCCGCCGGACACATCAAGACAGTGGAGGTGAGACTCCTTCCTTTCTTATGCTATTGTTTTTCTTCTATAGTTTGTTATTGTTTAAAAGTAAACATAATGAGAGAGAGAGAGAGGGGGAGGAGGAGGAGAGAGAGAGAGAGAGAGAGAGAGAGAGAGAGAGAGAGAGAACTTGAACTTGAACTTGAAATGTTTAATGAGGATGAACTTAATAAGCATAGCAACACTTCTTTTCATCAGGTCCTCAAACAAATAAAATAATAAGCAAGCAAAATTGAAAACAAATGAATAGACAAACAAACAGCAATATTATAACATCATCATTAAACACGACAGCAAAAGGACGACGAAATTGTAACACCAATAATAATATAATAAAACAGTAATATGCAAAGGATTCACAATACTATGAATACTATAACAGTCAGATATAACAACTAAGTCTAAGGAACAAGAACAACATGTAACATGAATCATAACGCATACATAAACTTACGTCTAACCATACGCACGTACGCACGCACGCACGCACACACACACACACACACACACACACACACACACACACACACACACACACACACACACACACACAAAACATATATATAAGAGAGAGAGAGAGAGAGAGAGAGAGAGAGAGAGAGAGAGGTTCTTTATTATTTTACGTATATTTCATGTTCATAATATTTTATTTTATTTGGGGGTTTGTGATAGATGAAGAATTTGGAGGGATAAATAGAACCGCCAGCAGCAATAAAATTCGACTAAATCAAACCAGCTCTTGTATATAAAAACCCTCTTGTATATATTATTGGTTCACTGCATCGCGGCTGGTGAGGGCCAGCCACACGTCCACTAAAATCGCACGACTGTACGATACGATTCGATCCCGTGGTCTCAACGAACAAATGTGATTCGCGCGCTTCGGGACCACGTGATCGAATCGTATCTTAGAGTCGTGCGATTTAAGTGGACGTGTGGCTGTCCCTTTAGAGTGATGGAACGCGGAACATTCTCCATTGAGTCACTCCAAGTTGTCCTCGAGTAAACTTGGATATTGCACAGAAGTTTACAATTCTCTCCAAACGCAGATATTGGATTGGAATTCAGAAAGATTGGCTGAGGTACTTCTTCCGTTTTCTTCTTCTTCTTCTTCTTCTTCTTCTTCTTCTTCTTCTTCTTCTTCTTCTTCTTCTTCTTCTTCACTTTCTCCTTCTTTATTTTTATTCTCCTTCGCTTTCTTCTTTTTCTTCTTTTCTTCTCTGCCTTTGTCTTCTTCTTCTTCGTGGTTTTATTCTGTTTCTTCCTCCTTATCGCCCCTTTTTCTTCATTTCTCCCCCCATCTTCTTCTCTTTTTACTGTTCTCTCCTCTTCCTTTCTTTTCGTCTTTTTCTTCTTCTGGTTTTATTCTTCTTCTTCCCCTCCTCCTATCGCGTCCCTTTTTCTTTCTCATTTCCCCTCCTCCTCCTCCTCCTTTCATCTTCGTCTGCTTCTTCTTTTCTCCTCCTCTTCTTTCGTCCCCCTGTTCTCTTGGGTATCCTTTCTTCTCTATCTTCTTTCTCCTTCCTCCTCCTCATCTTCGTCTGCTTCTTTGGGTATCCTTTCATTCTTCTTTTCTTCTTCTTCCCCCCTCCTCCTCCTCCTCTTTCTGCTTCTTTTTCTTTTCTTCTTTTTCTTCATTATCCTCCTCTTCTTCCTCATCTTCGTCTGCTTCTTTGGGTATCCTTTCATTCTTCTTTCTTCTTCTTCCCCTCCTCCTCCTCCTCCTCATCTTCGTCTGCTTCTTTGGGTATCCTTTCATTCTTCTTTC
>CM065680.1:85082619-85085119 GCA_017654935.2 Phymorhynchus buccinoides | reverse complement strand
ACCGACAAACACAAGTGTGTTTTGTCTGCCTGTGTGTCTGTGTGTCTACACATTATCTGCCTCTGTTGTGTGAGTGCGTAGGTGTGTGGGGTGTTAGTTGGATGGTGGTGTGGGTGTTCACGCATAAGCATTTTCGGTTGGAACAGATCCGCCATCGTATCTATTTTCGCATAGTTTGGCTATATCAGCATTCAAAAGTTCAAAAAAATTTCTGTTATTAGTTAATAGCGTAGGCCTACATCCTAATTGCTAGTGATTTTTTTTTAATGAAGAAGTAGGCCCAATCTGTCATTTTCTTCTCCATATGCCCAATTTTCATTCGGAGTTGTTAAAACTCCGTCGCTACTATCGTCAGCATTGACGTCTGCGAGGACGTAGAAATCCTGATCCTGAACTCAACCCACACTTTGTCTCTGTGTTCTCTCTCACCCAGACACGTTGTCCAGCAGCGGTCAGAGCGGGCTGAAGGCGCTGACCAAGCTGGTGTTCCACGCCGCCGAGTCCTTCGCCCCGTTTTCCGGGTCCCAGACCCACCTGAACCACATCGGCAACGGCGGCAACGGCACCATCACCGCCACCACCACCACCACCACCGACCTGACCTCCGCCAGCCCCAGCACCCCCTCCATCACCATCAACTACGGGGGGGACCTGGAGCAAGGCGGGCCCTCCTGCTCCGCCGCCAACGGTCATGTGCACGCCCTGCAGGAGGAGTCGCACGTGGAGGACGAAACCGTGACTCCCACCGGGTCTCCTCCTGTCACGAACACCTCCAGGTCCTGGAGTGTGTCTTCCGACAAAGACAGTGGCCACGAGAGTCGGCCCAGGGAGGAGGAAGATGACGAAAAGGAGAAGGTTGGCGAGGCGTGTTCTGGGATTGAAGGGGCCCAGGGTTTGTCTGAAGGAAAGGAGAAGGAGGAAGAGAGGAATAGGCGACAGCAGGACGGGGAAGAGAAAAGGAGGGAGGAAGGGGAAATGGGTCGTGTTGGTGGGGATTCCTGGAATACACCCGCCTCCTCCTCCTCCTCCTCCCCTCCCATTGGCCCTGATGACTTTGATGACATGACTTTAAGCCTACACACCAGCACCACCCGCCTGTGAGTTCTGGAAGTGCTGATGAATGTTTCAACTGCTGATCTTCCAACTGTTTTCGATTAAGGACAAAGAAAAATAAGACGTTGGGTGTTTTCTGCCTCGGCCATATTTCTTCTCCTTTCCATGAGCGTTCCCGTGTGAAGACGTTGTACGTACGATGTTGAAGGATAGAGGGGTGCTGGAATGAAGGACAAGATTATGTGTTTGTATGTATGTTTTTGCAGCCCTGGTATTTGGCTCTATGCAGCTGACAGGGCTAATTAGTAATATTGATTGATTGGTATACTTCGTGTATGTCTGGAACTGCTGATTATTTTTTCTGCGATAAAAAAAAAACCCTGTCTGTGCAACAAATCAGTGGACTCTTGGCAAAACTAGAATTGTTGATTACTATGCAGCTTACCTAGGGCTTGTTCGTGTATTCTATTGTAACATGGAGCTAGACTCTGCATTAAAGCCTGTGATCATTTCTGTGGGAGGGGAAATGTCAAGTTGTTAAAGAAAACTGAGCAGATTGTTTCTTCTGTCACTAGAATTGTGTCGTATCCTGTACGGAATTTGGAATAGTTTTCAGTTCTTTGTAGCTATAGGGTCTAAGTCGATGATAATAGTATTGAGATTTGTAAGGAATACTGGTTTCAGGCCTATGGAAGCTAGAAGAGGAAAATGGTACAGGCTTATGTGGGACCTTTCTATAAGTAAAGATAGTTAACCCCAACTGGGCATACACATTCTGTGGAAGCTAATGTTCATTAAGCCTACTTAAACTCTGTTTGTTTTACTTCTGGGATAAATTTGCCCACAGTGGAGGTGAAAGTAATATAGAAGAGGGCACTTTTGAAGTCATGACTCGTGGTAGACCAAACTGGAAGGAATAGTGCTTTGTCGTAGTGGTACTCTCTGAAAATGTGCTTTCCAGCTGTTTCTAGTATTCAAAGCTATTTTTCAACATAAAATTTCCAAGGCTCACATGAAAATTGATGCGTCTTTCATCAGCTTTCTTTCTTCATGTGGAAAGCTTGTGTCTTCTTCATTCCTGTATAAAACATGTCAAGAAGGAGGCTGGTTGTTGGGGTTTTGTTGTAGCTTTGTTGGAGCCACTGTGGTGGTTAGGCCAAGGCCCGTGTTGGACCATTGTTTTAATACTGCTGATCACAACGCGCAATCTCTGTGCATAGAAACATCTCCATGTAAACCTCGTTCAACTTTTCTGTGGCATATCTAGGAACTGGAATTGATTGGAAATTGTATTTCATTTTTACAGAACAAGGCTATAGAATGCAGTCTCCTCTTTGTAGATTTGTATTCTCGTTTCCATAGTGACAGTCGATTTGGTACCATTATGTCTGCTTGGTGATTATGTGTTTGTAGGAGGTACAATTTTGTCATTGGTGTTATTAATGCT
>CM065680.1:85027619-85077619 GCA_017654935.2 Phymorhynchus buccinoides | reverse complement strand
ATAAAAAGCAATGTGAGTAATATTCTATGTTTGACCTCTACCCATTTTTTAAGCAGAAAAAAGGGAGGGCAATGTCTCAGAGAAGTAGGTCTTACGTGGGAGGGAGTCTTATAATGAGGTCTTATAAGGGAGGTTTCTCTGCAGTGTAAATGGAAATTGCTTTAGCTTTTGAAAAGATCTTTGGTAAGCGTAGTCTAGAGAAAAGTTGTGTATGTAAAGAGAGATCTGTCTGTCGAGCGGCAGACATGTCCTTTGAGAGTGTATGTGTTTATGAGTAGGTATATGAAATGGTTAGAGGGTCAAGCCCATTTACCCACCGGCTAAGGTCATAAAGGTCGGGTCATATCTAAACCCAAAGACTCAGTCCCCTGACCCCAGTTCCAGCTGACGAACTGACGGGCAGGGCCGATGCTGCACATCTGGGCACTTGAAAAATGGGGTAGAGATCATACCTAGTATACTAGTAATGTGTGTGAGGCACATGAGAGAGAGCAAGTGAGAGATGTGGGATTGGGGTTGATGGACGTTTATGGCTATGTCTTCACATGCTGATAAACATGTTCTGAATCGGCAGTAGTGTGCACATTCCATTTTAAGCCAGTGCGATTATGTAACGGGGAAATACTTTTCCTTCCTATAGCATGTAAATCTCAGGCCTAAAATACATAATAAATAAACGTAACTATGCTTAAAGTCAATATTGTGTTGTTGTTTTATATTTAGACTGTTTAAGATTAGCAACACCTGAAAATAACTCCTTGATTTCAAGGAAATTAACGGGGGTGGAAAAATATGTATTACCATCTATCCCCACATCACCCCTATCCCCCCCTCCCCCTCCCTCCCCCCCCCCCTCCTCCCTAACTACCCTCTTTTGCTTCTCATGCCAAATGCTTGCTTAGCCGTGTGTGCTTGCGTGTGTGTACATGTTTGCGTGCATGTGTACATGCGTGTGTGTGTGTGTGTGCGTGTGCGTGCGTGCGTGCGTGCGTTTTTGTGTGTGTGTGAGTGTGTGTGTGAGTGTGAGTGTGTGTGTGTGTGTGTGTTGATGTAGTTTGAAGTGTGAGGCTTAGTATGAAAATGCCAAGGGAAAGCGTGAAAGTGGCATTGATACTCGAAGCAATGCAAAACAAACAAGATGCCACGTTCCGCATCCTGCGGCTGAACTTACATTCAACCTCAAACAGGATTTCCTTTCCTCCCAATCATCGATTTACTCGCAACACAACTTTTGCAATTTTTTCATGCTAGTGTGGGCTGAACGAATATGGGGGACAGAGACTATTTCTGCATACTCTCTCTCTCTCTCTCTCTCTGTCTGTCTCTCTCTCTCTCTCTCTCTCTCTCTCTCTCTGTCGGCCTGTCTTTTTCCATATGTGTGCCCGTCTGTCAGCCTGCCTGCACCCCCCCCCCCCCCCCCCCACCCCACCCCTAGCGAACTATCTCGATTATTTAAAAAATATCAGGACTTTCCTGGTATTGCAGTATCTCCAGGATCGTCTCGCCATCTTTATAGTTATTAATGTCCCATATGTGCCTACCCCCCCCCCCCTCTCTCAGTCTTAGAGTCTCGGTCTGTCTGTCTCTCTTAGGGGAAGACGGGGTAAAAAGCGCATGGGCGGGTAAGAAGCCCACCCCAATTATCTCATGAAATAAAGAACATTTCAGTCAAATTTGCCCATGAGACGAATGCTAAACATTAACGCTCGTCTCATGGGCAAAATGAGACTGAAATTTGCTTCATTTCATGAGATAATTGGGGTGGGCTTCTTACCCGCCCATGCGCTTTTTACCCCGTCTTCCCCTAATTAACATGAGGGGCCCTCTACATAAGAGCAGTTTCGGGGTTCATGGTATTGTGTACATTTTCAATGAAATGATATTAACTGGTGCATCGTTTATAGTGTGTCTTTCTTGTATATTTTACCTTTAGCTATCCTTTGTACAAATTATAGGGGGGTTTATGAAACTTGTTTATATGAGAAGAATGTTTGAACAGATACGCCAAGAGACATCCCATGATGCATTTTCAATAAAATATGCAAATATTCATACACCATGCTGTACGGTAGATTGTTTCTCTGGTTTGAGTGGTATTGTATGTTTGTATAATTATGTGTTTGCATTGTTAATTTGTGTGCATTTCCTTTTGTCATTTTTTTGGGTCTGTCGGTCTGTTTTTGTCTAACTATTCCTTCTCTATTGTGCTGCTTTGTATGCATTAGCATGCATGCGCGCGTGAGAGAGAGAGAGAGAGAGAGAGAGAGAGAGAGAGAGAGAGAGAGAGAGAGAGAGAGAGAGAGAGAACGAACACATTTTATTTAACCAGCTATAGCATGAGGTAAGCAATACAATGTTTTTTTTCACCTAGCCCTGGGGTAAATAGAGCATTCAATAACAAAGTGAACTAACGCGTGCACAAAAGTGAAAAGGCAAATGGGTTACACAACAAAACAAAACCGCTTGGGGTAATGACAGGTGAAAGGGGGGGGGGGGGGGTAGGGGGGATAAGGAGTGGAGAGTGAGAGAGAGAGAGAGAGAGAGAGAGAGAGAGAGAGAGAGAGAGCGGGCGAGAGCGGGCGCGAGTGTGGAAGCAAGTGTGCATAAAAGAGATGCGTTCTTTTGAAGGCACATTCTAGCTTATAAGCCAAATAGTTAGCATAATTATGTCAAAGCTTGTTACCTACACCATGCAGAGATGTTCTTGTGTCTTGTCTACATGCCTGTGAATGACTTGATTAAAAAAAATTAATGAACAGATCTCAATAACATTAGGTGGAAGTTCTGTTAAGGTAGGGGAAGACGGGGTAAAAAGCGCATGGGCGGGTAAGAAGCCCACCCCAATTATCTCATGAAATAAAGAAAATTTCAGTCAAATTTGCCCATGAGACGAATGCTAGACATTAACGCTCGTCTCATGGGCAAAATGAGACTGAAATTTGCTTCATTTCATGAGATAATTGGGGTGGGTTTCTTACCCGCCCATGCGCTTTTTACCCCGTCTTCCCCTATTACCGTAGGAATAATGCATTTTTATCATGAAAGTGTTACTAGCTGGATTGTCATTCAAATACATTGTTGTTGTCGTTGATTGTTAATTTGTATCACTTTTTGTTCTCATTACTCGTTAGTAGAGTTGTTAAATCTTTAAATGGGTCATCAATATCGTCAGAGAGCTTAAAGACCCACCACGTCACGTGTCAAAATCATGTTTTGTCACGTGTTTTCCCTCTTATAGCTGGTAAGAAATCTTAAGAAATCTTCCAAGCATAAGAGGGAATGCGACACGTGACGTGGGGGGTCTTTAAGATTCAACTCATGAATAGTCTTTGATATCGTTAGTCTCTTCCTTCATAAAAGCCACTTATATTAAATTTAGCACATCAGATCTAGAGGACAAACTGAATATCATAAAATCATTTAGATATCCTCTTCGTGGCATATTGGTTGGAGTGGTCTCCCATAGCGGAGGTTTGCATTGTTTCTAGTTTTTAAAAAATTTAAGTTTTGTCTCTCTTCCTTATCATATACTGCTCACAAAAAGCAGGGGATATTGATTTTGCAATATCACCATGGGTTCAATAACCAGATCATAAGTTTCATTTCATGTGGAAATGATAGTTCAGCCTTTCTTGACCGTAAAATCGAATACAAAAATCAATTTTAATAGGTCAAGTGACTGTCAGAGGCGATAAACATCAGTGGGTGTGCTATTCGAAATCACAAAACACCTTTACACAGTTGATAGATTGTTGGGCCACTGTGTGCTACCAGGCATTCAATGAATTGCCTTCTCATACTCTGGAACAGTCTCCTGAAGTTTTCCTGGAGGATTAATGTTTTTTCCCGATGTCCCTAGATCCTCTTGCGACCGTTACAATTGTGCAAGTTGAAATTGAAAAACGCCAGCGTTGAGCAGATTTTAACCTCCAAAATGACAATTCGCGTCTCCAGTGAGCACATTTTGTGCAAGATCACCTTCACATCCACGAAACCCAGACCTTCCCGCGGTCTACAAGGTCCCCTGACCATTTCCAATCAAATGTCCCGCTATGCCTTGCAGGGAACCGTGGCCCAACACGTTTTCAACTGTTTTATGACTATTTTTGTGACTTTTGTACATTGCACCCATTGATGTCCGTCTTCTCTGACAATCAAGTGACGTTTTAAAATTAATTTTAGTCTTCGATTTTATGTTCAAGGAATAACATACTTTTGTTTTCAAATTGAATAGAACTTATAATTTCGTTATTGAACCCATGGTGATCTTACAAAACACAATATTCCCTACTTTTTGTGAGCAGTATAATATCAAGTTATTTGGACAGATGTCGGAAAACGTTATCCCCGACTGGCTCAGACGGTATCAGGGAAGTCCCCAATCACAGGATTAAGACCAGACCATTGGGGGTTAAGGCTGTGTGTGTGTGTGTGTGCGTGTGTGCGTGTGCGTGTGTGTGTGTGTCTGTGTATCTCTGTGTGTGTGTGTGTGGGTATACAGAAGCAAAATGGTTTAGCTTATGATTATAGAAACATGATCATTTAGTCCATCAGGGAAATTGCTATAATCATCGCGTGGTAGGTAAACAGTATGAAATTGTATTGTTCTTATTCTTATTATCATAATTATTATCCTAGTGTTTTGTTTGGGAGAGCTCGAAAATTCTGCGCTTTTGAATATATGTACGTGTATGGCCACTGTTATACTGATCTCCATAAAAAGGAAGATCAATACAAAATATTATGAAAATCAACAAAATGAGACAACATACCTTAAGAAGTTGAGGGTTTGAATGAATTAATCATCAAATTCATACTCATACCCAAACGTGGTCATAAATAAATACACATACACACCCATGCATACACATAAACATACACACGTGTGTAAAATCAGTGTTAAAAAAAACTAAGTGCTCTGAACAAACTTGTGAATGTTGATAGCAAAATCGTGGTTAGAAAACAAGACAGTTTGTGTATGCTGTTTGAAAAGCGCGTGGTTCGAAAATCTAGGGAGATTGCTAATGATCAAAGTCACGTTCTATCGCATTGCTATGAACTACTACCATCGGATAGACGGTACCGCATTATTCGTTGCAGAACAATTAGGAATTCAGCGAGTTTTGTCCCTAAGTCAGTTAATTGAACTTCTGAACAAGATCTCAGCTAAGACCAAATAGTGAGAAGCAAATAATTAGTCTAGGCCTAATTGGGCTATCGGGTCATGTAAAAAATCTGCGCAATATTGTGTGTGTGCGTGTGCCTGTACGTCTGTTTTGTGGGGTGTTTTTGGTGTGTGTGTGTGTGTGAGAGAGAGAGAGAGAGAGAGAGAGAGAGAGAGAGAGAGAGAGAGAGAACGAGAACAAGAGCGTGCATGCAAGGAGGCACATGAAATGCTGGGAAAGGGATGGGGGGGGGGGGGGGGGGGACATCTACATTGTATACATTGATTTTTGTGTATCACGATTAGCTTTTTATTCTCCAAGTATAAACTACTATCTTTTAGTTTTTCCCATGTAAATGAGAACTCTGCTATAGGCCTACTGACTCATATTTGAGTGAAGTAAGGAAGGAAAGAAGGAAGGAAGGATAAAATAATGCAAGGATAGACATGGTGGCCGTGGGGTTGCTCTCAATGTGTTGGGAAGGATGCTTGCATCGACTTCAAGTATGTCCAACTTTTATTGCTTATAGTCCCATCAACAGCAATGGTAACAAGATAATAAAGATACTTTGACTTTCACACACAGACACACACACACACACACACACACACACACACACACACAGTGACACACAAACTTTCACACACACACACACACACACACACACACATGTGTACACACACACACACACACATGTAAGCAAGAAGCAAAATTTGACATTTAAAGAAATAATAATAAAATGAAACAAAGAAGACAAATCAGTTATTTGTGAGATTTTGTCCCTGCGTTACAGGCCTTTTTATTGTGTAAAGACAAATCTGACAGCAGAATTCATCACAAACAGAACTATGTACACAAGAAATATTTGGTGTGGAAAAGCAATATCTGAAGCAAACCATACAATAATAATAATCACCCTCATGTTTGAAAATCCAAAATAAAACAACAACAGCTATTACTTACAAAAAACAAAACAAATAAGACATCAACATTAACAGTACACTCCAAAATCTGCCACACATAAAAAAACAAATCGTATTCCACACTATCTTTTAGCTTCTCCATTTAACTCTTATGTGTACAAACTCGAGTACAACAGTACAATCTCTAGTTAAAATACAATTGCCTCTACAGTAGTGAATGAGTCTACAGTTTCCATCCCGCAAGAAAACACATTGCAACTAAAGGAAGTACAGAGGGGGCAATTATTATATTGTTATTCTTGTACTGGGCACACGCCTTATCACTCATACGCTCAAAACAGAAGCCACAGCTCTCCAGAAAAAAGGCTGTGGATTTTCTCTGTGACATGTACGTAACAAAACGCTGCTTGCTGTTAAAACACATAACTTGAAGATATTGATATAGCTCTGATTCGGCACAAAATAAATCATTCCATAAATAAACAAACAAATATGCAAAATAAATAAATACACAAATAAATTTAAAAAATAATCATAATCACAAGCCAAATCAAAAGCCGAAAAATAAATTAAATGATAGCCGTGCTTCTTACTTCAGTGAAGACGATTCGTTGAAGGCAACAAACAAACAAAACAAAAATCGTAGGTCATTCTCACCAACTAACATACTTTTAGTGTGAGTAGAAATGACCACTTCAGTGGTTGGTGATAAGCATTCAGAACACAAGAAAGATAAAGCATAAAACAAGCAAACTGGATTTTTTCTCTAAGGTTTTTAAGCAAGTACAAGTAATATCTTTGGGGAAAGGAAGAGAGGTGGAATTTTTTTTATGAATGGCATTAAAATTTGGAGTTTTTCTTCTCCTCTAAAAAGTAAAATAAGCTGTTCTGTCATCATCATTTTGAAATAGGCTAACAAAAACTCAAATGGAAATTTAATGACAAAAAGTTATTGAATGATTTACGCATTGATACGATTACCCTTGACGGTTGTTCAAACACCCATAACACTACACACACTGTCCAAATTGTAAATTTTGCTTACATATCATACCACAGGTACAAAACTACACATGTACTGAGTCAATGTTTACAAAGTGAAATCATGGCAGTTCAGTATTTACTGTGAATAAAAACAAGTGCTAAAAAGAAACATTAAGTCATTCTATCACTTTTTCATGAATACCCTTTTTTCTTAAAGTCCAGAAAATTAATGTTGAAATTCTCAGCAACTAAAAGGAAACACAAAGGTAAAGAACAGTGCTATGCCTTATGTGTAATAACTGTATGCAATCATGGAACAGACACAAAAAAAGTTATAGGAAACGGTTCAATTACAAGAAATAAACAGATAAACTTTGGGTAGCCATTTAAATTAATGACAAAGAGAGAAAGAAAGTTTCAAAGGCACAAGAAGAAAACAGATGTCAAGGTAGTTGTTCCAAATTGTTTTAGAAAGAAGAAATCTTGTTGAAATCACGCAAGTGCCAAACTTAAATGAATGCATCATAACAAACCACTTTATGTCATGCAATGAAAAAGTCAATCAGTAATTCTAATCTAATATTATTAAAGAGAAAACAAAAGGAGGCATTATATTTGAAATGCATAAAACTTAACTTAGTCCTGGAGAACTACACTTCAAACTTAATTCCTAATAAATACTCTCTCCCTCTCTGTCTCTCTTTCTTTCTCACACACACACACACACACAGATACATACACACACACACACACACACACACACACACACACACACATACACACACACACACACACACACACACACACACACACACACACACACACACACACACACACATACACACACATACATACACACACACACACACACGCACACGCACACACACGCACCTCTTCTTCTTCAAAGCATCAGCCACAATAATGTCTTTTTCTCTTTCAAGTGTGGCTCTACTCTGAGCATAACAGTAAAATTCAAATCCCCCTTCCCCTGTCCACTAATCATCACATTCAATAACATTATGACACCAACAAATCTAACACCAACAACCAAAAGTATTTAACTGTCATATTACCTATAACAACATACAAAGCAGCATTTATCCTACTCATTATCTGTCTTGAAATTTTCAAGGCATTCACTGGCTTCTAAAACAAAATCATTTATTTCAGTCAATGCAATAACAATAAACATGCTCAATCCTGAACACACTCCGCCCAAAGATTAATCATTAAATAACTTATATAACAAGTATCAGACAAAAATCAAACTTCAGGTCTGTAAGTTGAAGCTTGTTTCTTCTAGCTAACCATTGCCCCATGACTAGTAACAAACTAGCCACATTAACCTGTAGGTAACTCTTTCTTCTTCAGGATTCTTAAGCCATTTATTTTTCAATGCCAATTTGATTTAAAGATTTTGTTCTTCAATTATTATATGTCTTGTAGTACGTCACACAAGGTATTTGCCTCCAGTTCTAATTGTTAATATTGGTTAGATCAAATGTTCATTTGATGAACAAGTTGGGGGGCAAACACTTCAAGAAAACATTTTGAATTAAACCCCAAAACTTTAAGGTAGCATTATATACCCTGACATGTCAAGATGGAAAACTCTCTATTTCTAGACAGTCTAATACAAAAACAAGCACACAGTGTGGTTAATTAATCATCTTTTGAACCTCTACAGTGATACACACAATGCCATTAATTGATTAAATGGTAAACTATGCACAATAAAAGCGTTCACAGACGGCTCCCAACCATTCACTCTATAATCAACTCTTTTCCTCAACACAAGCATTTCCAGGCGAGCAATATTCTATCCACCTCATCAGTGTCATTCAGTCCTCACTTTGCGCACAACCTGATCCTTCACAAGAGACAGCACATGCCAACCTGGGCATACCCTTCATCAAAATACAAACCACTGGAATGATTGTGTTCCCTCTCCTGACAGACTCATCGGTCAACTACCGTAATTCGCGGACTATAAGCCGCAACTTTATTCTTTGAAACCCCCCCTGCGGCTAGTACAGTGCTGCGGCTTAAATGTTATTGAAAGTGAAAGTAAACTCAACTCAGTGGCATCCTTGATTCAGACCTTTGATCTGTGGCCTTGTTCACGGTTGATGACAACAAAAATCACCTTGATTTCGGTATATTGTTCACAAAATGACGATATGTTTCGCTGTCCGACACTTTCGTTTTGGCAGTCAACACACCCGCGATCAACTCTAGACTCAACCGGAAGCGGACATCGTGCATCATCACGCTTCCGCACCTTATGCTTCGACGCGGCTTATGCTTTTTTCAGATTTTTTGTTTGTTAAGTAGGGGGTGCGGCTTATATTATGAAGCGGATTGTAGTCCGTGAATTACGGCAAGTTTATTATTCAATCATGAACCCCCAAAGAGCAAAGAAAGCAACCAAGGTTCTCTCCACCCCTTAAAAATGGCCCCAAGTTTAGATAAGAATTGGTAAAGATACATTTCCTTCTTCTTAGCCAAGAGGGTGTTGAAAAAGACCATATCCAGACCTGTTTACCCTTATAATGAAAAACCTGGAATTTGCCACAGAAAAACCCGGAATTTGAGAACAAAAACATGGAATTCACATCATTCTGTACACGACTAGCGATAAAGCGGTTTCCGCGAACATCGGCATCGATTTTCAATATTGTGATTTCTTGGCTCAATTTTGCCAGAAAAGCTTTAGTCACTAGGGTTAGCCCTTCAGTCACTAATTCTTAGTCAATTTTAGCATAAAACAAGCTGGAAAAAGCAAAATACCTGGAAATGTCCACGATCGGACAGAGAAAAATCACTCGGCCGCGGATCAGCGGATGCCAAGTTGCAACTCGGCGCCATCGCAATCAATTTTCACTTCATTTTCCGGTGAAAAGTTCAAAATTCTCACATCATCGTATTTTACAGTGATAATCTAATCTAAATGGACTCATTTCAAGCCCTAATTACAATCTCTACCATTAAAAAAACTGCCTGGAAAGCTCTTCGAATCGACAGTAAAAGCCTGGCCGCCATTTGCTCAGTCCCGAAATAGATCGACCAAAATAAAAACATTATTTCACCCCTTAACCGGAAGGGTAAACAGGTCTGCATATCGTTCAAACGTCAGTGGCACATAGTCATTGTCACATCTCCTGCTTTTTACAGACTAGGTAAACAATGTTGGTGGGTGTTTTTACTGTATCTGACCAACATAGCTCTCTGTGCCTGTACTTTAAATTCCCAAATTTCCCCATCCTTATCCCCCTCTATGCCTCTTCCCCCCTCCTCCCTCCCTTTTCTTCTCATTTATGCATGTACATATATTAGTTAGCTTTCTTGTTTGATTTACTTTATTTTACCCCAGGGCTGGGTGGAAAAAAAGCATGTAACTTGCTTATCTCATAATTATTCCCTGGTTAAATATAATGTAAGGCCCATATTATTCAGTGACAATAGTAATTTGTTCAGTTTAACTCTTTCACCGCCAGCCATTTTTCAGCAAAAAAATACCATTAACTTTAACTGGGTAGAGAAATGTTTTGTATCTGCAATATTGGGAATTCATCTGTGAAATGTATAACATTAGGCCTATCCTTACCTCCCCAAATTACGAAAATAGGGTTTTCAGATAACAGGCCCTGATATGATGCCTTTTAGTGACATGGGTGTTAACCATTGTGGTGCAAAAATGCGACATTGGCGGTGAAAGGGTTAACTTAGATGATAGACAGTGCAAAGTCTGCTGGTAGATTTTCAGACAATGAACAGTAACAGAACATTCTATGGTGTTGTTAGAGTCCAGTCTGATATTGTCAGAATTCCATTTCATGCAGATGCATTAAAAGAGACAATCAAATAAGCATTTCATATCAAGAAGATAATACAGAAAAAAAGTGAAACACAAAGAAAAATGCCTACCTAAGTGGACAAACACTATTGTGTAAGTCCAATAACCTCAATCTGGGCGACAGATAAATCAGCTAACAAAATGACAGAACATACATTATACCACTCCTGGCACTGCATAACTTAGATGATTTCAACTGCTGAAAAATAAAATTTAAAATATGGCCATTTAAATCAGCAACTATATTCAGGTATTCAAGTGAAAATTTCGACTCCTCATCTATGTCATTATTCGAGCTAAATCAAAATTTGAAAGTAAACGCAATGCTCTTTACAATAATGTAACACTCCAAGTTGTGCTGTTTCTTTTTTAATGGCAATTTGGTACAGACTTCCTTCGTATTAACTAATACCTGGAAAACAACCATTTCAAGAAAAAAAAAGGGGGTCTTTAAATTAACAAAACATGTATACACAATTAATACAGTCAAATCTAGTCATTCAATTTTGTTCAGTATTATGACAGATTATTAAACTATAATGACAATTAGCTTGGTTTTAGCTGCAAGACCAAACCAGTCACATTTTACCTTTCTGGGGATGTTCAAGTGACTGTTGAGATTTGGGGGTAAAGGCCACACTTATATGTTTGAATAAAATATAAATGAAAGCACTTATGCAGACAGGATGGCTTCATAAAAAGCTGTAAACATAAGTTTTTAAAAAGCCCTGTTCATCCTTTTCTTACTGACAGTTTACTTCATTGTTACTTTAACGTTGCTTCCTAATCTGGTAGATTCATATTCCTCACAGAATTTGTCAAAACAGATTCTGATGCAAATAAAGCTGTGAACCACTAATATTAAAAGAGAAAAAACAATTAAGTGCCGTATTTTGTCCTTATCTAACAAGCACAACACCATACAGAAACAAATCACACACTGATAATAGTACATACTTCGCATTTCTCAAATCAACGAAATTCCTTACACACACTAGCCTGTCCAGAAGAGACAGAACGACATCAGAACAAACATGTGTACCACTTTTTTTAAATTTTCAACACCCCACAGATTATCCACTCCAGCTGTTGAACAATTCCAACCTGTACACATTCACCATGTGGCTAACCATGAAAATCACATTCAGTTCAGTCAAACCCCACACAAGCCGAGAGACCCTAGCTTAGGACGACGCTCCAACCACGGGCGACGCTCCGCCCGCCGCCTTGTCGTTCATCACCTGCGTGGGCGGGGCTTCAGTGGAAGGGGCATGCTGATTGGCCGCGAGGGTGGGGAGGGCAGGGGTGGGTTGGACGCCGGGTAAAGACCCCACGGCGGGGAGAGGCATGGTGCTGTTAGCCAGGGCCGGGTTGATGGGGGACTGGCCCGGCAGGGCGGAAAACGTTGCCATCGGCATAGGGGCTGGCACACCCGTCAGGAGAGGGCTGGCTCCTGAAAACACACAAACCACAGAAAAATAATTAATGCGATCAGCTTCGATTATCAGCTTCATGAGATCAGCTTCAATTATCAGCTTCATTGAGATCAGCTTCAATTATCAGCTTTATGAGATCAGCTTCAATTATCAGCTGCATGAGATCAGCTTCAATTATCAGCTTCATTGAGATCAGCTTCATGAGATCAGCTTCAAGTTCAATTATCAGCTTCATGAGATCAGCTTCAATTATCAGCTTCATGAGATCAGCTTCAATAATCAGCTTCAATTATCAGCTTAATGAGATCAGCTTCAATTATTAGCTTAATAAGATCAGCTTCAATTATCAGATTCATTGAGATCAGCTTCAATTATCAGATTCATTGAGATCAGCTTCAATTATCAGATTCATTGAGATCAGCTTCAATTATCAGATTCATTGAGATCAGCTTCAATTATCAGCTTCATGAGATCAGCTTCAATTATCAGATTCATTGAGATCAACTTCATGAGATCAGCTTCAATTATCAGCTTCATGAGATCAGCTTCAATTATCAGCTTCATGAGATCAGCTTCAATTATCAGCTTCATGAGATCAGCTTCAAGTTCAATTATCAGCTTCATGAGATCAGTTTCAATTATCAGCTGCATGAGATCAGCTTCAATTATCAGCTTCATGAGATCAGCTTCAAGTTCAATTATCAGCTGCATGAGATCAGCTTCAAGTTCAATTATCAGCTTCATGAGATCAGCTTCAATTATCAGCTGCATGAGATCAGCTTCAAGTTCAATTATCAGCTTCAAGTTATGAGATCAGCTTCAATTATCAGCTGCATGAGATCAGCTTCAATTATCAGCTGCATGAGATCAGTTTCGATTATCAGCTTCATGAGATCAGCTTCATGAGATCAGCTTCAATTATCAACTGCATGAGATCAGCTTCAATTATCAGCTGCATGAGATCAGTTTCGATTATGGTGACATCCGGCTGAAAATGAGGGTAGCCAAAGGAGACCCGGAGAAGGGCAATTCAGAGACAGCTGAGGGGTAAAAGACTGTCCCTAACAACCGCCCCCACCCCCACAGTAGCGGCAGTCAGGTGGAGATCTTCTATAGTCGCCTAAAGAACCATCCGATACGGAGAGGACTGAGTGAGCGAGCCAGGCTGTCCCCAAAGAGTAAATCCAGGGTGATGAACCCATCATGGGCAACTCCTTAGATAATGGAGTGCTAAGAGCTTTAACCCTTTCAACGCCAGCCATATTTAAGCCAACAATTGCTATTAAATTTACCTGGGTGGCAAACAAAATCCGTCTGCAGTATTGGGGATTCTTCTGTGATATAATATTTATAAAATAAGGTCTATCCTCACTTCCCAAAACTAAGACACTAGGGTCTTTGGATAATAGGCCCCATTTTGATGCCTTTTAGTGACATAGGTGTTAAATCACTGTGGTGCTAAAATGCGACGTTGGCGGTGAAAGGGTTAAACCTTAACCCTTTCAGGCGGTGTAGAAATCTAAATAAACACCAGGTTTCAGTGAATGCCTCAGCCTCTGGCCAGTTGCAAAGAACACGCTGGGTCACGCTGGTAGCCACCAGAAGCTATATGTTTGCAACTGACTGGCACGACGGTAAGATTATCATTTTCATCATCTAATGCAGTTCTGCAAAGTGTCAATTCTGCGATCAAAACTATGTCATGACAGATTAACAAAACATTCACACAACAATATTGGTCACTGACAAAGCTTCAGAAAGGTGCTCAAACCAGGCGCTTTCAATTGATATTTTGTCTGTACCAAACGTTGAGCAGCAAAATCCTCCGAGATGTGGCACTGGAGTAATACAAACAATCAATATTGCTGGTGACAATAACAATATTGACAATATCAACACTACAAAAAACAATTTAAATGTTAAACATACACAAGAATTCAAAACAATAAACTCACACACACTTTTTCCTTATTGAACAAAAGCTTTTTGTTTATAAATTTTAAAAAAATCAGTCAGGATCCAATCACTATCACTCATGTACTAGTTATCTATAATTTACAACAACAAAATATGAGTGATGGTGAGCATGTTGGGGTCAAACCTTTAAAATATATACCCATCACGAAATCATATAACACATTCTCGATATGAAACTCTTCCAAACATTTTTTTCAGAAACGCCGGAAACATAAAGACCCTTTTTGACGTTTAACAATAAACTGCTCACAAACAAAATATAACATAAGAAAAAGACAAATGTTCAAGTTCAACAATAAACTTCATAAACACAAACATGAAAAACAACAAACAAAACAACAAAATTCAGCTCATATCCACACACAAAGCAAAGAATCGCCACAAAAATCCCACACAATTGTGAAAGTTTCATCAACATCTTTTCGCATGGAATCCACACTAAAAGTAGATCTTGCACACAGTGTCCCCCCATTGACCTACCCAGTGTAGTGGCAGCAGCAGTGCTGTCCAAGAATTTGGAATAGTGGGGGTTTCCCTTGTCACCGGTAAGATGACCGCTAGCCGCCTTCATCACTTCTTCCACTGCAGTGGGAGGTAAGTAGGTTACAAACAGGACATAACTGTATTTTTTGGATTATAAGGAGCACCTTATTATAAGGCACACCTCCCTAACTGTACAGAAAATTCAGATTCAGATTATTATATTTTCTTACTGCCGTATTTTTCGGATCATTAGGCGCTGCTGTGTATAAGGCGAATAGGGCAATTTTCAAGAAAAATCTGAAAAAATTAAAGTAAAAGGCGCTCTCGTTTATAAGGCGATACGAACCTCGCAAAAGAAAGTCGAAGTTTGAAGCCCGTACACGTCCTGTAAATGCTTACCCACCGCCATTACAGCTGTCATAAACGAAAGTTGGCTCCCTTCTCAAATAATCGAACTTCTGTTTTTGCGACTTCCGGTTGTTGTGTTTGGACTTTTCTTCGCGAAAACTGGTAGATTTATGGCATTTTTTACATCCAATGAAGGGTTAAAGCATCTGTTGGATGGATGATAATAGGGATTTTGAAGCATTTTAACGTAAGTATTCATCGTATCGGCGACTCATTACCACTTTCGATGTTGTGACTCACAGTAGGCTGTACTGAGTATGGCAATCGTTGCCTCTCTTCTCATGATTTTGTTCACTAATAGGACGCCCTCGTTTATTAGGCACATAGGTCGAAATTGGAGAAAAAAAATATCGCCTTATAGTCCGAAAATTACGGTAACAAAATGTTTTATCTGTAGAGTGTTTGCTTTACATTACAAACAAACAAGAAATCACTCGCAATCTTCTGCTTGAGAGACAGAGAGAGAAAGACAGAGAGAGAGATACAGGCAGACAGACAGACAGTCAATCAAATCATACAAAATCATCAAGCTCTTAACCCTGCTAAAAATGGTCTGTTTCCATGTACAAGAATGCTAGTCAAATACAATTTTATACACATGTACAGAAAAAGCAGTTCTTCTTTTACAAAAACAATGCTACAATTTGTGCTTTCACATCACATAAAAGCTTTTATATTCTCTTTTCAATAAAAATGTTTTATAAAAAAAATCCTTTCTCAAGTATACAAGGCCTACTTTTTGTTGTTGACATTTTGATATATTAGGAAGGAGTCGGGGGCTAAAAGTAAAAACTTCTAGGAAAATATCACTCAATATTCATAAGTAGAATGGTGGATTTCCTTCAAAAGCAAAAGGTTTCAAGCCCTGCTGACTTCATGATCTAAACCTGAACCATAACATTTTCAGTATATATGTATATGAGAATCACGATATATGCGTTCATGAAAATGTGACTTTGATTATGAGTACATGTAATCTGTATATGAGACAGCACCTTGAGGAAATTATACATGGGACAGCACCTTTAGATGAGTAATACTTATTAACTCATTCAACACTGGCCGATTGCTTCCCTTTACAACTGCTCAACACGAATGTACGCTATAGCGTACATAGTGTTTAACCATTCACAATTCACAACTCCGCGAAGCCATGCAACCCAAACTCGTATAGAAGTGTTCCTCTACGGTCCCTTAATAGTTTTCAACCAATGAAATCACTTCCAGTCTATTTTTAGTACCGCAATGAATGCAAATGAGTCACTACCCCTCTCTTCGTCTTCTTTGTCATGCTTTTTTTAAAATCTGCTAATAATAAAAATTTTACTTTGGAATTATAACATATGCTAGCTTTTATTATTATAAACAATACCGCAAATTTTCAAAACTGTGCGGTTAAGCATTATTTTTTTAATAATTTGTATGTAATGATGCAAACCTGCCTAGTGTGGAACGTTTGTGAGCGGCATGTACGCTATAGCGTACATTAGTGTTGAGAGAGTTTCATATGTGCCTTCCCTGGTCGAGAGGACGTAAAACACCAAAATTTCTTCTTAGTGTTGAGAGAGTTAATAAATAGACAATCTCACAAAAAATAATAAATACATTAATTACTATCATTAATAATCTTATTAACAAATACATTTTGCTCTCCCTTTTAAGCAGAGGAAAGAATACACAAAGGAAGCTAGTGCATAGGTGGCACTGGTGCAAACCATGTCATACAAGCAATACTGAAGAAGCAAAGCATGTGATGAAAGGTAGTGTACAGTGATCGCGTTTACTGGTAATCATCAGTAAAATACTGATTGCAAAACCAGACTACTGAAACATATTTGGACCTGCCAGTCCCAGGGACTGATAAATTTCTGCTTGGACTGATCAATTATTTTAACAGAAGCTTTGATATTGTGTCTTTCACTGGTTTTTGTTTCCCTGGGACTGGTTTTGACTGCGGCTGTTGTTGGGGGCATTGTCGCTGGTGGGACTGGTTTTCAAAATTCCTAGCACGATCACTGGTGTAGACTGAGGAAGAAATATGAACTCAGGAGAAAAAGATTATTTCCTTGCCCTGTTGTTTTTCGTTTATTTTCAATGTTGCCTACAAACTTTCAAAAAAAAAAGTAAAAAATGATTGTATAAAATTTAAGCCAAACCTACTGTTTATCATCTAAAACTCATTTTCAATGGAAAGATTAAGTTATAAATATTCTAGTGAACTTTAGTATTCTTTTTGAGTTTCACATAAAAAAAAGTAATTATCATCATAATTATGATAAGAATGCTTTTGTAGTCAAGCAGGAAAACTACGTCAAAATAGAAAACTCAAATGAGAAATAATACCTTGAAACAGCATTCCTAATCATACTGTTTAATTTGTAATTTGAACAAGACTGCTTGACATTAACATATCGTCGGTGAAATTCAAAAACCTCGTATCTCAATTTTGGTAGTTTGGGGAAAAATTAAGAAAACTGTTTTCAAAATTAACCACAATTGATTAACTATGATGAATATGTTGTTCAAGACATTGCGAGTGTAGTCCTGTATTTTGTTAAAATTACTTATAACAAAAAAATTTAGACTTGAAAAGAACGAAGATACGAGGTTTTTGTCCTTAACTAGATCTGAATTTGGGACTTAAGAGTTTTTCGTCTATTTTCACAACCTCATTTACCCCAGATACAAAGTCGTTAGAGATACGAGCTTTTGGTGGAAGGTGGCGGGAAAAATTAGAAAGCTAACTCAAAACCCCAAAAATCGAAATACAAGGTTTTTGAATTTCACCGATGATATCCAATATTTTTTTTAACCCTTTCACCGCCAATGTCGCATTTTAGCACCACAATGGTTTAACACCCATGTCACTAAAAGGCATCAAATCAGGGCCTGTTATCCAAAGACCCTATTTTATTAAATTGGGAGGTAAGGATAGGCCTAATGTTATATATATATATATCACAGAGGAATTCGCAATATGGCAGATATTTTATTTTCTCTACCCAGTTAAGTTTAATGGTATCTTTTGGCTGAAAAATGGCTGGCGGCGAAAGGGTTAAAGCAGCTAAAATGTGCTTGCAAGAGCAAGGGGAAGAAGCACAAGGTACAATTTGCAGTCACCTGACAAAAAATAATTTCAAGCAGTTTTCAAGCTCTTGTGATTCTTAGGGAATGAGAAGCAAAAACTAACCAATGTTACTATTTTTTCTAACCAGTCAGAACATATTGCTGATTTTAAAGCCATCATTCCAGTAGCATTACAAAGCGCATTAAACATGCCAAATATTTGAAGAATGAAGTTTTAACAAAAAAATAAAATTAAAAAAACCCAGAGAAAATAAAACTAACAAAGGAAAACTTGTGTTTTCCAATACAACACTATAACAAGCCCTTTCATAATAACTCCCCCTATTAACCACTTGACTGCCGAGAAAATTAAAGAAAAAATCATTGGGCAAATCATGCCATAATAAAGACAACTGATAGAGACAATCTGGCAAAATGGTCTGGGGATATAACTCTCTTGACTATGTCAGAGCAAAAGCCAGCATATCAGGGTTATTCCTCTTCATCTGATGACGTCACCAGTGATGTCACCAGGTCAGTATGTGATACGTTGGTGGCAGTCAAGAGGCTAATAAATAAAAACAGCTTTGAAAACAAAACAAAGGGCAACAAATCTACAACAATTGAAAAATAACACTGCCAAGTGGTTCGTGAAAAAACCCACCCTACTAGTAAGCATTAAGAAACTATGTCAGTGTGAGCCGTTAAGTTACAAATCCCATAAATCAAGATTTTAAATAATTACATTCTAATGGCCACATTGCCATGGAATGTTGCATATGCAAAAAAAAAAAAAACCAACGTCAAAAGCAAAATGAAAACTTCAAAACGCGTTGGCACAATAGGTAACAAAACAAAGAAAAGAAATGAAAGAGAAACACAAGCATAAGTAACACAGCACCAGCAGCAAAGGCCCACCACGACTCTAACCCTCACCCTTCACGCCAGCGTCCAGAGCTGCGGAATAGTATCGATTTCCTCGGTCGCCAGAGATGTAATGGGACGTCGCTTTCAGCACCGACTCCACTCCTGTCATCTGATTGGATGCTACATTCACAAACGGCGCCCCTCCAGTAGGCGGATTGGCCGTCGACTTAGCCAGCGGAGTTGCTCCAGCGAGAGGACTTGCCAATGACCTGATAAACGGTTCTGCTCCCATGGGAGGACTTGCAGATGGTTCATATCCAGTGACAGGACTTGTGTAGGATTTTATCAGGGGCTGTTGAGCTCCGGTGAGCGGGGAGGCAGAAGCCTTCATCATCGTCTCAGCAGCTATTGGGGGTGTTGAAAATGAAGTGGCTGTAGGCGTCACTGTTCACAGAGCACAATAATGCCCCGAAGCTGCTTAGTCAGAGCCATTGTATGAATGAATGAATCTTTAATTTAATGTCTTTTCAGATAGATCGTGATTTTAGACAGCATGCAAACATTAAAGGGTTTTTTAAAAGAAGGTAAAATAACAATTAACATGCATAAGAACGACATATTAAAAAAAAAAGTAAAGAAAACCTCTACAGTAGTCTTCCAATAGTTGAGGACAGCATTGCTTTTGCAATTACAGTAATGTCAATTTCTGCGTCATTTAAAATATCCTTGGTATTATCATACTTACGAAAAAAGTCCATATTGATCATTCGATATTTAGAGAGCAATACTGGGCATTCTAATAGTAAGTGATGAATTGATAATTTATCACTACAAAGACAGTTAGTTTCCAAGTATTTAGTTTTCCATGAATTGAGTCGTATCTTGTACACTAAACTAACTATCGATCTACTGTGCATAAAAATGTTAGATCTAAAGTCAGATGAGTTGATGATGTTGCCATTGTATGAGGGCTTATACAGAGGCTAGATACAAGAGAAATCTGAACATCCTCATGAAATGTATTTTTTTCAAAATTACACTCAATAAGCCCATAGGCCTGATACTTTATCAAATCAATCAAGCCCTCGGGACTGTTTTACCTTTTCTAACCTATCACTGAGTACAATCATCACTCTTCTTTGTACTTTTAAATATGTGTTAGTCAAAGGTGTTTTTTTTATTGTAGTAGTATATACATGATGGACAAAACATGTTCCATGCAACATTTTAAAAAGCTTTGTTGCCATCAAGTTGGGCTACAGGTCTCCTGCAGCCTGGTTTGTTCAATTGCTAAGCCAGGCTGGGAAATTCCTGGTATTTGATTCCTTCGAAAAACAATAACAAAGTCCAATGAGCCAAGAGTTTACAAGGTTACAAGAGCCAAACCTGCTTTCATCAAGAATCAAGCCTGCACGGGCACCTGATGAATGTCATTTTTACCCCCCAAAAAATTCTTAACTGTTAAAACATTGTGGGGGCCCTGTCAAATGCAATGAATTCTGGAATTTAAGATTCTTGACAAGAGAAGTTTTAAATTACAAGACAGTGAGAAACAAGATTTTCATCATAGCATAGATGTGGCTGGAGGAAAAGTGAAATAGTTAAGCCCCTTGCACACAATAATATTGATTGTAGGCATTTCAAATCAAAATATTACTTTAAACGGATTAATTTCATAAACAAAAAAACAGTTTCAGAGAAAAACATTGCATCTCTTTTCATATGAGTACACACATACATATCATTTATCAAACAAATAAAATCATCTTTCAAAGTAAGCTTACAGATTTAAAATATATAATGAAGAAGAAAAAAACTGGATAAAAATATTGCAATATGATCTGTAGTGAGAGAACATGTTTTAAGAGCTACCACAATACATGTTGACCTACCAGGCGAGGTGCTGTCCAAGAATTTAGAATAATGGACGTTGCCCTTGTCCCCAGTCATATAACCAGGGGTCATTTTGATCAGGTCTTCCACAGCTGTGTAGAAAATAGCATGTGAACATCCACCAATGCTTCAAGTCACAATTTCTTACATGTATACAGGGCTCCCAATTGTCCCGCAAAACAAGGGGTCCCAGGAACTCTTTCACTTACAGTATAGAGGGTCCTAGAGGCGGCGGATGGATAGAGGGTCCCAGTGGCATTGCGAATGCTAAAAATAATTTTTCTAGTGCATCCCTGGGACCCCCTGCGCATTCTTTTAGAGGGTCCTTTCAAATTTTAGTACTTCATAGACCCCAAATGAGAGTCCCTGGGAGCCCTGTGTATATGTGCATTATGCACTTTTACAGATAGTAGGGTGCATCTTCTTTCAGTTTCACCAAAGCTGTTAACTTGTAAAGCCATGTTAGGTTAGATGAGTAGACGATACATAACATATTTTTTCATATACAGATTATACATAATGAAACTGACGTGTGGTTTTTTTTTGGGGGGGGGCGGATATGGAGATTCTTTATGCAGCTGGTTGGTTTGAATCTATTCTAAAATTAAACATTATAAAAGTCAAAATAGGTTGTGGCTGTTGCTGATTCTAAAGCATACATTTGTTTAACCTTCAAATTTCATTCTCTATTCAACTAACCCTTTTGTTTCTTTCTTTGGTTTACAAAATAAGTTATGAACATGTTGGATGATGTTAACTAAATTCTTTTTCATTTATTTGTTTTAACAGTCAGTGTTGAATAGATTATTGATACAATAGTTTCAAGCAGTAATACAGAGAAAGAAGACATCAATAATGCAATCACTCTCACTAAGTTCACATTTCCTACAACCTCAAAAGTTCACAAACAATTTTGCCCATGTACACAAAACTAGCATTAATCAAAAGCCTGCAGTAATGTGATAACAGCATGTACTGAAGTACAAATCATATCAATACAAACAAGCTTTATAACTTTGCAGCAAAGAAAAAATGACTAGGAGAGAAAAAGAGAGGGGAAAAGGCATATACGTTTTGATGTCAAAAGATTCAAAAGACTGTCACAGTGTCAGTGTCCACTTTAGTAGATAAAAACAGGTTTTGAGTTTCACGAAAAAAACAATATAATTAGCTCTCAACTTGTTTCTCTACACCAAACTATGCAGTCTGATAGGGCAATAAGTAATCTTGGGCTTACTACATATTAAGTAAAATAACATTGCATGAAATTGCTCTTCAATGAAGGAAATACTTTGTGACAAAAAATATACATAAACTGTGATAAAACTGTTACACAAGCACTGGAGAAAGAGAGACTGAGACAACTACTTGTCTGCTGTGATACTTATTTCTGGCTACACCAAAACGTCAGCCATACTACATTATAAAAAAAAACCATATTTAAAATATTCCAATAACAAACAATAGAAAAACAAAATTAACTTCAAACAGCAAAAAAGCAGTTCTCAAGGGGGAAAAAAGCAAACCACAAAGCATCAACACAAAGCAGAACTCCCATGGAGGAGAGCATATAACTATAACAAGCAAGAACTTCGCTACAGCGAGGCTGTTAAAACATACAATCTTTCCTTTCCATTTGGTTTAACACACTCGGGACGAATGATCCGGTACAACCGTTTAGGACGAATGGCCCGGATCCGTCTCTTAAGAGTTTTCAAGAGGTTTTGATTTCTGGCGTGTAACCAGCTTTCCGGTGCGAAGTCATAACCTACTTTCAGTTTTCTTTGACCTTGCCTCTCTTAAAATCAACCAATCATTGCATAGCTTACATTCAGATTTGGTTGTAGAGGGGGGTCAAAGGTCGGAATGTGAAATTTTCCTTCTTTCTATGTGTTAGCTGTTTTCGTCAATAGGAGACAAACGACGAAGGTAAGGAATCTGATATTTTACGATCGTTTAGTGCATGGTGTTGCTAATCTTTTCTGAAAATATTGATGCCTAACTCTTCATAACTTGGTTTTGGTGATTATTTTACGAACCTAGTCAAATGCCCAGTCCCCACAGAACAAGGGGAAATAATTTGGCCAGTCCCGAGTGAGTTAACACTAGTCATGTACATGTATATTGTTGAGGCACAAAATTACATGTAAAAAATCAATCCATATGTACAAGAGAATCAAATAAATAAATTATTACAACCTTCACATTTTAATGGTTATTTCCAAAATGCTACCCTAGCTGTCCACGTATGATCACACTCTGTTCATAAGTTTTGCAGCAAACACAAAACAAAAAAGGGGGGGGGGGGGGAGTCCAGGCCAGATTATTTCTAAACTTTGATTTGACGATCTTTGGGTAATAACCAAACCCATCCAAAAGAAAATCAACAAAAGCTTTTAGTTTTACATAATTCTATGATAAAGTAAAACCATGTAATTGATCAGACAGTAGTACACATTGTTCCTGGAGATAATAAAGAAGAATGTGCAGTCAAACATAACAACAAAGCATTCCACATAATTTTCCTAAAGAGGAAACACAAATTAAATTCCAACAGTTTCAAGCATCCCTGAACAGCAATCTTGAAAGGCAATTCTAACAGTCCAGCTAAAAGTTAACAGCAGAAAATATCAGTCGCAGATGAAAACTATCGATTCACGTAAACTTAACAACAATCATACCTCACAAACTTTCGACAAACAAAAAAAGCAATGCAGACATTAATTAACAGCAAAAACAGATAGCATGAGACAATGCAAAGAAAACACAATGATTTTTTTTCCTTGTGTTTTTGAGTTGTCACCTTTTTAAAAAAACTTTTTAAAGACACACTGACCCAGCAAGATTAAGTCCCTTGTTTTTTCTGGTCAGGTGTGACCCACATGCAAATCCCCCCATGTGCAAACGAGGCTGCTCTTCAAAGTCTCTGTCTTCTTTTGAATATGGGGGAATTTGTATGGGAATCACACCTGGCCAAAAAAAATCCAGGTAAAAATGACCACCTTTGACACTCGATTTGTGGGTAACCAAAGGAAACTGTGTGGTGCGGTTTATGCAGAACGATCTCAGTGATCTCTATGCATTTTTAGAAAGAAAATTCTTTGGGTCAGGGGGTCTCTAAAGCCTATAGCCATAAAAGCACAGACATGTTAATAGTTCAGGGAACCATCTTACATATGGCATAATGCGCTTGACTCTTCCTTTTATCCAGTCTTTAACTATGCAGAAAACTGAATCAGGTACCTGTTCTCAAACCACAGATTATCTCAGCAAGCAAATATTTTCACCATTTTATTCCAAAGTCTCACCAATTGAAACTCCATGGGAAAAAAAAGTTAAAGCATAAATAAAAGCAAACAGCAAAGCAAGAAACAACTCATTTATACACAAGTGAAGAGGGCGAGAACAAGCAGGCTAACCAACTGATCTACGACCCTCTACAGCTAGTTTTGTCCCCCTCAATTCTCCCTCACCCTTCACCCCTGAAGCGTTGAGGGCTGCGGTGTGAGAGGGGTTGCCCCTGTCCCCAGTGAGGGGCTGGGAAGAGGCCCTGATGGGGGGCTGGGTTCCAGACAAGGGACTGGAGGAGGCTCTCATCATCATGGGCTCCCCAGCCAGGGATGGTGCTACTGTCGACGCCTGCATTAGGGCCTCCACTGTGTGCACCGCACAAGCGTGGATATGTCAGTTTTATTTTTCGAAAAGACACGAAACAGGTTCAGTGCTTTGATCTTCAATTACACCGACTTTTATCATCTGTAATTCGGCTTTATTGTTCAATTTATGTCAGTTTTTTGTCATGCTGTTTTCTTGTTTCTGTTCAGTTACAATTGTCATGGAAATGCAGAAGATGTCGAGCATAACAAGCCTACACTATACACTCAGAAGGCTTTAACATAGAACAGAAGCGTGACCTGGGACAGTCAACCGCTTCCAAGAACAATCATGCCAGAATGCTTTATGACAATATAAAAATGATCAGCAAAGTTTCTGTATGAAACATTAGGCACAAACTAAACCGCCAAAGAACATACTAGACAGTAGACTGTGCATGACCAGGGGTGTATAACATAAGTTGATATAATAAAAATCTGTATTGAATTGATGGGGCATACAGTGGAACCTCCCTTATAAGACCTTCAAAAATCATCCAAAATGAGGTCTTATAAGGGAGGGGTCTTATAAGGGAGGTAATTTTAATGCTTATGAAGAAGGGCAATGTCTCAGAGAAGTAGGTCTTATGTGGGAGGGAGTCTTATAATGGGAGGTCTTATAAGGGAGGTTCCACTGTATAAGCTGAAGTTTTGAGCCAGTTTTATTGCACAGAGATTACTCTTCTGAGAAGCAAATGACTATGCTTCAGGACAAACTATGTTGCACATCAATAGCATTAGCATTAGAATTTTTTTTTTAAATGGCATTTAAAAGTGCACAAAAAAGCAATGAACACATTTTTCTCCAGAAGTATCAACAACTTAAGCAACAATGCTCAGAATTCAACAAAACACCACCAAAACCTCTGTTTCACAGGGTAGCAAAGTCTTACACACAAAGAAGACGAGCATCAAATTTACAAGTTTTTGACACAACCTTCCTCACAAACCTGACACTGCATAGCCATAGGCACAGAAAATAAGGCTGAAATGACTCAAGTCAACTCGCACAAACACTGAAAAGTATAACACAAATGGCGCCAACAACCTGTGATACTTACCATGATTATACAAGCATACCCCTTCTCGTGTGTTCACAAGCTTTGGAAATGTTAGTCCACCAAATGGTTCTAGTGGAAAAACCATAACTTCACCGATAACACACAAAAATCGATTGACCACATTGTTAAAGGTAAAGCTGTATTTTATGAACCTTTTTAGCTAATAACCTTTTTGGAATACTAACCCTATCCCTAACCCTAACCCCCCCCCCCCCCCCCCCCCCCCCCCCACCCACCCCCGCAATGAACCACAACAGTGACAAATGGCGCTGTGTACTGCAATACATAGGGGGGGGGGGGGGGGGGGGGGGGGGGGGGGGGGGGTCGTATTAGATAATGGCCTAGGGTTAGGGATAGGGTTAGTATTCCAAAAAGGTTATTAGCTAAAAAGGTTCATAAAATACAGCTTTATGTTTGGTAAGAAAGGCAAAAACGGGAAAATGGAATTAACCGAGAAATGCAGGGGTGGGGTGGCACATCTTGACCTTTACCACCACATTTTTATTCTACGACATACTATCATGTATGAATGAACTTCTGAAGGCAGCAGCTGCCTACAACAAATACATACGCAGTGCCCGCTCTCAGTACATCTATTTATGACAAAGCGAGCCCAAAGTTCTAAGACACTTTTTACCCACACTTCATCCATATGTATGCGACAGACAGTTCTAAAGACAATGAGAAGGTGGTAGTTCAACATGGTCACATGGATACAGTGTTGATTCTAGACTTTTAGAAAATGGGGTCCAAGGACCCCTAAAGATGAAAAAAGAGGGTCCTAGGGACTCTTCATGGTCAAAAAATGGGGTCCCAGAAGACGGCCATTTTGTAAGCCAGCTTTTCTGAAACGTTCTTGTTTTGATGTGAGCATCACCACTGGCACTGGTTTTCTTTTGAACCTCCTCATGATCATCGCCACCTGCGTCACTTGGCAGCTCAGTCACAGAAACATCGCCGTTGGCAATCTCAAGTTCGTCGTCATTTGGAATTGCATTGGATGTTGGTCCCGAATCTTCCGTTACTGCAGCCGTATCTTCATTCGCAATAGATGTTTGGCCAGATTCTTCCGAGTCGAACACTTTAGGTGTTTTGGACGACTTGAAGGCAAAATCAAACAGTGTTGACATTCGCTTCATGATTGCCACTCTACTCCATCTTCACACTCGGACGCGCTACACTCAGAAGACTCAACTCGTGATTGGCTAAACTAAAGCATTGACGCACTGGCTTTTTATTTAGGCGTCATCACCATATATTTCGCGCGATTTCGGCCAGGACGCGCTCTAGAATCAACACTGTCAGGATGCTTCTACAGTGGAACCTCCCTTATAAAACTTTAAAAAATCACCCATTCTTAAATGGGAGGGAGTTGTATAAGGGAGGTAACTTTAATACTTACAAAGAAGGCCAATGTCTCGGAGAAGTAGGTCTGAAGTGGGAGGGAGTCTTATAATGGGAGGTCTTATAAGGGAGGTTCCACTGTACTACAAAATAATGAAAAATATGAAAAGCAGAGGTCCATGGGCCAGCAACCTAGTCTCCTTGTCCCCAGCGAGGTAAAGGGGCAGTATCCCTGTTGGGCGGCGAGGGTGGGGGGGGGGGGGCAATGCTCCCTCAAGCTGAAGCAAAAAGGTAGGAGAAAGGTGGCAGAGTGGTTAAGACATTCGCCTGCCAAATGCAATGCGTGACTGCAGCGTGTGTGACCTGGGTTCGAATCCCGGCCTCGCCCTTTCTTTCTAGTTTGACAGGAAAATCGAACTGAACGACCAGTCCTTTGGATGGGGACTTAAAGCTAGTCTGACCCGTGCACTTTACGAATGTAGTAAAAATCCCACGGCAGTTGAAAGTCGGTAAGAGCAGGGAGAAATCCTGCTGCCTGATATGGCCAAATTGATAGTTAGGTTTTCCAAGTGTGTCCCCCCCCCCCCCCCCCCCCTCCTCCTCACCCTGTGCCCCCCCCCCAAAAAAAAATTGGGTAGGCGCTGCACTTGCGGTGACACGCGCTCTCCGGGGGAGAGCAGCCCGAATTTCACAGATAAGTCTCTGTGACTAGAATATACCAAATACCAAAAATGCTCTTTTAAGGGATCTGACAGGGTCTCCTAGAAGTAAAGGACAAAACCAAGGCATGAAGTGGGCACTGACAAATGGTGGTAGGGACAAAATATGAGAAGGTGAGCAAGAGAGGTTGCTCCTCAATTATTTTTATAAACCAGCATGGGGATTGGAAAAGTAAAAAAAAAGCTAAAAAGTGGGGGTCTAGGGGCCGCAGAAGGCCCTTTAGTAGGGTTCCAGGGGGTAACGCTGAAGCTTTTTTTGTAATTGAAACAAAAACAGAATTAGAAAAGCTAAATTTAGTGTTAAAATGGGGGGGGGGGGGGGGGGGGTGTCGGTGGACAGCCCTTTTTTCCGGCGGAAAAGCAATGTCATTTTGGCGAAAATGTGCTGTTTGGCGGACAATTCTCATCCCTGATAAACATGGCAGAGGGCAGTGGAAAAAAAAAAAATGAGTTCAGGCACATAGCTTAAAGAGAAGCACCCATGGGACTAATCCAGTGCCTGCATGAAGGGTCTTACCTGAGGCGGGCAGTCCAGGGGGGAGGGAGAGCGGGGGCATGGGCACCGACACGGGGGGCATGCCAGGTAAGGTGATGTTTGCCATGTTGGGTACACCTGGCGAAGGGATCACAAAACAAGGACAGGTGTGTGAGATAATTAAATGTTTGTTGAATGTGTGTGTGTGTGTGTGTGTGTGTGTGTGTGTGTGTTTGTGTTCAGGTGAGAGTGAGCGTGTGTGTGTGATGTGTCTGGACACACATACAGTGAGAATCAATGTAAACGCGTGTGTAAGTACATATGCGCAAGCCATAATGCACATTATTCAATAATTACAACAAATTGTAAAAGCACCCAGCTCTTTGTTACAAATATCCAATTACCCTGCTATTTATGCAGCAGATGCATGAAAAAACAAATCCAGAAGCATAAAACACAACAGTTATCCTAAGTTTTAACACAACACCTTACCAGCAGGGTTGATAGACCCAGGACCGGCGGCTCCAGGCATCCCCGGAGTGAAGAAAGGCGCGTTCAGGGGAGAGGCCGCCCCCTGCCCCTGGGGCATGACGGGTATGGTGGGGGAGCCCGCGTTCAGTGACAGGTTGGCCAGGCCTGGGGAGAGGCTGCCGGCTGGGGCGTTCAGAGGAACCTGACCACACATCAAGATCAGACGTGAAATGGTTTCTAAGATGCTTAAATAACGATGAGTAGTGGGTCTCTTAGCAACATAGAAATAATTATACAACCAGGGCCCCCAGGGACCCTCACTTGGAGGTCTATGAAGCTTAAAAAGGACCCTTTATGAGAATGTGTAGGGAGTCCCAGGGATGCAGTATAAAAATGGGCAAAATAACAAACCGTGGTCTTGGCATTCCAACTCAAGTTATGACCTCCAATCAAAGACCTTTCACTGTCCATAGTTTTCGCTACTGCAAGGCCTAATTCGTTGAACTGATTCTATCACTGTTTGTTTTTCTTTCTCTAATTTTCAGGTTTAAATTCTACCTTCTTTTTTTTCTTTATATTTATAGCAACCAACACTTTTTTTCTCACTTACACTGAATAAATATACATGTACTTGTACATACTATTTGTTTATTTATTGATTTATTTACTTAATTATCTATTTTGCTTCGTAATATTGAAGAATAACATATCATTATCTACTTAAACTTTAAACTGAATGCGAGTGTGTTTCTGGTCGTCTTGATAAAGATAATTAAATCAAAATGTCGACACTGTTACCAAGCTTTTTGTTTTGATTTTTCTCCCTCCTCAGACCTGAATAAATGCAAGTCAAAATAGTGCTCACGCTTTTCTTTTTCACTCTGACAGTAATTTCAGCCTGAAGAAAATCATGTACAAAAGATATGTAACACATATATTTGAATCTGTCCAACACACGCAAACACACTAATGTAGTTTGCATTCTCAACACAGACACACACACACATTCGCCTGCCTATTTCAATGCGTGACTGCAGCGGGAGTGACATGGGTTCCAATCCCAGCCTCACCCTTTCTAGTTCGACAGGAAAATCGAACTGAACATTGACTCCTTTAGATGGGGACTTAAAGCTAGTCTGACCCATGCGCCTTACGCACGTAAAAATCCCATGACAGTTAAAAGTTGGTAAGAGCAGGGAGAAATCCTGCTGCCTGGTATGACAAAATTCATAGCCAAGGTTTTCCAAGTCTGCCCCCCCCCCCCAAAAAAAATGGGTAGGCACTGAGCTTGCGGTGACGCACTCTCCGGGGGAGAGCAGCCCGAATTTCACAGAGATAAGTCTGTGTGACTAAAATATACCAAATACCAAAATACCAAATACAGTGGAACCTCCCTTATAAGGCCTCCCATTATAAGACTCCCTCCCACATAAGACCTACTTCTCTGAGACATTGCCCTTCATTGTAAGTACAGTGGAATCCGTTTAATTGGCCATCGGATAATCGGCCAAAGCCGCTTAATCGGCCAATTTCCTCTGGAACAGAATTTTTTCTTCTTAAGCATGTGTTATTTTGTTCGTTTTTACGCCCAAAGCTGAAATCTTCAATTTCGCTTTATTGGCCACTTTTTCTCTCTATTTTTTCCTCTTTACCCCTTTTTGAGAGGGAGAACAACAGAGGCAGACAAACTCACAACACGCTTTTGACGTTTACATGGTTGAGTGTGAAGTTGGAAGGTGAGCTGTTGTCAATTGAAAGACCCTGCATGGCGTTAAAATCACTCAAGAAAACAAAATCATTGTATTTTACTCATGCTTCTGTCAAGTTGTAGGATTAATAAACACACACACACACACACATCACAAAAAGGGAAATAATTTGAATTTGAACTGCAACATTTAATTTTGACGTCATTGCTTTTGACTTGCATAATTGCGTCATACAGTGTCTCGATGTTCGTTTTATCGGCCGGTTCGCTTTATCGGCCATATTTTTCCTGGTCCCAAAAGTGGCCGATTAAGCGGATTCCACTGTATTAAAATTACCTCCCTTATAAGACCCCTCCCTTATAAGACCTCATTTTTGATGATTTTTGAAGGTCTTATAAGGGAGGTTCCACTGTACCTCAGAAAAGCCGTCCACTTTGGTCTGTGATGGGGCCGGAGAAGCAGCGCTTCCTGCAGCCAGCTGTTTGGAGCTGTCCGACGGGAACTGGCGCTTAGGGATACGATGAAGATAGCCGTACCCTATGTTACAACCAAGGCTGAAAGGTAAAATGTCATCATGATATTAAACTCAAACAACAACATTTTAATGGACATTAAGTGTCAAAATGACAATTCTGAGAGAATGGCACAGTTAGAAACTTCAGGCAATTCTCTTTCTAATGATATAAAAACCATTCTTGTATCTTTTTCCATTTGAGAGTTATGAGCATTTAAAGTTAGTAGGCTGACTGTCGGACATTTTGAGAAATCAGTCTAAAGTTTAGCATCGTAAGAAAATGCATCAACCTACTAATTTTAAAGCACTTTTTTGCATATTAAGAGACCATATTCAGGCATGAACACTACTGTTCAAAAAAAAAGAGATTTTTTCAGCCGAGAAATCCTTCCACCCGGATTTTCAGCTAACGTCAGAAGTTTTGTTGAGGGAAGGGGGGGGGAGCCAAGTACTCATTTCACATCCTACTTCACCTTCCAACTGACAACTTTTTGACAAGGTTCACAAAACGCATGCGTTCTCGGCAGACGCCATCTTGGAAATGACAACGGCGGAAGAGCAAAAAGGCGCGAAATGAAGATTGTGCCGTGTAAAGATAATTTTGGTTAGTTTTTTGTTTTGTTTTCGGCAGAGATTGTTTTTTTCCAAGCGGAGATAGCTCAATTTCAAAAATAAAATCGGCGGAGACGGCGGAAACGGTGATGCTGTTTTCATGCCTGCATATTAAAGGTTGTCCTTTATGAATATGAAAGATAAGATGTCAGAGTGCATGAAAATACCAATAATTCAAAATTGATAAAAAAAAAATAGATTTTGAACTTTGCAAGCCTGTTGTGAGAAACTAGCCCAGCGACTTAATGTCCCTTTCGTGGTGCTGGGTCACATATGTAGTGTCAGCATCAGTAAATCATAAAATGTTAAAAAAAAAATCATTGCAACCCAACCGTATTTTTCGGACTATAGGGTAATACTGACAGTGGTACACTGAGGATGGAAAAATGATAGGACAAACTGTCCTGAAACAAGAAAAGCAATGTCAAAATGTCCTGGCTCTTACAGAAATCAGTTAGACAAAGTCTGCCAGTGCCGAACTTCAATTTGACATTCATCCTGACAAGGAGGAAATGATAGGCCATTTCAAGTTTTCATAAGACTATGTCCTAGAGCGTGGGCTTTGGGAAACAAGACGTTCAATGCTGCACTTGGTCATCTCCAAATATGGAAAGTGACGCCATTCGCGTGACAATGTCGGTTTTCAGCGAAACTATATTTAGAATGTGTATCTTTTAACCATTCCATCTGAAATTAAACTGACTCTAGCCCTAACTCTAACCCTAACCAAAACCTTAAACCATCAAATACACAAAAAATAAAACTTTACTAAAAATTGAATGTTCCATGTTTGGAGATGACCAAGTGCAGTCTTGAACGCCTAGTCTTTGGGACATAACTGGGTACAAAAAGAAACCAACAACCAGTTTATATCTACTCTGTGCCAAAAGGTGAGCACGGAGAGGGTCAGGTACTTACATTCTCAATAAATTGTCACATAACCTTCTGACTGTTGTGCTTATGTTATAAACATATAGACAAATGTCTGAAAAGACACTAGAGACAATATCAGCTTTATAAGATCAGTAGTTGTTTAGTTATGTGACAATGAATGTCAAATCAGCCCCAAAATCTGGTCTTCAAAAGTGGACATTGCAAATAGTCATGATTTCAACAAGTGCTAGAACACACAAACTCCAGTAAAATTACTTGAAATTTGGACAGGTTATGCAAAAGTACCTCATTAGTAAACGCTAAAGATTGTAACATTCAAAAATGAAAGTTCTGTTAGTTATTAGACTTAAACCAATGTTGATGACAAACATCATTTTTGATGTAATCATTTAACCAAAATCAAACTTCCCAACAATTTTCACTTATATAAATCCAAAATACATGAAATTGTCATGCTTTGTTGGAGCAGATATTACTTTATCATAGGAGTATAAAATGTTCTTACAAAATATATTATTTTAAATAATATTGCACTTTCTCTTAAAGGTTCTGACTTAGATGTAACACTTGACATCCGTCATACCTAAGTTATAATGCTCAATAAAATCCTCAAGATATATATTTTTAACTTGCTCTCTTTTATTTTACAATTAAACTGTCATATAAAACTGATACTACTTATTTAACACCAGCAATTTCTTTCTTCTGCACTAATCCAAATGTTCAATGTAAATTGAACTGGATATGTCATCATGTTAATTATCAAATGGAGCTGGTTTTATTGGTCTCATCTAAACAAATGAACACCACTTCCCTAGAGCCTTTGCAGCCTTCATAGAAAGCTCCGTAGTGGGTGAAAATTATGGTGACTATGATGCGACAAGAGTCTGGTGTAAATAGTGAATTATGATAAATAAACAATATGAAAAAAAGTTTATTCATGCAAGGCTTATTTTTCGTAAAGGATTCTGCTTACTGTAGTTGACAAAAATACAGTTATTCATCACTTTGGCCAGAAATGGAAAGTAAACATTTACAAATGTTTGTCAGCATTTTTCACACATTTGTAATTCTCAAAAACAAGCATGAAAGTTAATAGTTTGGTAGAAAATATTCAGTTAACTTTTTTTATGGCATCTTAAGTACCTGACAGAATGGGGGCAGGTGATACAACTTTCAAATGTAAAGTGTACGAAGGTCATTTGTTACCTCAACAGACCCCATCATACTAACCAAATTTCAACAGGAAATGTCAGACTTTTAGCCACAATGCCTTAACATAAATGATTTGCTGCTATGAGAAAATACTGTGACATAACACCATGAGTGAAAAATGTTCGTCATCAGGTATTATCACTATTTTCTCAGAGTTCTTCATGCCATTGGCACATCCTGTCACTTTTTTTCATCCATGATAAGCAAAATGTTATCTTGACATTGTTAGAATCTGCAGTGCAGAAATAAAACGCTTAACTTGCAAAAAACACAATTACTCACTGACACACACTAGTGGAAGAACAAGGAAATGAAATGTCATGAAAGCTCATACTCCTCCTTCTCAGCCTTCCGTTTTTCACCCATGTGTGTACTCTGTTGTTTCTGTTTCGTGGATCTTGGTACTGATACACAGACAAGCAGAGAAAACAACAAAGTGTGGTTTGTTTTGATTTCTTCTTGTGGGAACCCGAAGCACATGTCATAATATCGTCTGCCATTTTGCCAAAGTAAACTGTCTGAGGCTTGACTGGCTAAGTATGCTTCATTCTGATTGTAACAAACATAACAGAATTTTCTTTAGCCAATCGTCCTGCTCGATACAAATGGCTATCCGATTTTGCGGAAGTGATGCTGACATCAGTGTCAAACTACTCGCGAGCGTGGTGATAGTCAGGGCCTATCATTGTTGATGCAAAAGTTATCTGCGTTGTGCAGGCCTAGAACGCTTGACTTGCAATTTTTACAACAGGAAGGAAATAAACTGGGTGAGCTCATACTCCTCCTTCTCAGCCTTTTTTTCTAAGCTGTTGTTTTGCACGTTGCCCAACAGTGTGGCAGGTCGTCGAGTTGGGAACCCACCTGCCCTGACACTTACGACTGTCTGCCCCTGGCAGTATGGGCATTCCGTTATAATGTCCGACCCTGAAAAGGCAGATATATTTTTGAATTTCATCAAGTCCAATGGGGCGTGGTGATATACTATCATTGTTGATGTAGCCTGCGTTGTGGCGACTGCTTGCGGTTTTTACAACGGACTGAAATAAACTGGGCGAGATTTTTTTTCTAAGCACTTGCACTTGCCCGGCGGGCAGGTCGTCGAGTTCGTCACCTGCCCGACACTTACGACTACCTGCCCCGGGCAGTCGGGCAGCCGTTATTGTCCGACCCTGAAAAGGCAGATATATATTGAATTTCACCCAATGGGACTTTATACTACATGGCGACGCAAAAGGGCGATAATTTTATGACTGAATCGACCACGCTACCTAGTGACAAGTCAGGGGCAGAGAATTTTCAGTGACTATGTACTTCTACGTGATGCGCAAGGGCGATAATTTTATGACTGAATCGACCACGCTACCTAGTGACAAGTCAGGGGCAGAGAATTTTCAGTGACTATATACTTCTACGTGACACGCAAGGGTGATAATTTTACGTAGGTGGCGCTTGCATTTCAGTGCATGAAACAGGGGCAGAGAATTTTCAGTATAAAGCCTCATCTAATTTGTAACTTTTTCAGCAATCCTGCACCTAAAAAATTATAACTCGTGCAATAACCTTCCACATATGTCATGTGCATGTGTGTGTTAACCCTTTCAACGCCAGCCATTCTTCAGCTAAAAATCTCCATTAAGCTTACCTGGGTAGAGAAAAGATTGTGTCTGCAATATTGGGGATTCCTCTGTGGCATGCATAAAATAGGGCCTATCCTTGCCTCCCAAAATTAAGAAGATATTGTCATTGGATACCAGACCCTAATTTGATGCCTTTCAGTGACATGGGTGTTAAATCATTGTGGTGCCAAGAGACGACAGTGGCGATGAAAGGTTTAAACAAGAGTTGACTAACAAAGTTATCATTAATATCAATGACAAAAAAACTAGGCTTCTCATAAAAGAGTTAGCAATCAATCAGTCTGACAGTGAGATGTACCCACCTCATGAAGGACGGAATCAGCACCAATGACGTAGTCTGTGTCTGACTTCATGCCAGCCAGGTCCGCGGGAGAATTGGGCTGAACTTCCTGCAACACAGTGGCACAGCTAGAAACCGCATGCTAGCCTTCATTAAAACGGATAATTCAGGCTTTACTGAGCAACTGCAAGGCTATTATTGGATTCATACAAGAGTTATTTCCTTTAAAGCTAGATTTTAAGGCAAGTCTCACATTAGCAAAAAGTGGATAAGAAGAACAATAAATGAATGAAAACACTTCTGTTTTCTGATTATTTACTTTGATCAACTAAACATTTTGATAGAAGATATTTAAAATGATAATCCAAACTGCTCACACAAATGATATCAAAATCTCTATTATCAAATTCAGCTTTTAACTCTTCTAGCACCATGACGAATACATTCGCCCAGGACATCACACTTCACTCCCAACAAATGCAAAGCATTCATTGCCAAGTGTCCTGCCATGTACTTGTCTGATTTCAGAGCTTACTTATGTCAGTGATTTTTTTTCCGTTAAAGCAATGTGTGCACATTTGAAAAAAAATGGTTACTCCCCTCTTGTCGGTTGAGATGCAATGGACAACCAAGAAGGTCAGAAAATACAGGGTGCTAGAAGAGTGAAGATGCTTACAATTTAAAAAGAATACATAAGATAAATAAACCCTCTGTTCCAGTAACTTCAAAATGTATTACAATCAATCAATCAATATTTATTATCCCCATTAAAATTAACAAGGAAATTTTGTCTGCTGTCACATTAAAACATACAATAAAACACAATGCACACGAGAAGTAACATATCACAGGTATAAAATTATGAGTATTATACATGCACTTGACAACAACACCCCCCACACACACACACACACACTCACACACACTCTCTCTCTACTACTTTTAGTCTTCTTTTTTTTTAAAGAACAAAGAAATCAAATCAAAACAAACCAAAGAAAAGAAAGCAACATTGCTTGAAAGCTTACCAAAATATGCCAAACATTTTCATTTGCACCTTCAAACGAGCAAAACCTGAAACAAGACAAAAGAAAATGACACACGGTTGTCAAAATGAATTATATTATTGCAAACATTTGCCAACTTACTGAAGTTACTCACTCTGTCAATATACAGCATGGTAATACCTCTACCTCTGTCAATATGCCTCTGTCCTTAACCTCTCTATTCAAGTTCAATACCTCTCCTATCCGAAAAATAATATTGTCTTATGTGTTATTTGTGCACAAAATCGACTTTAAATTTTAAGGTCACACACACACACACACATAAACGCACACATGCACACACGCACACACATGCATGCACGCACACAAGCACGCATGCATGCACACACACACACTTGCACATTTTAATTTCAGCTGAAAACCAATGAGAACAAAGTGTTAAATTTAAAACTATGAGCCTTTCAATTTTCATAAGAGTCGATTGTCAGTCTTGTTTCATGAACTGCGGATGAAGCATAACTGGAATGCTACAAAATTACCTAAACACTTTTCAAAAAGTTATAGTTTGTTTATGCTACAGACAGAATCACACAACAAATGCATTTTGCATTGAAAAGGTAGCATTGCAGTACCTCCAGCATCAGCCCACACATTTAGAAGACAACCGCACCAGAAGAACTTGTCCCTAAAGGCAAAATCCATGAGGACATAAAACTATGTTCCTACTACTAAAAGGCGAAGAACAATCTTGCTTTGCTGCTTATGTTTTGTTCCAATGAAAACAAACTGTATTTCCTCTAAAAATAAATGTTCTGATTTCTCTGAGTCTAAGATTTCAGACCCACTCTTGATACAGATACACTAGTTCCATTTTTATCACGTCAAAATGCAGGAACTTATAAGCATGTAATGTTCATTAATCTTGTTCAAACTTCCATTGAGAGCAATTTACCAAACTTCCGTTGACCAATTTACCAAACTTCCGTTGTCTGAGTGATTTTCCTCTTCCTGAATCAGCTGAGCAGGGCTCCCAATCATCCTGCAAAATAAGGGGTCCCAGGGACTCCTTCATTTACATAATAGAGGGTCCTAGAGGAGGGATAGACATAGAGGGACCCAGTGGCATTGCGAATGATAAAAATAATTTTTCTAGTGCATTCTTGGGACCCCCTGCACATTCACTGATTCAGGGTCCTGTAGAATTTTAGTGCTTCATAGACCCCCAAATGGGGGTCCATGGGAGCCCTGAGCTGAGTGAGAGTGTTATTTCTGGATTGTTCTTGAGAGCTACATTCTAACCGCATTCACAGCAAAACCACAAAGAACTCGGTTCAAAGCCTTCACCGACCTGATGCTGACGCCCAGGAGCCCCTGGCCCCCCCAGTTGTGTGAAGGCACGATGGTGACCTCCCTCACCCCCTGGGTCTTGCTGCTGTACACCGTCATCTTCACTGGCTTCTCTATGTTCGACTTCAGCAGCTCTTTCAACGTCTCATTGTCCCGATTCTGCACCACACCGCACATTACAAAATAAACACTTTTGGGGGGGGGGGGAGTTGCATAAGGGAGGTAATGTTAATACTTACAAAGAAGGGCAATGTCTCAGAGAAATAGGTCTTAAGTGGGAGGGAATCTTATAACAGGGGGGAGGGGGGGGTGTCTATAAGGGAGGTTCCACTGAACTATTATTTCCACTCAAGATGCTACTGCAGTACTGGTGTACGTTTTGAGAGAGACAAACTGACAAAAAGACTGTAAATCTGGAGAGACTCATCTATAAAGGAATCATAGACTCCGTACATGTGGTATTGCTAGCTCAGACAAAAGCAGAGCTACAGAGTGAGACAGAGACAATCACAATTTCTTCACATGATGATGTTATGACAAAGTATGAGCAAATAATAAAATACTTTTTTTTAACTAACAGTAATCATATAGTAAAAAGCCAACTGTCCGTGTGTGTGTGTGTCTGTGTGTGTGTGTCTGAAACACGAAACGGGCCTTATATTATAAGTTATAACTCCGCCGTTTTTCGACCGAATTGCTTCAAATTTGCTGTGAGCCCTCACAGGGCGATGGCAACGGCAACCGAGGCGGCCGTATCATTTGCGCGGTTTTGCAAATGCGCGAAACGCACATCCGCCGGCCTCTCGGCGCCCGTATCTCCGGCGTTTCTGGGCCGATTGCCTTCGAATTTGGCAGGCAGATGACCGGGGACGGGGACTATCCGTGTGCGGAAGCGAATCCATTACTTAGGCGCATAATAGCAGCATGATGCAAAACGGGCCTTTTAACTCCGCCGCTTTTCAACCGAATCGCGTCAAATTTGCTGTCCGGCTTGCTGTCACCGGGGCAAAGCCTGGCAGCAAATTTGAATAAAATCGGGAGAGCGCGTCACTCTCAGAGCAGCGCCAACAGGAAACGGGGTTTTATAACTCTGCCGTTTCTTAACGAAATCGCTTCAAATTTGCTGTACTCAGCGTTACCAGTACTTGGCGTTACCGTTACTAGGCGTTACCGTTACTAGGGAGAGCGCATCACTCTCAAAGCAGCACCAACGCGAAACGGGGCCTTATAACTCCACCGTTTCTTTACCACATCGCTTCAAATTTGCTGTACTCAGCGTTACCAATACTTGGCATTACCGTTACTAGGCGTTACCGTTACTAGGCGTTACTGGTACTCGGCGTTGCGCTAGTTAATAATAAATAAATCATTGACTGATTGAGTAAGTTGTGATATTTCACAGATTAAAAATAAACGAGTGCTGTAACTAACATGTAATGTGCAGACAGAACATAATTATCATACTCATAGTTGTTTTGTTATTAATAATAATATGGAAGCATTCTTTTGTGAACTCCTTTACACATAAAATGTTCTTGTATTTAATTATTGTATTGATTTGTGTGTCTGTGGATGTGAGTGGGTTTTTTTCATGTATCGTAAATTTGTTTTGTATTGGGTATTGCAGTAATATTATTAGTAAATATTACTAATAATACTATTAATAGCATTCTACTTTAAATAGCATTCATGACTTACAACAAAAAGTTCAGTGTGATTGTGAATCAGTGAATGTCAGCATCATGATAATATAAAGACTAAAGAAATCATGTGCATAGTTCAGTTAGTGACTTACCAGTCTGGTGTTGCCAATGGCAACAATGAAATCAAAGAAAGCTTCAAGTCCTGCAACTTGTCCTGGAGAGCTGTCTTGCACCTGGAAAAACAACCATAGAGTATGATAGACTCACAGCTGTGGTGGAGCCCTTGGAAGAGGACCTCACTCATTGAGTCATTATTGGCTCAGTCATCAGCAAGGGGCTTAATAATGAATAGGTAGTGTTTCTCTTCTTCTCTCTCATTTCTCTTCTTTTCCTCTCTCTCCTTCCCTCTTCTGTGTGTGTGTGTGTGTGTGTGTGTGTGTGTGTGTGTGTGTGTGTGTGTGTGTGTGTGTGTGTGTGTGTGTGTGTGTGTGTGTGTGTGTGTGTGATGTTTTTTGTCGTTTTTTTCAGGCTAGTAAAAATGTGTTCGGGCGAGTAAACATTTTCAGTTACTCGCCCAGAAGGAAAGTGACATTTTTAATGTTTGGCCAGACTGCGCAAGTTATTTCCCCTGACATGGGATTTCATAGCAAGGCTAGCATTGGGTGAGTTGAAGGTTAGCTCCTTAGGTGCCACTTTTAAGCTGCGCATCCCTCCATATCGTATGGAACTTAATGGAAGTCAATATCTATATAAATTTCCAGCTCAGGCTCCTCAGTCATACTCATAGCAGATCCAGGCATGGCTTGAACTAAAAAAGAAGTTAGTAGAAGTGAATGCAGCATGAATACATGTAACTTACATAAATAAATGGATACACTGTAAAATGTAAGCCGAAAGCAGCACCTTTTCAAGCAACTACAAATAAACTATGTACTACACTGAGTAGTAATTTTATTACTACTCAAATAACTACTGTACTAGCCTACCTAACAAGTACAAGTAAACTAAAGAAACCTTTTACGATAAATTCACGGTTAATTAAAGGATGGTGCACTAGGAATGCAATAATTTGATGCTCATGTGTTTTCGGCAATGGTGCAGACGCACACGCTGCAAAAGCGATCGTCTGGAACCAAACTAATCTTTCTCAGTTTGATTAGATACTTCACCAAGAAAGACGTGTTTGTGTCAACATTCTCTTACCCTTAAAACATGATAACCCTCTGTCCCGCCTCCGGGGATCTCTGTGCTTGCTGATCCGCCCATTGGAACAAATTAATCACAGAACTTATAGAATGCTCGCCGTCGGCGAGGTAAACTAACAAATATGGCCTCGACGTGGCAATGCCTGAATTTAGGATCTTACTTCCTGTGTTTAGAGTTGTCGTTCTTTGCTCCTCAATAACTATGAGAAAGTTCAATGTCGTCTTTTATTTCGGATTGGTGGATGTTTACAAAGGCAAAATCGAGACTGAGAAATGAAAAAAAAAATCAAAAGCATTTATTTTAATCGTTGATTTTCAAACAATAGCCAGCAAAAGGAAATAAGACGACGCAGATGGGAAAGCATTTCGAGTTTCAATTTTTTTAAAATAAAAAAACTGACTTACCTCCCTTATGATATATACACACACACACACACACACCGTGTTGTTTCTCTTTGGCACGAATACTATAAAGACATGTGCCTACTAACATCAAACTCGCACCAAATTTAAACTTGTTCAAAAATCTACTTCATACAGATCCACAAATGATGACAACATTTTCGTGCTTTCATGAATAGTCCATCTTTTTTTCATTATTCCAAATTGATTTAGTATCAGGAAGCCCAATATGTCCCACTCTGAAGGTATGTAGCACAGTGTCCATTATCCCTTCCCTTAAAATAATGTGTAATATTCTGATCGCTTCTCGCTTTCTCGGCCTTTTGGCTAGGACAGTGATTCAGGAACATAAATTTTTCTTTATACCTTGGTTGGTTTGTTCAGCCCGTCGTACATGGCGAAAGCCGATACGCGACGTTAAACTGAACTTCCATCCATCCATGTCCCACTCCTGGTTGATCCGTTTGTGTCCCAGGCACGATATGTCCCAAAAGTGGGACATTTCGGGCCTGGGACACAACGGACCCAACTGTAATTTTAAGGATTTACTAGGGCCCAGGAAATTGGTATAATTATTGTTATTGTTGGTGTGTTATGGTTCTGGTATCGATGATAGTGGTCTGCGTACGTGCGAATATGTGTGTATTAATTGTGTCTGCGCACGTGTGTGTGTGTGTGTGTGTGTGTGTGTGTGTGTGTGTGTGTGTGTGTGTGTGTGTGTGTGTGTGTGTGTGTGTGTGTGTGTGTGTGTGAGTGTGTGTGTGTGTGTGTGTGTGTGTGTGTGTGTGCGTGCGTGTGCGTGTGTGCGTGTGCGTGTGTGTGTGTGTGTGTCTGCGCACGTGTGTGTGTGTGTGTGTGTGTGTGTGTGTGTGCGTGTCGTGTGTGTGTGTGTGTGTGTGTGTGTGTGTGCTGGGGTTAACTATTAATGTGTGTGAGTGTGCATGACTTTTTATCTCTCTCTGTCTCTCTCTCTCTCTCTCTCTCTCTCTCTCTCTCTCTCTCTCTCTCTCTCTCTCTCTCTCTCTCTCTCTCTCTCTCTCTCTCTCTCTTTCTCTGTCTCTGTCTCGCTCTGTGGAGTCCCCCAGGGGTCTGTGCTTGGTCCTGTCTTGTTTACTTTGTATACGTCACCTCTTGCCAATGTCATCGACCAGCACAACATGAAACATCACTTCTATGCAGATGACTCACAACTCCAAAACAGTACAACCCCTGAAGATCTAGATTCCATTCTTACAGAAAGTAACAACTGCTATATTGATATTCAAAATTGGATGGTTAAAAATAAACTTCAATTAAATGGTAAAAAAACCGAAGCAATGCTTGTAGGGACAAAAAACAAACTAGCCTCTGTTTCCATAGAGTCAATCCAACTGGGTAACAATATTATTCCCCTCTCAGACTCTGTCAAAAACTAGTAGGTGTCACTTTGGACAATACTCTTTCCATGCAGAGTTTCCTGACTCAGACCTGTCAGTCCTGCTACTATCAAATTTGTCGCATTGGCTATATTCGTAAATACCTCTCAGATGAAGCCACAGCAAAGCTTGTCACTTCCCTCATCCTATCTCGTATTGACTACTGTAATGCTCTCCTTTCTGGCCTATCAGTCTCTTCTCTATCTTGTCTCCAGCGTATTCAAAACACAGCTGCTCGTCTTGTCCTTAGGAAGAAAAAGTTCGACCATGTTAGCCATCTTCTGCGTTCTTTGCACTGGCTTCCTGTCGCAGACAGAATTGAGTATAAATTAAACACACTTTGCTATAAATCTATCCATAAAGCTGCTCCATCTTACCTCTGTGACAATATTTCCATCTATACGCCAGCTCGCACTTTACGTTCAGTTTCTGACCCTCTTTCTCTCCAGATCCCTAGGTATAAGCTTTCAACTGTTGGTCGGCGCTCTTTTGCTGTCTCAGGACCGACCTCCTGGAACAAACTTCCTCTCTCCCTCCGTCAGCGACCGACTCTCTCTGCTTTCAAAGCTAACCTCAAAACCCACCTGTTCCCCCGACATTAAAGCTCTGCTCTCTTTCTCTTCTCTCTCTTGCCATTAGGTCTGTTTCTGCTATATTCCATGTCAGTTATTCGTGTGTGTTCGCTTGGTATTGCGTTTTTGTTTGAATGCGCTTTGAATGCTGACGTGTGTGTGCGCTTTGATTTGATTTCTATCAAGATTCAGCGCCGTATAAATACTGTATGTTGTTGTTGTTGTTGTTGTTGTTGTTGTGTGTGTGTGTGTGTGACGGTGTGTGTGTGTGTGTGTGTGTGTGTGTGTGTGTGTGTGTGTGTGTGTGTGCGTGTGCGTGTGTGTGTGTGTGTGTGTGTGCGTGCGTGCGCGCGCGTGCGTGTGTGTGTGTGCGCGCGCGCGCGTGTGTGTGTGTGTGAATGTGTGGGTGTGGGTTCGTGTGCGTGTGCGTGGGTGTGCACGCGCATTTGCCTGTATGTATGGGGTTCCTATTTGCCGACACGACTGACAACTTAAGACCTTTAGGCTTGCATGTGGATTGGTTACTTAGTCTTGGATGGCGTACCCATTTTGGATGGCTCAGACCTGTTAGTACTCTAGAGTGGAGAGAGAGTGACAAACACTTGAGAAGCATAATGAATACTGGAAATGAGAAACTCAGTGTAGAGCTTAGAGCTTTAAGATTAAGCGCTGTCAAAAATAAGTTTTCTTTATAAATAAACACTCGCGAGTGCGTTTACACCTATAGCCTACTTATACGCGCAAACCGAGAGAGAGAGTGAGAGACAGCGAGAGACAAGAGAGAGAGACCAGAGGGGATTGCGTATCCCTCAGAGAGAGCAAAACAATGACGAGACGTGAAACCTCTACAATCTCTACGATTTCAAGAGAGAGAGGGAGGGGGGAGGGGGTATGCGCGAGTAGAGAGCTCAGAGAGATAGAGAGAGAGAGAGAGACAAACAGAGAAGCATAATAAGACAAATACACTCAGTGTAGAGCTTAGAGCTTTAAGATTAAGCGAGAGAGTTTTCTTTATAAATAGAGACTCGCGAGTGAGTTTACACCTATAGCCTACTTATACGAGCAAAGAGAGAGAGAGAGACAGAGAGACAGACAGAGAGACAGAGAGAGAGACAGAGAGACAGAGAGAAGAGAGAGAGACTGAGAGAGAGAGAGAGAGATGAGACAGACATGAGAGAGTCCAGAGGAGAGAGAGTTGAGTCCCAGGCCCATTAGGTCCCAGACCCCGACAGACAGTCCCAGACAGACAGACAGGTCCCACAGCCAGTTGTGTCCCAGAGCCCATGAGGAGAGATAGAAAGATGACGGCCAGACATGTCCCAGGTCCATTAGGTCCCAGGCCCGTTGTGTCCCAGGCCCATTAGGTCCCAGGCCCGTTGTGTCCCAGGCCCATTAGGTCCCAGGCCCGTTGTGTCCCAGGCCCATTAGGTCCCAGGCCCGTTGTGTCCCAGGCCCATTAGGTCCCAGGATCGTTGTGTCCCAGGCCCATTGTGTCCCAGGCCCGTTGTGTCCCAGGCCCATTAGGTCCCAGGATCGTTGTGTCCCAGGCCCATTAGGTCCCAGGCCCGTTGTGTCCCAGGCCCATTAGGTCCCAGGATCGTTGTGTCCCAGGCCCATTGTGTCCCAGGCCCGTTGTGTCCCAGGCCCATTGTGTCCCAGGCCCATTGTGTCCCAGGCCCATTGTGTCCCAGGCCCTTTGTGTCCCAGGTCCATTGTGTCCCAGGCCCCTTTGTGTCCCAGGCCCATTAGGTCCCAGGATCGTTGTGTCCCAGGTCCATTGTGTCCCAGGCCCATTAGGTCCCAGGATCGTTGTGTCCCAGGTCCATTGTGTCCCAGGCCCATTAGGTCCCAGGATCGTTGTGTCCCAGGCCCATTGTGTCCCAGGCCCATTAGGTCCCAGGATCGTTGTGTCCCAGGCACAATGTATCCCAGATTCATTTTGGCCTGTATGTGCCGGGGCGTAGGGGGTGGGCGCTTGTGTGTGTGCGTGTGCGTGTGCGCGCGTGTGTGTGTGTGTGTGTGTGTGTGTGTGTGTGTGTGTGTGTGTGTGTGTGTGTGTGTGTGTGTGTGTGTGAGACAGAGAGAGTGCATGACTCTCTCTCTCTCTCTCTCTCTCTCTCTCTCTCTCTCTCTCTCTCTCTCTCTCTCTCTCTCTCTCTCTCTCTCTCTCTCTCTCTCTCAATGATCAATTTTCTCGGCTGCTACAGCGGGTGCTACAACTATACAACCAACTTTTCCAATGTGGTCAGTTCCCAGTTGAATGGGCTACATCTGTTATCATCCCACTATGCAAAAAAGGCAAACAACAAAAGTTGTGCGTAAGATATGCCATAGTGTGCGTTACTTCACCCACCCACCCTCCTGTCTCCTCCCTCATCATACTTCTCCACCCTCCTCTACAACACCAGAACCCGGATATCCACCTTTCAACTGTTGTCTAAGCATTTCTGTAATTGATTGACAACATATTTTCGGTAACTAGACCATACCCGATCTTCTTTTACTACCCCCCCCCCCCCCCCACACACACACACACACACACACACACACACACACTTCTGCTATTTTAAGTGCATACCAGTCATTCGTGTCCGACCATGGCATTCAGATAGCAAAGGAGGCGTCTGCTATTCTGCAAGGAAGGACTAAAATGTGTTTATTGTAGATAAGTTTGTCCAAGGAACATCCCCACTCTTTCGGCCCAAAAGGACTTTATGACAGCTGGCATTGGGGGAGATCCCCAAAGGCCACCTAAACCCATTTCGCTAAAGCCGTTAAAGGCACAGCCGGGGTATATAATTATGAAGCGACTCTCATCACGTGGCCTCATTTCGCCTTCCTACTCGCCGTTCGCTACTCACATCCCTACCATTTTCCCTGTAGCGCGAGCAGCAAGTGTCGGACTAGCGGGACCCGATTATTTGGATCAGTCGGGTGCTTTCGCTCTAAGCACTAAGAGCCAGTGCCAATTGCCTCCTCTTCTTCTTTTCTTCAGGGCCCACGGTCAGTATGTTGACCATTCTGCATCCTAGTTTAAGAGTCATAGTCATTCACAAACCAGAGCGGTGAAAACGCTAGATCAACCAGCGACGCGGCAGCATTTTCGGCTCCAGTGACCTTGACCTTTGACCAGTGACCTTCATTTTCGAACTTGTCTTAGATATCCTAACTACTGGTCCGTATGCACATTTTGAGCCTCCTAGGTCCCTCCGTTCAAACGGTATCGTGTAATATAGCCACCATAGTCAGATAGGAACAAACAGATAGTCAGCAGTGAAAACATTGACCAGCATCGCTTTGCCGCTGGTTAAAGACTAAACTGTACCAAACAGCCTGAATATACAAAGAGCTCGCACTTTGCAGCTGACTGAAACCGGGGTATGTTTTTTACTCCCACCCTTTCACCTACACTACAGCTGGGGATCAGTGTGAACTCATTCACTGCCTACAACAACACTAACACTTCCCACCTCCCACCTTCTCACCTTCCAGGTGGGAAGTGAGAAAGTTGGCTTCATTCTTTGCAAGGTTTGTAGGCTGCGAAGTTATCACTCTTTGCAACATTTAGTGTTTTGGGCTGTACCCTGATTTCCAATTGCTGTGGAAAATCATACAGATGGGAAGGTGACACTGAGAGTGGTTAAGACATTCGCCTGCCAATTTCAATGTGTGAGTGACCGGGTTAGAATCCCGGCCTCGCCCTTTCTTTCTAGTTCGACGGGAAAATCGAACTGAACGTCGAGTCATTCGGATGGGGACTTAAAGCTAGTCTGGCCTGTGCCCTTTGCGCACGTAAAAATCCGACGGCAGTCAAAAGTCGGTAAGAACATGGAGAAATCTCGCTACCTGGTATGATCAAATTGATAGCTAGGTTTCCCAAGTCTACCGCCCTCTCTTCACCCCCCCCCCCCACCCCCCACCCCCACGTGACCCCCCACCAAAACATGGGTAGCGCTGCGCTTACAGCGATGCGCTCTCTATGTAGGAATCAGTCCACACTGAGCTGACATGGATCACACAGACAGAATCAGTCCACACTGAGCTGACATGGATCACACAGACAGAATCAGTCCACACTGAGCTGACATGGATCACACAGACAGAATCAGTCCACACTGAGCTGACATGGATCACACAGACAGAATCAGTCCACACTGAGCTGACATGGATCACATAGACAGAATCAGTCCACACTAAGCTGACACGGATCACATAGACAGAATCAGTCCACACTAAGCTGACACGGATCACATAGACAGAATCAGTCCACACTAAGCTGACACGGATCACATAGACAGAATCAGTCCACACTAAGCTGACATGGATCACACAGACAGAATCAGTCCACACTAAGCTGACACGGATCACATAGACAGAATCAGTCCACACTAAGCTGACATGGATCACACAGACAGAATCAGTCCACACTGAGCTGACATGGATCACACAGACAGAATCAGTCCACACCGAGCTGACATGGATCACACAGACAGAATCAGTTCACACTAAGCTGACATGGATCACGTACACAGACATAATCAGTCCACACTGAGCTGACATGGATCACACAGACAGAATCAGTCCACACTGAGCTGACATGGATCACACAGACAGAATCAGTCCACACTAAGCTGACATGGATCACACAGACAGAATCAGTCCACACTGAGCTGACATGGATCACACAGACAGAATCAGTTCACACTAAGCTGACATGGATCACAGAGACATAATCAGTCCACACTGAGCTGACATGGATCACACAGACAGAATCAGTCCACACTGAGCTGACACGGATCACACAGACAGAACCAGTCCACACTAAGCTGACACGGATCGCACAGACAGAACCAGTCCACACTAAGCTGACACGGATCGCACAGACAGAACCAGTCTACACTAAGCTGACATGGATCGCATAGACAGAACCAGTGCACACAGAGCTATATAACTAAAAAGTCAGTTATACCCATTGCCAAGCCTTATAAATAAATACATGTATACCACTAGTGATTGCGATTTTTATAACGATAAAATTGTTAAAGAGAATGAAGTGATCATAATGAAAATTGGTAGAATTGAACGTATGTGTCTGAAGATGAGGTCTGTAGTGCCACTTTACCCCAAAGACAAACCATACAAAATGTACTCCCAGTGAGTTAGTTGTTTTATAATGAAAAATAGAGAGAGAACAACTAAACGATTGACACTTGATTAGGCCTATAGGTCATAATCTGCCGATCCAACAGGGGTTTCCTTCTTTGCTTGCTTACTTTGATTACTGTTTATATTGTATTCGTTACGTTGAATTGGGAGTAGGGAATGTTTATATGGCTTTGCCATCTTGATTCCTGTCCATGCCCAAAACAATTATGCTAGTCAAGTAGGGGAAGACGGGGTAAAAAGCGCATGGGCGGGTAAGAAGCCCACCCCAATTATCTCATGAAATGAAGCAAATTTCAGTCTCATTTTGCCCATGAGACGAGCGTTAATGTCTAGCATTCGTCTCATGGGCAAATTTGACTGAAATTTTCTTTATTTCATGAGATAATTGGGGTGGGCTTCTTACCCGCCCATGCGCTTTTTACCCCGTCTTCCCCTATATAGCTGTCTTTGACTAGATTAGTTTTGAGGATCTAACCTCTTAGGCCCATGTAAGACACTCTTCGTGAAAAGTTTATTTTTGCTTTTAAAAAAACCAAAAAACATTTGACGCTAAAACACTTGTCACTAACCAGTAACCTCATCCAACAACAGTCAATCTCTTTTTTCAGATTTCCTTCCTGAGGTCCACATTGGTTTTTTCAGTTTGCGATAACTCCTCTGGTCCTTGTACCGGAAGTCGCCATATTGGCAGTATGTCAAACACGAGAGCGCCCTCTTTATAGTACTTTTGGCCCTCTCAACAGGAAAACGCCAAGATGTGTGTGGACGCGCACGTGCTCTGGTATCAGTGATTTTGCACGCGCTTATTCACTGTTTCGTCATTACTTATGAAATATACGATTTAGCCTACTTTGCAGTATTTGTCCGTTTTGAATCTGTATACGTTTTCGTAACTGCCTTGTCCTAGTATAAGTATAAGAGGATGTTACAGTGTAGTTGGTGGGAACTGTGGTGTAAGATAAAGTTTAATGTCTTGAATATGAACTGCAATCCACTCACCAAAATCCAGACCTACGTTAATGGACATTATTCAGACCATAACGTTGAGATAGCAGTAAGAGCTCTTCCAAAAATATTACAGTATTCAATGTTATTTCGCTTTTAAACGAAGATTGTAAAGTTGACTTAGTGAAAGAACATTTTGGAGAAAAAAACTGATGCATCAAAAGCTGTACTAGTTTCACTAATTACACTGATGATTTTGCATGTGTCTGCCTGTCTGTCATTGTCTGCCAGTTTTTGTTTGTTTGCCTATGCCCCTTGCATAACAACAACAACAGTAACAATAACAAATTGAACACACACACACACACACACACACACACACACACACACACACACACACACACACACACACACACACACACACACACACACACACACACACGCGCGCGCGCGCGCACACGCAGCACAGACACACACACACAGACAGAGACACGCACGCACGCACGACGAGCACGCACGCACGCACGACACACACGTGCGTGCGCGCGCGAGCACACACGCAGAGAGAGAGAGAGAGAGAGAGAGAGAGAGAGAGAGACAGAGAGAGACACAGAGAGAGAGAGAGAGGAGCACACACACACGCGTGCGCACACACACAC
>CM065680.1:85017619-85025119 GCA_017654935.2 Phymorhynchus buccinoides | reverse complement strand
AGTAGTAGTAGTAGTAGTAGTTTGTGGGACTGATAGTAGTTTAGTAGTAGTAGTAGAAGTTTCCAGAGCAATCAACTATAAGCAAACGGTAGGAGGACTTGAAAGAGCCAACATTGACAGTCAAGTCTGATACTCTGCTTGATTTTTACCAGAAGGAGGCAGCTTCAAGATCGACTTACAACTGGAGGAGAACGTGAGCTTAACAGTATATCTTGAGAAATTTGTCTTAGTTCAGCATACAGCAGTAGTAGTAGTAGTAGTATTCAATTTTCGATCTTTAGTAGTAGTAGAAAAAGTAGTAGTAGTAGTAGTAGTAGTAGTAGTAGTAGTTCTTTAGTAGTAGATTAGTAGTAGTAGTAGTAGTAGTAGTATTAGTAGTAGTAGTAGTAGCAAGTAGTAGTAGTAGTAGTAGTAGTAGTAGTAGTAGTAGTAGTAGTAGTAGTAGTAGTAGTAGTAGTAGTATACCTCCGGACTTGGTTTCAAAGATCCTGCACTTTCAAACCATTCGATTACCAGTTCATGCTCGCCGTCATCTCCTGAACTAGAACACTGTAACAGGAAGCTGTTTGTGGGACTGATAGTGGGAGGGTTTGAACATCAAAATGTTCTACGAAATCAGTAAGAAGTTTCCAGAGCAATCAACTATAAGCAAACGCCTCAGTATCTGGCAGAACTTGAAAGAGCCAACATTGATTTCAACAGTCAAGTCTGATACTCTGCTTGATTTTTACCAGCCTTCTGGTTTGGGCAGCTTCAAGATCGACTTACAACTGTCTGGAGAACGTGAGCTTAATAGTATCATCTTGAGAAACTGAAAAGAAATCTTAGTTCTAAGCATTTACAAGAAAGAGAATGATAGAATGTATAAAGTATTCTATGATTCGATTTTCGATCTTTGAAGTTTGCTTGATAACTTTAATCTGAAAAATGCATTACTAATTTACTTTGTAGTTCCAGTTTTCCAATTGTTTATGAACATTATTGTTTTATGCCATTGGTGATTTACGACAGTTGCTCACAGTTTGTGTTCAACAGTCGTCATTATATAATACACATGTAGATAGTGAGCACACTACAGATAAGCTTCAAGCTTGTTGCTGCTCATTTATGTTGGCAATGTATTGTTGTATAAATTATGTACATTGTTGATCTAAATAAAGATTTATTTAAACCAACAGGATGATACTTTAAACATTTAGGCTAGGATGCCATTTCTTGCGTATCTTGTTTGAATTCTTTCTTTCTTTTTTCCTTATTGTTCCAAGATTGGTTTATTGTGCAGTAATTCAACCTGAAAGATCCAAAAGACTAAAAGATGCGTCACCAGAGTCAAATAAAAAATCAACAATGCCGTTTCAGTGCTGTTAAAAAAACGTGAACTGATGAGTTGATGTTCATTGAAACAAAGGGAAAGAGAAATTTTGCTTTATGCCTGCATGTTTTCTTTGTTTGTTCTTTCGCTTTGTTTTTTGTTTTGCTCCGCTGTTTCTCAAACGGATATTTGTCAATGCAGACCAAAATATTATTTTCTTGCTTTGTTGTTGTTGAAATTCCAAGAACGTCGTTTGACCTTTTGTGATTTTTTTATGGCTGTTGTGGTCGTCTCGTCCTCATCAGTATAATAACAATAATAACAACGATCAAGATATCAACAAAAACGACAAAAACAAATAAGCTTCTAAAAAGAGGCTTTATACTGAACATTCTCTGCCCCCTGTCTCATGCACTGATGATGCGCGCGCCACCTACATAAGAGTATCGTCCTTGCCTGTCAATGAAGTAGTAGTTTATAGCCACTAAAAAATGCTCTGCCCCTGACTCGTCACTAGGTGGCATTGTCAAGTCAGTCCTAAGATGATTGCCCTTTCGCGTTCATCAAGAAGTAGTGTAAAGCCCCACTACTACCCACTCCATCTATTGAATCATTCGTCTTTGGAATCAATCAAATATCCATAGATTTTTTTTATTTTTGTTAGATAAGGTGTTCCTGTTTTGACACGGCATCATGTTCAGGATCCACCGGGAGAACCAGCTGGCTGGGTCATTGTAGATTAGGGTTTTCTCTTTTTCCTTTGCTCTCTCTCTCTCTCTCTCTCTCTCTCTCTCTCTCTCTCTCTCTCTCTCTCTCTCTCTCTCTCTCTTTTATTTTCTTTTATGTTACTATTTTATTTTATTCTGTTGTTTCTCCGACTTCGGACCTCGACCGAAATAGTGCCATACAACTCAAATTGTTGATTGTGGGCACTTAACCTGAAGAAGAAGAAGAAGAAGAAGAAGAAGAAGAAGAAGAAGAAGAAGAAGAAGAAGAAGAAGAAGAAGAAGAAGAAGAAGAAGAAGAAGAAGAAGAAGAAGAAGAAGAAGAAGAAGAAGAAGAAGAAGAAGAAGAAGAAGAAGAAGACGAATGGGATTTATTCCAGGATGAAGACGGTTCTGTTACTGGCAGTGGTGGCAGTCAGCACTATGGCCCGGTACAAGGGGTGCAACTGTATCAGCCAACAGCGCAAGTTGTCCCGCAAGATGGATATTCTGATGACTCAACTGGCCGCCATCACCAAACGACTAGGTAGGATAATTTGGTATACATTCATATACGCCTCGACAAAAGTCAAGGACCTTGTTCTTGTTTTTCTTGTGTTTTGTTGTTGTTTTTTTAAACCGCATAAACCAAGAACGCGTAAAACAAAAATGGCTTATTCGAATTATATCACATGTTTTAGATGTCCAAATTAAATTCTTCTTAAACTGAAATCCAATTTTAGTGCTTTTTTTAAATACTAGTTTTGAAGTAATAGCTCAACAAACAATGTTACTTGGGAACAGTTAGTTCTTCGCGTTTCTTTTGGAGTATATTAATACATGTCGTCTGTTTTCTTTATTTTCTTTTTTGTCAGTTTGCATATATTTTTTACATTACTGTATAAGATATTCGATATTTGCCTGTTTCTGTAGCAAGTCCTTGCATTTTCCTGCTCTACCCCAAACCCCCTCCATCACCCTCACTCCGACCACCAAAACAAATAACAAGGCCTACCCCTCCCTACTCTTTAAAAAAGGTAAAAGATATGGCCCAGACAGAAGTTGCATGTTAAAGGTCAAAGGTCAAGTGGTTAGTTTTAGTATGCAAATAATCTTTCCTCAAAGCTTGCATAAACATCTATGCGTGTGCAAAGTTTGAACAATGTACGCCTTCTATTTCCCGGGAAAAAGTCAACGTTTAAGTTTTGGACCACGGACGCAAAACACACACACACACACACACACACACGCACACGCACACGCACGCACGCACACGCACGCACACACACACACACACACACACACACACACACACACACACACAAGCGAACAATTACAGCAAAACCCGGTTATAAGAATATCGAAGGGAGATAATTTTTTGTTTTCTTATATCCGGGTTTTCTTACATCCGAAACTCGGATATAAGAAAACATTTAGATTTTTTTTTCTTATAACCGAGTTGAATGGGGAAAAAAGGGGGAAAAAGAGAAAAAGAGAAGAAAGAAAAAAGACAAACAGAAACATAAAACGAAGAGAAAATGCTTTTACCTAATTTGGTGCATAAAAAAGGGGGAAATGCAAAACAGAGGAGGAAAAAAAGAAAGAACGCAACAGAAAATTAAAAACAAAAATGAAGGCAGACGTGGTGTGAGTTGCATGAGGAGTGAGCAAGATAGCGGACAGCAGATGAATGATTGGGTGTGGTGTGAGAGTAACATATTTGTTTAAATGTAAATTTCTGTTTCTTGTTTTTAATCAATATTCTAATTTGGATGTATAACTCATTTTACACAGTGGAAGACAATTTTGTATTTGCGTTTGTACAATGCCAATGGACAATAATAAAGAAACTTGTGACCTATGACTCATGTTTTACATAATAAAATCAAAATACAGCAAAACTCGGTTATAAGAAAATCGAAGGGAGATCATTTTTTGCTTATTACCATATCCGAGTTTTCTTATATCCAAAACTCGGACATAAGAAAACATTTCGAAGTTTTTTTCCTTATAACCAAATTGAATGGGGGAAAGAGAAAAGAAAAAGAAAAGAAAAGAAAGACAAAAAAACTAAACGAAGAGAAAATCTTTTTTCCTAATTTGATGCATTTCTTACATCATAAAATCAAAATCGTGTACTAAGAAAGAAGATTTAAAGGTGCCTACAACCACTCAAACTAACAAGCTTTTTTTTTTTTAAATTTAGTGTTATCAAATACGTACCCCTTCACCTTTCTTGTACTGAACTATTATCATTCTGGACTGGGTAATTTATAGACCAGATGATGATTTGCTACGCTCTACTCATGTCACTCAATCTCTTGCTTCTGACCATTTCTGTATTGTTTGTGAACTATGTTTGTCTGTCCCGTCTGACACCCCATCGTACAGACAGTCTCGTAATGTACGCGGCATGGACAGATCAGCATTTCAAGCAGAGTTGCGCGCGACTATCTGCCCTGAATCATGCCCCACGGTCAACGAACTTAACAGCGCTCTCACTCGCGTTATCGACACACACGCGCCGTTACGTCACCGCCAGGAGCTAGACTAGAGCCGTGGTATCCTTTAATTAGCACAGAACTGAACTAGGCGAAGTCAGAAAAGCGTGTAGCTGAAAGAGCGTGGCTTAAGACCCCCCTTACCGTTATGAAACAAATCTTCAACGCTGCGAAACGAAAAATAGCGAACATAGTGTTGACAGCAAGATCCTCCTTTTACACTGACCAAATAAACAATGCAGTGACCTCTAGCCGGCTGTTTTCTATCTGCAGCAAACTACTTGGGCGTGAAAAAAGCACCCCTCTTCCTACCACCCACCCTGTCAGTGACCTTCCTGATGTCTTTAATGACTACTTTGTTCAGAAAATCCAGCTGATCAGAAACGAACTTGATCAGGCTTCTTCTACACCTACCACCCTGTTAGACCAAATAGGAACAACATCCACGTTCTTGGAATTTCAGCCAGTTACCCCCTTTGAATTGAAGAAGATCATTCTAAAAGCAAAACCCACTTCCTGTCCTCTTGACCCTATGCCGACGCCACTTTTCATAGAGTATCTTGATGAACTACTCCCTACTCTCACCCATATTGTCAACAACTCTCTAACATCTGGCTCCTTTCCATCTGTGTTCAAAACTGCCATTGTCAAACCACTTCTAAAGAAATCATCCTTTGACCCAAACACTCTCAAGAACAATAGGCCTATATCCAACCTCTCTTTCATATCAAAAATCATTGAGAAATTAGTTCTTCATCAACTCCTAGGCTATCTCAATGAACATCAACTCATCAGTCGTTCACAATCAGCGTACAGGCCATTTCACAGCACTGAAACTGCACTGTTGAAGGTAACTAATGACATTCTCTTAGCTCTTGACTCTGGTGACGCATCTATATTAACTCTTTTGGATCTTTCAGCTGCTTTTGATACTATTGACCACCATACACTCCTTAAGAGGCTTCAAATCACCTATGGAATATCAAGCACTGCTCTGTCATGGTTCTCGTCTTACCTTTCTGGTCGAACTCAGTCTGTCTCCATCAATGACTCATCTTCTGCAATGGTTGGCCTCACATGTGGTGTTCCTCAAGGCTCAGTACTTGGACCAGTCCTCTTCATTATGTATACTAAGCCTCTGTCCGAGTTGATCACTTCTCATTCAGTTGATTCTCAGTCTTTTGCTGATGATACACAACTCCACAAGCCTGTATCCCCATCTACCATTCTTCCTTCTATATCTTCACTTGAATTCTGCATTCGCAACATCAAATCATGGATGCTACAAAACAAACTGAAGCTGAATGACGACAAAACGGAGGCCTTGTTCATCCACTCTCCGTCTAGACAACTTTCGTACCCAAAGCCTGATTCCATCTCTGTCTGTGACACTCAAATACCTTTTTCTCCTTCTGCTAGAAATCTTGGCTTCCACATCTCTCAAGATATGAGTGTTGACTCACAAGTTCAAACTATCTGTCGGTCAGCATACTGTGAGCTGCGTCGCATTGGTACGATTCGCCATCTCCTGTCTATAGATACTACTAAGATACTAGTCTGCGCTTTTGTTCTCTCTAAATTAGATTATTGTAATTCACTTTTGTATGGCTGCCCCCAACACCTCACTGACAAGCTTCAAAAAGTCCAGAACTCTGCTGCCAGACTTGTCCTCAAGGTCTCTAAGTATCATCATGTTCAACCACTCCTGATATCCCTCCATTGGCTTTCCATCAAAGCACGTATTGACTACAAAATTTCCACTCTATGTCATTCTTATTTCTCTGGACATGCTTTCTGTCTATACTCCATCAAGGCAATTGCGGTCATCTTCAGATTCCAAAATTCTCTGTGTTCCTAGTACACGAACAAAAATGTTTGGTGAGCGCTCCTTTTCCTTTTCGGCCCCATCAGTTTGGAACTCCTTACCACGCGAAATTCGCCATATCCAGTCCTTGCAATGTTTCAAATCAGCTCTCAAGACCCACCTATTCAAGCTACATCACAACCTTTAGGCCACATTACTTCTGGACTCTATTCTCACACACACCCTCGCCCCCCCCCCCCCCCCCCCCCCCCCCCCATATTAGTTTCACTGTGTGTTGACTGCAATGTCTACGTCAGCTTTGTTGCGAGAGAGAGAGAGAGAGAGAGAGAGAGAGAGAGAGAGAGAGAGAGAGAGAGAGAGAGAGAGAGAGAGAGAGAGAGAGAGAGAGAGAGAGAGAGAGTGTGTTGATGCTTTATTCAACTGGTTGTATTTTGTATTGTGTTTTTGGGTGGGGTGAGTGGTGGTGATGGTAACGGTATGTGTGTGTGTGTGAGTGTGTGTGTGTGTGTGTGTGTGTGTGTGTGTGTGTGTGTGTGTGTGTGTGTGTGTGTGTGTGTGTGTGTATGTGCATACATGCGTGCATGTGTGGGTGGGGGTGTATGTGTATGCCTATTTGCATGTGCGTGAGTGATTATTTGGTTTTGTTATTGAATTTCTTGCTTCTTTTTTTAATTGTTGTTGTTGTTAAGCGCATAGAGCTCCACATTTGGTGGAGGAATGCGCTATATAAATGATTCACTATTATTATTATTATTATTTACTGTCCACCCATGCAGCTTTTTATCAATCGTTTGCTTTTGTTTATGTGGATTTTCGTCCACATATTCAGTTATTTGTATTTATCTTCTTAAAGAAATGGATTGTCTTTTCCTCTCGGCCATTGCTGCTGAAAATAAAAGGATGGACAGTTTCTCTACCACCAACACAAAAGTACAGGCACTCATATTTTGTTCTTCTGCTCAACATTTATTTTGCACAGAATACTGAAGGAAAGTATGAAATAAAGGAACAAAAACAACTCAATTAGTCTTGCAATCAAGTGCCTGTACTGTTTAGACTGTGATGCAACTGGTATGAGAGAAACTTTCCATTTTTGGAATGACTTCAATTTTCTCGGAACATCCTTTCAGTTCAGGTCCAACTCACTTTTAAAGACAC
>CM065680.1:85010119-85015119 GCA_017654935.2 Phymorhynchus buccinoides | reverse complement strand
GCTCCGCGCGCAACAAGGTATGAAGAATGTTGTCCTTAAAGAGGCACCCTGACGGATGGGTTTTTGTAAGAAACACTTCGAGATCACCAGGAAAACACCCTTTACACAGATTTCAACACTCACTTTGCTCTGGTTTCCTAGAAATCAAACCATCAAATCGGCGATTCCTCCTTGGCGGATGTGCTGGAAGTCAAATTATTTCACCCAAAGAGAACGCGTGTACCGTCTCTTTTCTAATGGCCGCCAAATCGTTTGCACGAACTTTTCCCACTACAAGCCTTTTTATTTTTATTATTTTTAATTTTATGCAGTTTATCTAAATGAGTTTCGCTCACAACAAAGGAAATAGCTCCAATTTTTTTTTTTACTGCACTACAAAAAAAGAAAACGCTTCAACTACAATGAGTGTCCTCCACCCACCCCATCCAAAATGGCTACTCATTCCAGCATCTCCGCCAAGGAGGAATCGTCGTTTTGACGGTTTAATTTCTAGGAAACCAAAGCAAAGTGAGTGTTACGATCCTTGAAAAGGCTGGTCTTTCTGGTGATCTCGACGTGTTTCTTGCAAAAAATCATCCGTCAGGGTCCACCTTTAAGCCCAGAAAGTGATTTTGGCTTTGTCTGTCGGTCAGTTTGCCTATCTGTGTGTATGTGTCTGTTTGTCATACGACAAAATGCGATGGCTTGGAGTCAAAACGGACTATCTTTAGATATTCCATTGACGTGTTATTGGATTTATTACAAAAAACTAATAACTTGTATCAAACAATGACTGCAGAAATATAAAAAGGCGTTTTTGCTTTTTATATTTCAGCAGTCTTTTTTAAATACAATTTATTAGTTTTCGTAATGAGTTCAATAATATGACAATGGACTATCTAAAGATAGTCCGTTTTGACTCCAAGCCATCGAAATGTTTACTTTCAGAAACGGTGGGATGAATTTCGACCAAATTTGGAATATTGAAGAAAATATCGCCTACAAACATTGCATTGCTTTTTTTTTTATCATCAAGACAATGGGTGTAGTCTTTACCTATACAGATACATTTTTGTCTGCAAAATCACAAAACGTTAATTAAAAAAGAAAACAAAAAAGAAAAACTAATCCCGACCTACTATCATACTTGAAAGAAATAGCCTAATCGTAAATGGATAAACACACACACACACGTACATACACACACATACACACACACGCTTGCACACACACACACACACACACACACACACACACACACACACACACACACACACACACACACACACACACACACACATGCACACACGCACGCACGCACACGCACACGCACGCACACGCACACGCACGCACGCACACGCACACACACACACACACACACACACACACACACACACACACACACATACGCGCGCGCGCGCGCACGCACGCACGCACACAAACACACACACACGCGCGCGCGCGCACTAACTTCACTGTACTATCTAGATCCAAAGAAGAGAAACAAATGAATGGGGAAAACATGTGAGTATTAGCTGCTAGGCAACACCTACCAGTTTTGAAGTTTATTGTCCAATTTGTTTTTTAAAGTTTTAAGGATCTGCTCCAAGCACTGAATGATGCTTGTGGTGGTTGGTTGATGGTTCGTCTCACATGTGCTCGGCTTTGTAGCTGAGCGGACGTTAAACCCAACTTTCTTTCGCAACGTAATGCAATACAATACAACATACTGCAATGCAACGCAACAGAACATTCCCAACTGTCTAGATACAAATAAAAAAAATAAAAAAATTATGAAGATGAAAATGTATTCACTTATATAAGGCCCCATTTCCCGTTGGTGCTGGTCTGAGAGTGACGCGCTCTCCCGATTCTCTTCAAATTTGCTGCCAGGCCTTGCCCCGGCCACAGCAAGCCTGACAGCAAATTTGAAGCGATTCGGTTAAGAAACGGCGGAGTTACCGTTGGCGCTGCTCTGAGAGTGACGTCGACGCGCTCTCCCGATTGTCTTGAAGTTTGCTGCCAGGCTTTGCCCCGGCCACAGCAAGCCTGACAGCAAATTTGCAGCGATTCGGTTAAGAAACGGCGGAGTTAAAAGGCCCCGTTTCCCGTTGGCGCTGCTCTGAGAGTGACGCTCTCTCGCGATTCTCTTTGAATTTGCTGCCAGGCTTTGCCCCGACCACAGCAAGCCTGACAGCAAATTTGAAGCGATTCGGTCGAAAAACGGTGGAGTTATAAGGTCCGTTTTGTGTTTCAGACAGACACACACACATACACACACACAGAGGCAGACACACACTTGCCTTTTTATTATATGATTAAAAACAAATCATTTCATTTCACTACTTCACTTTTTGTCTATACAAATTATTTCACAACTAAAAAATACACACCAAACGAACAATTGCAGAATGAGCGTAAAGTGACATTATTATATTCACACCAGACGCTAACAAAACAACTACAAATTGTCGACGCAATTACTACTATACCTTGATCAACCACGGTCCACGCAACATACAAACACAAGCAAAAACAAACCAAAACAATAATCCCCCTATTCATACGCAGTCTGCAAATCGAGGGATAATTGCTACAGTTGAGAACCGGTTCAAAACTCCGAACCGGTTTTAAACTGGTGTTCCATCGTCGAACCGGTTTTTTTTAACCAGTACTCGCATCACTAGTTTCACCTATGCAAACACATATTTATTTGTCAGAATATCTACACACACGCACGCACGGGCACATACACACACATACACACACACACACACACACACACACACACACACATTTACTAAACAATGGCAATATTACTCGTATTCCCGATATAGCTACTCATAGTCTCTCAGCCATTGATCTAACATTTGCATCTCTATCACTGACACTGAATTGTTCATGGGAAACAGGAGAAGATTCGTTAGGATCTGACCATGTTCCCATAACGATATCTTTAAATGGTAAAATAGAAAATACAGAATTTTTGAAAATACAGAAAAATTCATATTGATTGTGCATACACCTGCATGCACCCACTTTTGATATTTCTCACACATATCCACCAATTCACATGCACGCAACCACTTTAATATGCATACAATTGTTTTGTGGGGGGTTTTGGTGATTTTTTTGGTCTCATATCACGAGAAGTGGATAGACGTTAAATGAAAGACACACACACACACACACACACACACACACACACACACACACACACACACACACACACACACACACACACGCGCGCGCGCGCACACGCACGCACACACACACACACACACACGCACACACACACACGCACACGCGCACGCGCACACACACGCACACACACACACACACACACACACACACACACACACACACACACACACACACACACACACACTAAAGAAACTTATGACTTATGACACACACACACTCAACTCAACACTCAGTCAAAGTCAAAAGCCATACACCACCACAAACTAGAAACAGCTACTCTTGGTTTACAAACACCCAATCTGCGCTGATAATCAGTGTTTTCCGGAAATAATGCATTATTCTAAGAAAAGCTTACTTTCAGTTTGCAGGAAAAAAGCGGTTCACAGCAACTCGAACCGGTTTTTCGAACCGCGAAAGTTTAGCACCGGTTTTTCGGTTCAAACCGGTTTCCCCCCCCACCTCTAGTCTAACTCTAGCCTCTAGCCTAACGTGTTATCACCCTTTTTGTATTCCTCTTGTGATAACACGTTTAGGTAATTAGCCCTCGAAATTATTTTCATGAGCCCTTGTGTGCAGGCGCCTACTCAGCGAGTCTATAGTATGATAGTTGTTCGGTAGGGTGTGTGGGTGGGTGTGGGTGTGTGGGTGGGTGTGGGTGTGTGTGTGTGGGTGTTTGCGTGCGTGCGTGCGTGCGTGCGTGTGCGTGTGCGTGTGTGTGTGTGTGTGTTGCGTCCATTGTCTAATCTCCAAACTTTAACGTTGGCATTTTCTCGGAAAATATAAGGCATACATTGTTCAAACTGTGCACACATAGCCTACATGTGTCTATGCGAGCTTTCAAACAATAATGATTTGAATAATTAAATACTTAAAACAACACTGTAAACAGATAACAAACAGATAACATTTTAGATTAGTGGGTTAGAGAGTATCCAACAGGCAACATGAGTTAACAGAAACACATCAGCAATGAAAGCCTCGATAGCTCATTGGTAGAGTGTCTGTCTGTCATGCCAATGGTTCCGGGTCCGATTCTCGGCACGGGCACTTTCTTCTTTTTCTATTTTTAGTTGTATCCATTAACGATAGTTTCATTTGTACTTTAAAATGTTATGGCAATGGTGTACTTTAGGCACCTCCCTCAATCTTTGTTTGTTGTTGTCCCACATGTGCCTGTTCGAGTGAGCCTTGAAGGCTTAGCCTCTTGTTATTTTTATTTTTGTGTGTGTGTGTGTGTGCGTGTGCGTGTGCGTGTGTGTGTGTGTGTGTGTGTGCGTGCGTGTGTGTGTGTGTGTGTGTGTGTGTGTGTGTGTGTGTGTGTGTGTGTGTGTGTGTGTGTGTTTAACATGCAGAAGCGAATAAGTGGAAGCTTGGCAAGCTGGGAGGTCTTCCGGACTGGAACCTTTCATCCAGCAGTAACTGGAGTCAGTGCATTTCTGAACGATTGCATTTCTGAAAAATTTCTTTGCAGAACTGACGTGCGGTGTGAATGGATCCGATACATATATATGATGATCACATAGTAAGGCAGGGCAACTCAAGTTGCGCGCGCGCGTGTGTGTGTGTGTGTGTGTGTGTGTGTGTGTGTGTGTGTGTGTGTGTGTGTGTGTGTGTGTGTGTGTGTGTGTGTGTGTGTGTGTGTGTGCGTGCGTGTGTGTGTGCGTGTGCGCGTGTGTGTGTGTGTGTGTGTGTGTGTGTGTGTGTGTGTGTGTGTGTGTGTGTGTGTGTGTGTGTGTGATTCAATGTGAGCACATATGTGTAGGTCGTCTGGGATGTATCGTATGTGTGTGTGTGTGTGTGTGTGCGCGCACGCGCAT
>CM065680.1:85002619-85005119 GCA_017654935.2 Phymorhynchus buccinoides | reverse complement strand
GACGGATGCTATGTAAAAGGACGTCATAGGTTGCATATATATATTATAATAATAATAATTTGCATTTATAGCGCCTAATCTTTAAAAAGAAAAAAGCCCTAAGCGCTTACAATAATAAATGAATAAACCAGCGAGCAATATAAATAAATAAACGCCAAAAAAATATTATACACACACACAGTTTTCTACCATCCATAATTGATTGAATGCAAGGCCCAAAATGCAGTAATTGGGAGCAACAATGCAAGGAAAATAATATATGACAGTGGTCAAAATCCACAGTAAATACAAATGTAATTCAGAAACAAATTCAGAAACAAATAAAAAGAACACCAACACTGAAATAACAATAGGGGAAGACGGGGTAAAAAGCGCATGGGCGGGTAAGAAGCCCACCCCAATTATTTCATGAAATAAAGACAATTTCAGTCAAATTTGCCCATGAGACGAATGCTAGACATTAACGCTCGTCTCATGGGCAAAATGAGACTGAAATTTGCTTCATTTCACGAGATAATTGGGGTGGGCTTCTTACCCGCCCATGCGCTTTTTACCCCGTCTTCCCCTAGCAAAGCTACCATCCAAATTTGAATGAATGCAAGGGACATAATGCAGTAATTAAGAGTAGAAATGCAAGACAAAATATGACAGTGGTCATAATTCACAGCAAATGCAAATTCAATTCAGAAACAAACAAATTAAACAATTAAAAAAACGACTCTGAAGTAACAAAGCAAAGAGAAAAATAAATTACAATGCAAAGTGGAATGTACAAAAGCATACATGCGCTCAATAAAGAAATGTAGTACAAAATGCACGCGAATCTCTTATTTTACATGCTTTACATGTTTTACTTTGAGGATGGCATTGGTGTGAACAAATAATTCATTACAATAGTAAAGCTACCATCCCAAATTGAATGAATGCAAAGGACAATATGCTGTAATTAAGAGTAAAAATGCAAATATTTCGGCTTCCGATCAAGTCTAAGCCTTGGTGCGTTCGGGTCAAAATCATGAGGATCAGTGTGTTCTGGGGGGCTATCGGTGGACGGTCATGCTGCCCTCGGAGGAGGACCTCACTCACACTTGCTCCGCGACTAAGAGAATAGTGTAGGGGGCTTAGTAGGTGGTGTCCTGAACAGGCTCTACTGAACTCCACCGAAGTGACTCAGCAGCAGTGCAGTGTCTCCTCAGTTGGTTGCCTCCTGAATGTCTTATATAGATTCGCTCCTCTTGGACTGCTGGTCTCGGATTCTGCGACCTGAACGTGCGGAGGTGTGGCTGCGAATTGGGATTTGGAATGAGTGGCGTGGGAGCAATGCCACTGTAAGGCCCAGAAGATTGGACAGCCACAAAACAACAACAAAACATCAACACTAAAGTAACAAAGCAAAGAGGATATATAAACGCAAATTGGACTATGTTTTGGCATTGTGCTCACTAAATGAATATTGAACAGAAGACATGTGAATCACTTATTTCTACACGTTTTGTTTTGTGGATGGCAATGGCTGTGACATGGGGTCTTTTTTATTTTTTACATTGACACCTCTTTGTTGCGCAATTGTCATGACATGAGCACTTTCTGAATTCTTGACCTCCATGCATTATTTTCCTTCTGTCTTGTATGTTTACTCTTAATTTCTGCATTTTGACCTTTGTATTCATTCAGGTTTGGTTGGTAGCTTTATTATTACCATAGATTTTCACACAGACACACAATGGAGTAACAAAAAAAGTCAGTAAACTTGTAACATTACTATTGCATTCTTGGTGTTAAAATATAGAGGAGTTATGTAGGAGAATAAAACAAGAACTGCCTAATCTGTAGACTAGGCACTCTGCCTAATCAACAGACTAGGCTGCATATTCTACATATCAGGCTGCCTAGTCTGTAGATTAGGCACGTCTGAAAAGTTCATTAACAAGTTAGGCAGTCCCAGTGCCTAGTTCACAAACTAGGCAAAGTGGCTGCCTAATCTACAGACTAGGCAATTCTACGAGTTAGGCACGACATATATATATATATCAACCTTTCTCTTGTAGAAAGTCTTCAAGCTCAGCTTGAACATTCACTGTGGACAACTTTGCAGGCTGACATGCAGACTGAAGAGTCTTTCACGAAGACGAAACAGCTGTCTTTGCATAGGCATTGTCTATCTCCCCCATTGGGAGAAAAAGTAAATCAGCACATTATTTTCTTTTATTCTTTTCAGAACACAGAACAAATCGTAAAGTTAAAATTAAAGTTATTGAGTTTCTTTCTTAGGTTCACAAACTTATACATTGGACACAAACAAAGTTTTATTAAATCAAACTATATATATAAGAGGAAAGTTTAATGGTGTGTTTGTTTTTTTCTTCTTGTCAATTCTTATATATATATATATATATATATATATATATATATATATATATATATATATATATATATATATATATATATATATATAACTACAAAGATAACTACAAAGATGGACAGAGCGGACATGGATATG
>CM065680.1:84977619-85000119 GCA_017654935.2 Phymorhynchus buccinoides | reverse complement strand
AGCCACTTTTGATGTGTCTCCAAACTGATACGGGAGGCTCCGTGTTGTTTGCAGACGTGGGTTGTTATTTGACCAGAGTTTTGTAGGTATACCTACCATAGATATAGCACTTCCCTCCAATATGGACCTAAACCAACAAACAATAAAATCAACTACACTTTTTGGAAACAGACAAGAAAATATCTTTAAGGCTAAAAAATCTGTTACTTTGAAAGAATCAATCATGACGTGAGCGTGAAAAATAATGTTGCCTTCAATGCCACACCAGATCCTGTCTGTCTGTCTCTGTCTCTCTCTATGTGTGTGTGTGTGTGTGTGTGTGTGTGTGTGTGTGTGTGTGTGTGTGTGTGTGTGTGTGATCATATCAAACTCTCACATACGTATGATGGGCTCAGGCAAATGACTTGCTACATAGCACAGGCTATGAAATCAAACGGATTTCATAATTATCTTTCCAACCATTCTTTCTGTATTTTCTTGTTTTGCTTGTATCAGATCCAGCTATAGGCCTATGTGTATAATATATGATGACATGCCTCTGAAACCCAGTGCATTCTGACAGGTTACATTTTTATTTTAGTGCATTAATCTACTTCATGATCTTGATCGTCGTCGTACGTACATTCGCTGTTCTATTATCAGGTATTCACGTACATTGACATGGAACAACGGTAATGTGGCTTACTATCTGAACACAACTTTCCAAGGTGGGGCGTTTTTAGCCGTGAATACTTGCAACTTTGAACTAAGATCCAGCCAGACCCATCACATCTTGGCAATATATCGGTGTTCTGTGTGAACTGTGCTCTGCGTCAAACTCTCCCAACACCAGCCAGGCTCTAACATTCCAAATTTCACCAAACTCCACACAGTGGCCCGTTCCACTTGTCCTTTCCCCATTAGGACATTGGACACTTCAAATATTGGCGTGTGATTTGCACAGTGTGTGTGGAACGATAGATGGCTATCTACACTGGTACAATGCTTATTGCTCCATGTTGCACGGTCCTCCGATGCTGCTCCTCTGGGGAATTTATAGCCTATAGTTTGCTGTGTGATTTGTGTGAAGATTGTTTCGATGGCAGTGATGAGCAATTCTGTCAGTATTCGTTTTCAACATGCAGTGATTGTAAGCTAAAGGAGGTCAGTATCTTCTTTGTTTAATCTCTCGATGAAGTCAGTTATCTCTTGAAATTAATTGTCAGGGGAGTCATTTGTGGGGGTAAAAAAAAAAATTTACAGTCACATTGTTGTTTGCTTAGAATTCCATGACAAAAAATTCGCCCTGCTACATTTCATTTCCTGAAATGCAATAGTATCAACATCCGAATCTGTCTTGGTCAAAATATTAAAATCATAAGGAACAACACATTTGTCTTTGAGCATGATAAGGATGCCAAAAATAAGAATTTGTCTTTCTTTTTGGCTGATTAATAAATTATGAAAAGAAGATTATCTTTTATGAGGATTCCTTCTTTGGGGGCATTTATCATCCGTCACTTTATTGGTCTGCAAAAGAAATCTCTGCAACTCACTGGCGAAAGCGAGATACTCTTTTGCAGATCTTTAAATGTCTTGAATCATGCCATGTTGGAGGAAAACACAATCTATGGCTTTTAGTATGTTTGTGCCGTCTGTCTTCAATAGTACTGACACATTCATTAATCCACACATATACAAACACGCCTCTCGTCTCTCATGCTTCAATAAATTATAGGATAATTATCTGGGTTGGTCAAAAGAAAAGTTTGAAATAATAGTTAGAGAAGAGGATCACAGAGCACTAATCACGTTACACATATGTCTGGCCTTTTCCAGTGCCCATGGGATCCTTTTAGGAGATTCTCCAGATACCTTTCACATGCTAGTTCTTTTAGTATATATGCCAAAAGAAAGAAACCCCAATAAAAGTATTTAAAGCAATATTCAAACTGCTTTCTTACAAGACCAAATTAGGGTTCATATTGTTAAGAACATCTTCTACCAATTGTGTTGAAGGCTATTTGCAGTTTGTTGCAATCTGTACAATTCACAACTTATACAATTGACATGTTATTAAACTCATGGATAATGTTATGCTTAGTGTAACTTTTACGAAGACAACACATTTCCATCAACAAATGATGTACATGATTGACAACCGATCCCGCCCCCAGCTGTGATCAGTTTCGATGGCCAAGGACGATTCATAGTCACTCCTCTGGCAGACAACTTCACGGAATGTCCTGACAACCACTTTCAATGCCCTGGTGACCGTTACTGTGTGCCTGTCTACGTCATACGTAATGATGTCATCGATTTTCCCGGTCACGAAGACGAAACTGGTTTTGAAAACCGTAATTGTTCTGACCTCTATTACCGATGTCGTGGAAAAGGTAAGCCAGTGTGTTTGCTGGCGGATCACTTGTGTGACAGGATCTACCACTGTCCGGAATATGATGATGAGATTCTGTGTGATTCCACCTGCGCTGAGCCCTGCACTTGTTATGACTGGACCTTCATCTGCAACGACACTTTCCACCTCAGCTCTTTCCCTCACCTGCGTTACCTGGGTGCCAGAGGCAGTGGGCTCCGTCAAGGAGATATCATGAACAATTCCTTGTTGATACATCTGAACATGCAGTCGTGTGGCTGGAGCAATCTCACAGACTTTACCTTGCCAAACCTGCAGTCTGGACCTCAGTGACAATCATCTGCAGCAGATCCTCGTCAGCCACTTTGTACGGATGCCTCATTTAAGAAGAATCCATATGGCCGGTAACCTTATAGTCAGTGTTTTTCCTGATGTAGAGTCAATGACTCTGCCTTCGCTTATTGTCTTAAATCTGTCTCGAATACAAATCACTAAATCTAATCTGAACAATCTTACTGTTTTATCTTCAAAACTGGAGATACTTGATTTATCACAGGGTAGAATCCACATGCTACAAGGGCAAGACGCGCCCTCTAGTGTTCGTTTCTTGGACTTGCGTGATAACCCTATAACTAATTTTAGTATAAATTTCATGAAAGGCTTCAACCATCTTGAATATGTTTTAGCCGACAACTTAAAATTTTGTTGCACTGTGTTTTTACCTTCCTTGTTCAAAGGGAAATGCATCGCCCCAAAAGACGAAATTTCATCTTGCAGTGATTTATTAAACTCAAGTGTTTACCGGTGGGCTATCGTAATGCTTGGAGAACTGGGAATTGTGGGAAATATGTGCAGTTTTATCTACCGTTTATGCTACAGTCGAACCCGCTTATAAGAACCCGCTTATAAGAAAACCCGCTTATAAGAAAGCAATTGTTTTTCCCCGTCCGAACTCCTTCTTTCTTATGTATTATCAAAACTCGGATATAATAAAACCGCTTATAAGAAAACCCGCTTATAAGAAAGCAAATTCGTTCTCCCATCCGCGATGTAAGCTCGGATATAAGAAAATGATTTCATACAAGGGAGTTGGTTTGCAGTTCATTTTTCTTATAAGTGAGTTTGATTTTCTTATAAGCGATTTTTTAAAAATTAGGGCATGAACTGAAAGGATGTTCCAAGAAGTGCAGTCGTTCCAACAAAACAAACAAAAGAGGAAAATTTACGTCAGAGCAGCTACGTCACAGACATTCTCTAACCAGCACAGGCACTTGATTGCAAGACTAACTGAGTTATTTTTGTTCCTTAAATTTCATGCTTTCCTTCAGTGTTCTGTACAAAATAAATGCTGAGAAGAAGAAAAAATACGAATGCCTGTACTTTTGTGTTAGTTGTAGTGAGACTAGAGTAGCCTACCTTAAATAGAAAGATACTCTAAGTGAGCCTGCCCATCCTTTGCAATGGCAGAGAGGAAAAGACAGTCTATTTCCTTAAGAAGGAAAATATAAATAATTTGTATTTGGTCGAGAGAATGAAGACGAGTTTTCCTGTTTTTGTCATTCATCTTTGTTTCTCTGACTTTTTGATGGGAGTGTATCTTGCGTTTATTAGCATGGCAGGTCGGGTTTACGGAGGAGTTTATATTTGGAAAGAAAAGGAATAGAAAAGCAGTGCCATGTGTAGTTTAACAGGATTGTTATCCTTTGTGTCGTGCGAGGTGTCAGCTTTCCTTATTTTCCTCATCACCCTGGATCGATTTCTGGTGATTCGTTTCCCCTTCAGTCAGGTCCGATTCAGAGCCACATCAGCTCACCTAGCCTGCGCCATCTTTTGGATATTTGGAATTATCTTAGCTGTCATCCCTCTGCTGCCTGCCACATCTCACTGGGAATACTACCACCAGACAGGCATCTGCATCCCTCTACCCATCACCAGATCTCAGTTTGCGGGCCATACCTACTCCTTCAGCGTTATGATCGTCTTCAACCTTGTCCTCTTTGTGCTGATCGCTGCGGGCCAGTCCCTCATCTTCTGGTCAGTCAGGGCCAACTCCATGACTGACCAGAGCGTGGGGACCAAGTCTGTGGTCAGTAGTGCCCAGTCCAAAGAGTTCACTGTGGCCAGAAGACTTCTGACCATTGCCATGTCTGACTTTCTGTGCTGGTTCCCCATTGGTTTGTGCTGTCAGTAGTGCCCAGTCCAAAGAGTTTACTGTGGCCAAAAGACTTCTGACCATTGCCATGTCTGACTTTCTGTGCTGGTTCCCCATTGGTTTGTGCTGTCAGTAGTGCCCAGTCCAAAGAGTTTACTGTGGCCAAAAGACTTCTGACCATTGCCATGTCTGACTTTCTGTGCTGGTTCCCCATTGGTTTGTGCTGTCAGTAGTGCCCAGTCCAAAGAGTTTACTGTGGCCAAAAGACTTCTGACCATTGCCATGTCTGACTTTCTATGCTGGTTCCCCATTGGTTTGTGCGGTTTGTTGGCCTCAGTGGATGTGCCTATTCCAAGTGAGGTCAGCGTGGCTATGGCTATTCTGGTGCTGCCGCTCAACTCTACGCTGAACCCATTCATCTACACTCTGAATATCTTGTTGGAAAAACGGCAAAAAGCACGAAAGCTTCATTCAAAGAATTTACTCTGACAATGAAACCAAATTTCGAAATGGTATTCTGTCAGTCTCCCTCTGTCTGTCGCTGTCTGTCTCTGTCTCTCTCTCTCTCTCTCTCTCTCACTCACTCTCTCTCACTCACTCTCTCACCCCTAGCCTATTTCTCTTCATCATACATTCATATGGAAGTAAAATGGCAGAATGGTTCAGACTTTCACCTACCAATTTCAATGTGAGTGACTCGGGTTTGAATCGCAGTCTCGCCCTTTATCTATAGTTCGACGGGAAAATCGAATTGAGCGTCGAGTCATTCGGATGCGGACTTAAAGCTATTCTGATCCATGCGCTTTATGCAAGTAAAAAATCCCTCGGCAGTTAAAAGTCGATAAGAGCAGCGAGAAACCTCACTGCCTGGTATGTTGACTGCAATGTGTGTTGACTGCAATGTGTACGTCAGCTTTGTTGCGAGAGAGAGAGAGAGAGAGAGAGAGAGAGAGAGAGAGAGAGAGAGAGAGAGAGAGAGAGAGAGAGAGAGAGAGAGAGAGAGAGAGTGTGTGTGTGTGTTGATGCTTTGTTCAACTGATTGTATTTTGTATTGTGGTTTTTTTGGGTGGGGTGAGTGGTGGTGATGGTAACGGTGTGTGTGTGTGTGTGTGTGTGTGTGTGTGTGTGTGTGTGCGTGTGTATGTGCCGGTACGTGCGTGTATGTGTGGGTGGGGTGTGTATGTGTATGCCTATTTGCATGTGCGTGAGCGATTATTTCGTGTTGTTGTTGAATTTGTTGCTTCTTAATTTTTGTTGTTGTTAAGCGCATAGAGCTCCACATTGGTGGAGGAATGCGCTATATAAATGATTCACTATTATTATTATTATGAGCAAATTAAAAGCAAGCTTTCCAAAGTCCGCCCTCCTTCCTCATCCCTTCCTACCCCAAGAAAGGGTTGGCGCTGCGCTAGTGGCGACGCTCTCTCTAGATGGGAGCAGCCCGAATTTCTCAGAAATAAGTCATACTTTGTTACCATAACATACCAAATTTATGTTGATGTGTATATCATGTATGTGTATGTGCATGCGCTTGTATGCCTTACACACACTGTTGTGGGTGGGTAGATAGTATGTGGTTGTTTGTTTTGGGGGGTGTTATGTCAATCAAGTCAAGTTAAGTCAAGTCAAAATCATTTTACTTGACTTTGTATGCGTGAATGTGTTTCTTTATCTCATATACACAAAAGTAAGCAAACATAATAATGATCAGGGCATTATGTTTAATGAGCCTGAATATAAGAAGTAAGAAATACTGAATTAACATATAAAATTTCTAATGGCACATAGACTAAATGTGATTGCAAAAATGATTGCGTAGATGAGCATAAAAAAACACTTTTTTGTTTTTCACCCTAAAAAATATAATAATGTTACCGAACTCATTCCCTGACAGAAGATCGTTATAGACAGAGAAAAGCTCAAAGATGTCTTCTTCTGTCTCTTACGGTAGATAAATCTGAATAGTATCGAAGATGTATCTATATGGCTTGATTGCGCAACCTTCAAGTGGCCGGGTCCAGAGCTGATCTGGCTTTAGATGTATCTAATGCAGGGGTGGGGATGGGGGAGGGATTTGTGTGTCACCTACGCGTTGACCCCTGAACTTTGCAGTTGGGAAGGGGGGGGGGCACCAGGAAAGACGTGGCCACCTCTTGTCTCTATCTCTATTTGTTCTCAACCAGGAAATGCGTCAGGTTTTTGCATGTCGATCCTGAAGATGCTGTCACGTTCTCTCTTTTTCTGCCTTCCATGTTTTGGAGTTCCTGAAGCTGCTCCTTGTAAGTTTGTTCTTGCAAGGCCTGGTGAGCAGTAGACATGGCAGTATTACGCCATCTTCTTGTTTCTGACTAATCATGTGGTCAAAAGGTCCTGCTTTACTTTTACTATGGCGTACGAAGCGTGTTAAACATTCGATGCAAAGACTCAATACATTTCGAAAGGTATCGATGCAAAACAACACTCATTTCCAAATGGAATGACTCGATGCAAAGACTCGATACTTTTCGAAAGGTATCGATACAAAAAAACCGCTCATTTCCAAATGGAACGACCCGTTTAAAGGGGCACCCTGACGGATGAGTTTTTGCAAGAAACACATCGAGATCACCATGAAAACACTATTTACAGAGATCGCAACACTCACTTTGCTCTGGTTTCCTAGAAATCAAACCGTCAAATCAACGATTCCTCCTTGGCGGAGGTGCTGGAAGTCAACTTCTTTCACCCAAAGAGAAGGCGTGTCCCGTCTCTTTTCTAATGGCCGCCAAATCGTTTGCACGAAATTATCGCAATACAAGCCTTTTTATTATTTTTATTTTTAATTTTATACAGTTTATCTAATGGAGTTTCGCTCACAACAAAGCAAACAGCCCCAATGTTTTTTGTACTGCACTACGAAAAAGGAAAACGCTTCAACCACAATGAGTGGCCTCCACCCACCCCATCCAAAATGGCTACTCTCTCCGGCATCTCCGCCAAGGAGGAATCGCCGTTTTGACGGTTTCATTTCAAGGAAACCAGAGCAAAATGAGTGTTCCGATCCTTGAAAAGGCTGCTTTCTGGTGATCTCGACGTGTTTCTTGCAAACACTCATCCGTCAGGGTCCACTTTTAAGGCCTAGGAAGGATCGATCCTTTTCGCGAAAATATCGCTACTTTGTGAAGAGGATCGCGCACTTTCAGTAAGTATCGATGGATCCTTTTTTAGTGAAAGTATCGATACTTTGAATCAAAATGCGCATTTACGAACTCTACCGAATGACTTACATAAAAAAATTATGTTGGATATGAAACGAAACGGAACACAGAACTAGGACAATGGGGTTTTTTTAACATGACTTGGCATGAAATACTCCTCGGTTATGTCTAATGCCCTTCTTGTCGCTGCCTCAGCCATTCTGTCCGGTGTTTTGATTCCCACCAAGTAATTTGTGCTGCTTTGCAAAGTGCAGTTTCAGATTCCAAATTTAAATATGATGTTCATTTCGAGATACTTCGGCTAAATTCGGAAACGCTCAATCCTTTTGGGAGCCATACCGAGTAAGAATATTTGTTTAAAAAGTATGGATACTTTTCGAAAAGTATCGAGTCTTTGCATCGAATGTTTGACACGTTTTGTACGCCCTGTTTTACCTCCTTAGTTGTCACATTGTCTGGATTTGAGATGCTGTAGATCTTCTTGTGGCATCACACCTCTGTTATGAGGATCGTTCTTTTGTGAAGAGGGATCCAACACACTCAGGCACTTGGGACGTGGAACGAGTCCACGTGTTGCCGTGGATATGTCATGCACAATCTTACACACGTGTTGTTCGATAATTTGCATGAGCGTACAATCATTCGATAGATCAGCTTGGTTATACGGCACGGGCAATCGATGGATCTGTTTGCATGCAGGATCATCTGTGATGATGTCAATCAATATTTATTCAAACAACAATCGATTAGATTGTAAAGTTCTTACCTACAAACACGCCATGGCCAATCTTTTATGTCTGTTAATTACGTTTCAGTGAATTTTCAAGACAAAAAGCCTACTGGCCTTTATTATTAGCAATTTTGTTTTTACTATAGCAAATAAAAATCGACGTATTATTCCATTTAACATCAGCCTATGTTAGGCTAAAAAATATTTAGGACCCAGTTGTTGCACTCAGTTGACCCCACGTCTCTGTTTCGGTCAATCTGTGCTCTGTGTGTATGTCTTCCATGAAGCTGATAAGAACTGTGCGCAAATATCAATCGATCCTGATGCAAGTAATGGCTGTGTCTCCTGTGCAAGATCTTGAGATCTTCAGAAATTTGATCCTTCGTATGTATTGTAAGATCGCTGCCGTTGGTGTACAGAAACCTCACTCCTTCACTCCATCACGGCTCCCAGGCCCACTTTCTGCTCTTCCATCTGCACGTGCAAAAACAAACAAACAAACATGATTCAAGATTCAAGATTAGTTTAATCCTGTTGCCCCTACCGGGGTGTGGAGGATGCACTGCAAAACAAAAATTTGAGACATAGGGTCACATTATCAAACAATAAAAAGAAACAAAACACATTTTCAGATTTGAAATGACGTTGGCCTATCACGCATTTACTTCAGATCGAGTAAGAGATGTGTGGTTTTTTAAAGTAAATATAATTTATTCTTTTTTGCCTGCTTTATGAATTTACTCAATTTAAGTTGTGTTTTCTTGTTAGTACGAAACAGATTGCAAAGATTAAACATTGATAAGCAAGATCGATATTTTAGCGATAAACAATCTCAGAAGTAGACTCAATTTTGGGCATTGCAAAACAAAATGAAACTCAACCTGACAGTATTCATGCTGCATTCTGTACATATCCTATTCTCTCTGATCTCACCCTCTCTTCTTCCAAGTTCAATCGCAATTTATGATTACTACAACGACATTTTATTAATGGATCAATGTATATGACTGGAAGTTGTATTATGTATTTTTCTCTACAAAACTCACTTTTTATGCTTTTGTAAAACACGCATTCAACTTTCAAGCAAGGCTTCCCATTACTTATTTTATTCCAAAAGGTTAAGGGCCACTTGCTTCGAAAATGTCAGACATTTTGAGTCCTTACACTACCATATATAAACTTTGTGATGCGGTAATATCATAGCCCAAGGCCAGAACTCTTGCGTAATGCAAAAAATATCCTGCACAACATTAAATATGCGCTGATGGGAGACAATTTAAGACGGTACCTTAAATGATCTAATAGGATGCATTTGCACACCATGCTGATAAAATTTAAAGCATAGCAGTGTTCACACATGACTAACGACTAAAACCGTGACTTAAATTTTCTTCTCACCCTTGTCATTTGCGAGTAAAAGAAATTTAAGACTTAACCAAACACCTATCAGAGGCCAATAATGACGTCGCATAGATTAGAAATGTAATGAAAGGCATTGTTGTCAATATACTCAATCGCTAAATAGGGGAAGACGGGGTAAAAAGCGCATGGGCGGGTAAGAAGCCCACCCCAATTATCTCATGAAATAAAGAAAATTTCAGTCAAATTTACCCATGAGACGAATGCTAGACATTAATGCTCGTCTCATGGGCAAAATGAGACTGAAATTTGCTTCATTTCATGAGATAATTGGGGTGGGCTTCTTTCCCGCCCATGCGCTTTTTACCCCGTCTTCCCCTAGTATTCAGATAAATTAGTGAGGCAGTTCCTTAGGCAGAAGCAATTACGTCTTGCATCACTAAAGTGGGGTTAAACCGCCATATTGGATAGTCACGTGATTTCTGACTGACGTACGTGAAGCTATGGATAATGTCCGAAGACCCCTAACATGTTTGCACTTTTTTTCCGACGATCCTTTCAAGAATTATATTGTGAACATCCTCCATATTTTTGTAAGCTACCCCGTTGACTTTGTTATTGGGCCCGGTCACGTGACGAATAACACATTTGTCCCAAACCATTAACTGCTCATTTGTCATCATAGGAAATCATGTGAAAAGATCAATTATAGTATAGGAAAAGAGCAATTAGTGTGTTTTTTACAAATGTGTCACTGGTCATATGACAAGGCCCAATGAGAAAGTCAGTGGAGTAGCTTACAAAAATATGGAGGATGTTCACAGTATGATTCTTAAGTAGGCTATTAGGTATTATTAGGTATTAGGTATTATGGTATTACGTACTTTATAGTCACAGAGGCGCATCTGTGAAATTCGGGTTGCTCCTACCTGGAGAGCGCGTCGCAGCCAGAGGCGCGCCACACATGTTTTTGGGCATGCCATTTTTGTGTGACTGATGAGGAAGGAAAGGGGGGGGGGTTAAATTTTGACCAAATGACAACTTTCTCGTTGCCACTGGGTTTAAGGTGTGCTAAGTGCATGGGCACACGGGACCACGGTTTATCGTCTCATCCGAAAGACTCCACATTCAGACCGTAAGGCCTAGTGCAAAGTGAGAGGAAAAATCCAGGTTCGAACTCGGGTTTACTTGACACGAGGCGAACGCGCTACCACTGTGCCACTCTACGCTAAAAAAGGATCGCTGGCCCAAAATGTGCAAACATGGTACTCTGGTAGGGGTGTTCAGACAGATCCATAGCTTCATGGTACTTAAAAATGACGTGACTTAGTAAACAATTCACTGTTGTAAACATTCTGTGAAAACCAAAAAACCCAAACACGATCATATTACTGTCAATTAAAATGTCACTAGCGCAACGCCTAGTACCGGAAATACCGAGCACCGGTAAAGCCTAGTACCGGTAATGCCAAGTACCGGTAATGCTGAACAGCAGTATGTTTTGGTCCACGAAATATTATATTATTACTTTTGTGTCTCTCCTTCTTTCCATCTTCTTCTCTCATCCTGCTCTACCCACCACCCCACCCCCCTCCACCACCATCCCCCGCCCTCCTAACCTCCCCCCCCCCCCCACTCTCCCACCCCACCCCACCCACCCCACCTACGCCCCACCCTCACCCATCCGCTATTACTTTTGTGTCTCTCCTTCCTTCGATCTTCTCTGTCATAGCGCTGTACTCCCCACCGCAATACCGGAGATACGGGCGCCGAGAGGCCGGCGGATACGTGTTTTTCGCGCATTTGCCAAACCGTGCAAATGACAAGGCCACCTCGGTTACCGTTGCCATCGCACCGTTAGGGCTCATAGCAAATTTGAAGCGATTCGGTCGAAAAACGGCGGAGTTATAAGGCCCGTTATAAGGCCCGTTAAGTTATAAGGCCCGTTTTGTGTTTCACACACACACAGACACGCACACACACAGACACAACCTTGCCTTTTTACTATATGATTTAAGTGATTATTTTGTTGTTTATTTATGAGGTAGAATATGGTGGCATTGCATAATGTTGAATTTTTGCACGCGTTAAGTGCATGTATGTCTCTGTCTCTTTGTCTGTCTTTCTCTCCCTCCTCTCTCTCTCTCTCTCTCTCTCTCTCTCTCTCTCTCTCTCTCTCTCTGTGAAAGTGAAATTCATTTTGCACTTGTATGCCTTAAATATAAAGACCTTAGAGAAAGATACATTCCAGCAAAGTTTTATAGACATCCTTCACATCTTAGATTATCTTTTCGTCTTGCAAATGAGAACAGTGTAATTGTCAATAATGTTGCCACTTATGTCCATATCCTTGCAGTTGAGACGGTTATCGTTGATGACTTAAAGCCAGCGCGGCACTATATAAACAAGCAGTCGAATAAAAATGTCAGTTTCTGCTTGGCGCTCGCAGCGAAAGCATCCCTTTTCAAACGCAAAAGGAGGGGGAAAACTAAGCTGGCGCAGGCGAATGCCCGCAGCCAGGAGTGTCGCTGGCTTGTTTCCAGATAGCATGCTAACCATCCCCAACTTCAATATTATCCGCCGTGATGCATCTAACCCGGGCGAAACTGGCCTAGCAGTCTATGTTCACAACAGTATTTTTCAAGTTGCACGAAGGAGATTAGACCTTGAAACCGCAGACATAGAGTGCCTTTGGCTAGAAATAAAATACCCCAAAACATCCCCCTTATTAATTGGACATTTATATCGAAATCCTGCCTCTACATATGAATGGCTTGATAACTTTGTACACATGATGGATAATATTAAAGTAAACAACAGCAATATCCTGTTATTAGGGGATTTTAATTTTGATTTGTTTAAGCCCCAAAATTCCTGGCATTCAACTACTGCTCTATTTGGTCTTCAGCAGCTGATCTCCACGGCTACTAGAGTCACCCACACTTCAGCAACACTTCTTGACCACATTTACTCCAACAACACGTCCTTAGTCACTGATGTCAATGTTTTAGATTCCAAATGTATTAGTGACCACTCCCCTGTAAAATGCACGTGGATTAACAGACCCCCTAAACTTCAAACTAAAGGCCACACTACTATTCACTATAGATCCTTTAAACACTTTGATAAATTCGCATTTTTTCAAGATCTTAACATGGCGCATTTTAACAATGTTTTCAATTTTTCATGTCCCATCCAAGCACTAGATGTGTTTTGTGCAACTTTTCTAGCAGTAATTGAGAAACACGCGCCTCTTAGAACAAAAAGAGTTAAAAGTTCCACCCTTCCCGGATGGCTCACTCCAGAAATAGCTGAAACTATGAAACAACGGGGGCGTTCTAAACATGAGTATATATTACTGAAGAAAGAAAAGACTGATTCGCTACCAACTGACATTAAAGCACAAAAGCAACTGGAACTTGAAAACAAAGAATTAGAATATAAAAAGCTAAGAAATAAAGTCAATGATCTCATTCGGGACTCTAGAAAACAGCACTTCAATAAAATGATATCAACAAATCGTGACACATCTACATTATGGCGAGCCATCAACAACATCACAAATAAGTCCAAGCACAATTCACTAAATAGCTTCAATTGGTCGCCAGACTCATTCAATAATCACTTTATACACATAGCAGATTCTATAGGGGTACCTGACCCAACACACCCCGAAAACGAATACTGTCCTTCGTCCTCTCTTCAAACCTTTTGTAACAGTAACATAAAACCTGGTAATGCATTTAAAATACCTTCACTTGCTGTTCACGAAGTTGGTTCCCTTATCGCAAAATTGAAAAATAAAAAATCTATGGGACCAGACAAAATCAGTAGCTCTCTCTTAAAACTTGCACTTCCCTACGTAGTAGAACCTCTTACCTTCATATATAACACATGCCTGGAACAAAACATAGTACCACCTGGTTTAAAATCAGCAAAAGTTATACCACTGCCTAAATCCAAAGATATTTCTGACCTAAACAACTTTAGACCCATTTCTATTCTTACAGTTCTATCTAAACCTCTTGAAAAACATGTTCATAAACATCTAATGCAGTATCTTGAGGACAACAATCTTTTCCATCCTTTACAATCTGGCTTTCGGCATCACCATTCTTGTCAAACTGCCGTAGTTCGTCTCTGTGATACATGGCTTTCAGCAATTAACCGAAACAAAATGACAGGTGCTGTAGTTCTTGACTTTAAGAAGGCATTTGATCTTGTGAATCATAAAATATTATTACAAAAGCTAGCACTATACCTGCAGGACGAAAATACATTTTCTTTTTTTACATCCTATCTTACTAACAGAACACAGTTTGTCCTAAGTAATGGTGCAGTTTCAGATAATAAGATAATTAAGACTGGTGTGCCGCAAGGATCTGTTTTAGGACCCCTCCTGTTCTGCTTATTTATTAATGACCTACCCCTTTCAATATCAGATGAAAGTGTCTCATGCGATCTGTTTGCTGACGACTCCTCCCTCCACTCTAGTGCAGCTTGTTTATCCTCCATTCAAACCTCATTACAAACAGCTTTAACTGATGTTTCTGCCTGGTGTGACCAAAACCTGATGGTCATCCACCCTACAAAAACCAAAAGCATGGTAATTACTTCAAGACAAAAACATCAGAACGAACCTCTAAATCTCAAAGTTTATTTAAAGGATAACATCATTAACCAAGTAAAAGAGCACCGCGTCCTGGGTGTGATCATAGATGAAGAACTGAAGTGGCAGACCCATATTGAGAAGGTAGCACACAAGCTTGCACGTAGCCTATTCCTACTAAAAAAACTTAGACCTTTCTTAGATACAGAGGAACGCAAATTATTCTTTCATGCCCACTGTCTCTCTCACGTCAACTATGCATCTGTAGTTTGGGATTCTACCGCCAAATGTCACCTATTAAAACTCAATTCTATCTACAAAAGAGCAGCTAAAATTATTCTTCCTGACGCAAACCTCACCACATCAGAAAAACAAGCAAAATTAAACATCCTTCCGTTAGATTCACAATTAAAGTACAACAAAGCAATCATCATGTACAAAGTGCATAATGACTTGGTCCCACAATACCTAAAATTATTAGTTACCCCGGCATCACATCGTTATGGTTCCAGCAACTACATTTTGCCAAACACTAGAATTGACAAATACAAATCAAGTTTTGCCTTCTCAGGTTCCTCAATTTGGAATTCCCTTCCCTCTGCCATTCAGTTATGCCCTTCCATCTCACGATACAAAAAGATGGTGCGGGCAAACATAATTTACAGCCCTGCTTAAATCTTGTGTCATTTTGAACGCACACTGTATAACTGTATTGCCTTGTGTACACCTCCATGTGATATGCATGGTATATGTCAATTGATTGTTTACATCTCCGTTTTATGCTTTGTTTATTTGTTTGCCTTTAAACTGCTTGTTAAATGTGTTTGGATTGATGTTGCTTTCACCTCCTACTTGTCATCAATTATTTGTTTCACAATGTGTATATTTTTTTTTATTTATTTTTTTATTTTTTAAATCTTTTGTAAACAGCATTTTTTTTTATATGTATGTATAAACAATGTATGTGTGTATGAGAGAGAGAGAGAGAGAGAGAGTATGTTTACAAATGTTTTTTGTTTCTTAAATTTGTTTTTCTTTTATCCAAGGACAGATTGTAAGAATAGGCATCGCCTAAAATCTTTATCCTTGTCAAATAAAGTTTTCCAGTGTCCAGTGTCCAGTGTCTCTCTCTCTCTCTCTCTCTCTCTCTCTCTCTCTCTCTCTCTCTCTCTCTCTCTCTCTCTCTCTCTCTCTCTTTTTCTTTTTTTTTTAGATTTTAGGTTGTTTCGGCTTTTTTTTAAAGTGATATCATTCTGTTTTCATTGTTGTTGGTAGGTTTGCTTGGGGTTTTTGTTTGTTTGTTGTGTTTTTTAGCTCTGTTCCATTTTAGTTCCATTATTTAATATGCTTACTTTTATGCATGCTTTTCAATTGCTTGACTTGATTTTTTTAAACTATTTTTCTTCCGCTTGTTGCATGGTGTGAATGTGGGTCTGAGATGCCATGGCGCTTAAACGTTATTGAACTTGAAGATTATCCATTTTGCCCTGAATAAAACTTTCGTATCTCTCTCTCTCTCTCTCTCTCTCTCTCTCTCTCTCTCTCTCTCTCTCTCTCTCTCTCTCTCTCTCTCTCTCTCCCTCTCTCTCTCTCTCTCACTCTCTCACACGGTTACACCACACACGCACCGCACAGACTCTCTCTCTCTCTCTCACTCTCTCTCTCTCTCTCTCTCTCTCTCTCTCTCTCTCTCTCTCTCTCTCTCTCTCTCTCTCTCTCTCTCTCTCTCACTGTCGCTCACTCGTTCTATTTATTTATTATTTTATTTCTTTATCTATTTACTTATTTATTCCTGTACTTATTCGTCTATCATGCTGTGTGTTTATCTGTCTTCTAAGGAGGGAGAACAGGAGAGAGAGAGAGAGAGAGAGAGAGAGAGAGAGAGAGAGAGAGAGAGAGAGAGAGAGAGAGGGAGAGAGAGAGAGAGAGAGAGAGAGAGAGAGAGGAAAGAAGGGAGAATATTGCAATGATTAACACACAAACAAACAAAATATGGAACACAAGATAATGGTATTGTGACCCTGGGATTTCGGGGTGGGTGGGTGGGGGTGGGGGTGACACAAAGAAAGAAAGAAAGAAAGAGCCATGCAACAAACATGGGCACGGATGGGAAGGGGGGGGGGGGGTGAGACGATAATAACGTCACAGTAGAAGACGGCGGGGGCGCACACGCACGCACACACACACACACTACACTAACACTAACACACATGCGCGCGCGCGCACGCACGCACGCAAGCACACACACACACACACACACACACACACACACACACACACACACACACACACACACACTAACACACACTAACACACACACACACACACACACACACACTAACACACACACACTAACACACACACACACACACACTAACACACACACACACACACACACACACACACACACACACACACACTAACACACTAACACACACACACACACACACACACACACACACACACACACACACACACACACACACACACACATACTGTCTAGATTTTTCTCATGTGCGTGCTTCTTGCGACACACGTAAACGCGCGTGTACTTTTCACATCCCATTTGCGACGCATATTTGTCCAAACGATTGTATTATTGCTGACCTCTACAAAATTGTGCAGCACACAAAATTAATTAGTAACCGAACGCCGAACGCCCACCGTCAGATCGGGAAATCCCGATGCCCATCATGTCAAAACCGGCATTTTCAAGACTGAGAAGGCCTTCCTCCTGAATTAAATCTTTGTTTCTTCCTTTTGACGGAAGTGAGAAAGTTGTTTTTCCCCCAAGAATTAAGCCTGTTGGTACATTTCACACATGAGTATAAATGACATTTTAAAAGACCTGTAGCCTAGAACCACCGGTTTACGAAAACAAGTATAATGTAGGCCTATCCTTATTTCTTAAAACATTGAGACTATCTACAGTAGACGTATAGGTTTGTTTTCCTTGATTAAAATGAAAGCTCCAAAACAAAACATGAATTCAGTAACGTTTGTTTTTGTTATAGGTGTTATTTTTTAATCGGCTTAGACAGGTAGGCCCTGTCGCATGAAAAAAGGTAGGTGTCGCATGAAAAAAGGTAGCTCGTAAAAATAAGTAGCTCGCTACCTATGAGAGTGTGTATTTGCGACATTGAGCATGAACCACAAATTTTACTTTTTTCTAGGGTTAGGGATAGGGTTAGGGTTAGGGTTAGGTAAATGGTTAAAGTACAGAAAAAGTGAAATTTGTGGTTGTCGCAAATACAGACTCTCATAGTAGCGAGCTACTTATTTTTACGAGCTACCTTTTTTCATGCGACAGGCCCTACCATATAGCTGTAGAATAGGCCTACCAAAGAAGGTCTCATTGGGCCTACTTAATAATACATCTTCCATGTATACTGATTTCTCATAACTGTTTAGGGCAGTGTATTACAATTTGGCACAGAAGAGAGACAGGCAAACAGACAGACAAACGTTTCACATTTTTCTCTGGAATCACAGATTTCCAGCAGTAGCGTCAAGGTGTGTTTCTTTGTTTGGTTGCTTACTTCCTCTCTGTTTTGAAACTTTTCTTGCGAAGAAGGTGTTTTATTTTAATGCTATTTTGTTTTATGAAATTTCATTTAACGTCCTCCTGTCTGGAACAGACACATATGCGACATTAGTAGTTATAAAGATGGTGGGAACGATCCTGGAGGCAATGCCCGGAGGCAGTGCAACACCAGTAAAGCCCCGACTTTTTAACAATACAGATTGTATTAGTGAAATGCAATACCATTTAAGTTGTTTTAAGGTTGTTTTCTTCTTTTAGATAGTGATACTGGGGTGCTTAATTTATGTTTCATTTATCCCTTGTTTGAGAGCCTAGTTTGTAGTGTTGCTCAAAAGTATATAACATACACGCGTTTATTAATATGCCAGTAAAACAAACGTCTGGTCAAAAATTACCCGCTGACCGAATCGGTGTCATTATCATGCACCTCATGCTGATGCTGGCAAGTTTTCTGTAACAATGTCTTTCAAAACATGTGAGAGTGGTATAATAAAAGAATGGAAATTTGCACGAGTAGCGTATAGTAGTTGTCTCCCAGGCGGAAGGTTTGCACTGTATCAGTGCTTTGTAATTCAAGATTATTACATTTCAAAATTGGGCAAATATCACATTATATACAGTTTAAACAAGAAAATACAAAGGCCTACTTCGATTAATTGTGTTTAAATTCTCCGTATCGATGAGAAAAATAAAACGTGCCAAAAACAAAATATAAAACCTCTCAGCTGTGCAAAAGTTCAAACAAAAATGAAAGGACAATGAAGAGGCCACGAGGCCTAATGTCCTAACTACCTGACCTAACCTGACCTGAACACAAGGGGAACGCCGAATACGGCAACAAGTCCTCAACCGTAATCGTTGCTTGACAAACCAGCTTCATGTAATAAATCGCCATATAAAATTTGAAGCGATCCTCTGCAGTGGTTTACATGATACAGTGTTTTTCGTTAAAAGTGGTCACGGAGTGGAGAAGAGCTAAATAGTCTACCACACTGCCGTTGAGAAATGAAAAGAAAAAAACATTATCCCTGGCGAATAACAATTGAGAATTATAGAAATTGAAAAAGAAATATTTTAAAATAAAACGGTTATCAGCTTTCACGCACGCACGCACGCACGCACGCATGCACGCGCGCGCGCGCACACGCACACACGCACACACACACACACACAGACACACACACACACACACACAGAGTTATATGAAGGAAAATGGGCTTGAACTTTCAGAAGAAAAGACACGTGTAGTGTTCTTTAGTCATGGTGAAGATCCAAAAGTTTTATCTCAGCTTATTTTAGAAGGCACACCTCTTCAATATTTCAAACATGTACAATTTTGTGGGGGTTTCCTTTAACCCCTAAATTAAACAGGTGATGCTATATCGAACATATAAATAAAACTAAACAAAGATTGTTTTGTTGTTGTTGCTGCTGCTTTTAATAGTGCACAGTCATGGGGCCAAGACACTCAAACACTCTTGCATCTTGCTACTAGTCTGGTTCGATCAAAACAAACTTATGGACAAGAAGTTTATTTTTCAGCTCTTCAGACATTATTAAAAAGGTCACAAAGCTGGTGTGCCAGTGAACACAAATAAGTACAAAAAAATTAATGTTATGACTTGGCGATCAATGTAAGTTGGCTACAGCCAAGCAGGACCTACGTGATTAGAAGTGTCTAATTCAGTGACTTACGAAATTTTTCTTCATTCAAAAAGGGACTTTCCTAAGAGGGCTCGAAATATCTCTTATCACTTCATGACTAAGTGCTTAAGGCACGAAACGTTGAAGGTTTTCCTTTTCACTGGTACCTTGTTTTCTCTACTCACCATTCTTACGTTGCTCCAAAAGGTACTGCAGTCAATTTTTTCATCTTTCTATTAGAAATTATACAGATGAATTATTTAAGCAATGCGATGTTGATAATACATGAACTTCAAGTTCACCAATAATGCCTATTGTACCTCATTGAGAGCATATCTCTACTAAATTTGCTATAGATTATGATATGCTGCCTTTGAAGAAACAATTATAATAAAAAGTCAATATAATATCTGTTGAATCAAAAGAACACGTTTGTGATCCCTGATTTAAAAATCAGAAAATAATTTTGCTTAGGAAAAGGCTTTTCTGTATTTACTGCTGAGCTTTGTGCAATTATTATGGCCATATCTCGGATACCTGATATTGATGCTGCGACTGAAAATATTTTACATTACTCTGACTCGAAATCTGTTCTTTATGGTTTACAAAATTGGAATGCGATCATTAAATATATGATACATTCTATTATATCTAAAGGGATAAATATAGAATTCCACTGGATTCCATCACACTGTGGTATATATGGGAATGAAATAATTGATGAACTAGCGAAAGAAGCTGCTATTAGAACATTTTCAGGTAGCACAATGAAACTATGAAAAAAACATGAAATAAACTTAATATTAGAAAATAGTATGTAACCAGCCGCTGTAGCTCAGTGGTTAGAGTTGCGGTCTAGTGGCTGGGAGGTCATGAGTTCGAATCCCATCAGGGTCTTGTGGGGGGTTTTCGGCCCAGACCGGCTACTACCCAGAGTGAGTGTGCTGTGGGCTCAATGGGAAGACTGGGACCACACAGTCGAGCTTCATCCACTTTACGGATGTATTGAGAGTGTTGCTCTAATTTCCTGACCAACACTGCAGGTGTCTGTTCCTCCCGGGCCTGGTTGATGCCAGGATAAATTTGATAGGGAGCGTGGAGGACAGCCCTGTGATGGTGTCTCAAATCCTTAATGGACCCCACAGCATCATCTTCGTCAGGACTCATTAGCATCAGCAGCATCATCAGTTATTAAAGAAAATCATCACAAAAAGTTAAAAAAGGAAAAAGGAAAAAAATTGAAATGAAACAAAGAAAAAGAAACGAAAAAAGAAAGAAACTACACAGAAAAAGAACCAAAGAGAGAGATAGGACAAAAGTGATACGAAGACAGAAAAAAGAGGAAAAGGAAAAGAAGAAAAGGAAACAAGACGAAAAGGGGGAGGATGAAAATGAAAATAAAGAAAAGAAATAATAAGAAGGGAAAATTAAGAAGAATGGAAGAGAAAATGAGAAAATAGTGTGTACAATGAAAAGCTTCCATCAAATTATAAAATACACATCAATGCATAGCATTGCCCTATCCGAATGGCAATCCAGATTTTCTCTAAAATTCTGATTGAGGAATATCAACAAAAGCATAGCACCTCTACACAGCTTTTGATGTCCTTCCCCAATGCACATTCAGATCTAACGCTAACATTCACCTGTTCATATAAATATGCATGAACATTACTGTTCGTTGAAATCTGCATGAACACTATTTTTTATTGAAATTTTTTTTGTAATTTTACAAACATTCCTTTTACAAAGATTCCTGAAGGCACACACATACGTATAAACAATAGTAGTCATGGTGGAAGTAAAAACCACAATACAACAAATGAACAACAAACAAGCAAAAACTTATAAACGCAATATTAATGAGTGAATAGTACTAGTTGTGATAAAAGCAGTAATAATAATAGTGCTGTCATCACCACCTGTACCATCTTCTTCATGAATAACAGTGACAATATGAAGTAGCAATTTGATGCATAGAGCAAGTAATTGTCATAACAGTAAAAAACATTTCTTAGTTACAATCACCGTTACCAACAATGTTAACAACACTAAAATATATTATGAAACACACACACACACACACACACACACACACACACACACACACACACACACACACACACACACATGTGCATAACATCATAAACAGAGACAATACGTATGGGTGGTAAGGGGGGGGGGAGTAAATAGTTGAAACGGGTCATTGAAGCAGGAAAGGGATATTGGATTAGATTAGAAGGCACTCGAGTATCAAACTATCATTGTATCAGAACATGTCCCCCAGAGATGTCTCCTTCACAAGGAGGCAAGAGATGAAGCTGGCACCATCACCAGTCTGTCCCTGTGGTGTGGAAGACCAGACAGCAGAACATGTCCTGCAGAGATGTCCCTTTCACAAGGAGGCAAGAGATGAAGTGTGGCCCATCAGCACACCGCTGTCTACCAGGAAGAGCTGGAGAAGACAGCACTATTTGTCAGCAGAGCTTCTTTGGTTGTGTAGCAGGCGTACGCCAGAAGAAGAAGAAGAATCTTGTATCAGTAGGGTGAGACTACGCAAGTTAGAGATTTGAATGTACATACATTCACCACAAGAAGGAAGCTAAGGTATGATAGGGGAATATGAAAACCAGTTGTCTTCACATTGTACTAAATTATAGTTCAGAAATGCCAAATACTGTTCTAGCTTAAATCTAATGGTGTAGAGTGGCACAATAGTAGCGCGTTCGCCTCGTGTCAAGTAAACCCGAGTTCGAACATCAATGGGGATTTTTCCTCTCACTTTGCACTACGGTCTGAACGTGGAGTCTTTCGCATGAGACGATAAACCGAGGTCCCGTGTGCCCATGCACTTAGCACACGTTAGACCCAGTGGCAACGAAAAGGTCGTTTGGTCAAAATTTACCCACCCA
>CM065680.1:84957619-84962619 GCA_017654935.2 Phymorhynchus buccinoides | reverse complement strand
ATCGAGTAGCTATTTTCACCTGTACGCCTATTCGTGGGACCACATCCTACTTGATGTTGTCAGTGCTACTGTTCAAACTGACGCTGTTAAAGGTCACAAAGTGTGTTAAATAGTTACAGTCTGTAATTAATTACATGTTTTGTTGTTTGTTTGTTCAGTTTTTACAGAAAGGAATAGTGAGGCATCAGTGTGGGGGGTTTTCCTGTGTGTGTAATACATGGCTTCAGCATTAGCTAAATGATAATGTTACAATGGGAAACATTTTAAGAATGCTTCTTGCTGTCCGTTTTGTTTGGGTAAATACGTTTAAGAGCGTGCATGTAAATGTGTTTATAAATGTGTATAAAGGGGGTGCATGTTGCTATATACAGCAGTGTCTTTACGCGCTAAATTATATGCACTTCGCTTTTTTTCCTACCAGAAGCATTTGCACTGCATGTACGTACGTAGTATTGGAATATCATGCTACAACTTAGTCTTTCGTGAAAGACTATGACTCTCTAACTAGGGGTGGCTCTTTGCGCCGGCTCTGGTGCTGCAGCCAAAAGGATTGGTTGGCCTTTGGGAACCTTCCCCAACGCCAACTCTCGTCTTCAAATCCCTTTGGCCGAGAGAGTGGGGATGTACCCTGGGCAAGGCTTCTCCACTATTAACTAATCCTCGCCCAGCCCGCCCAGAATAGTATCTGCCTCCTCTGCTATCTGGCAGTCATTGTCGGAAACGGCAGACAGGCAACACCGTACGTACTTCACACGTAATATTAGAGTAAGACGGGGTAAAAAAAAAACCATGGGCGGGTAAGAAGCCCATGCCAATTAACACTCGTCTCAAGGGCAAAGTGTGACTGAAATTTGCTTTATTTCATGAAATAATTGGCATGGGCTTCTTACCCGCCCATGGTTTTTTACCCCGTCTTACCCTACTCTGTTTTCTCGTGACAGCTCCGCGCAGAGGTACCTCAGGCTGCTGGCAGACGGTCTTCAGCTGCTTTTGCAGGCAGAGCCCACGCAAACCCATATCGATCAACAACCCTGCAAAGGAGGAGAAGGAGACCTCTCCCATGACCGCTTAATCGACTCAAAGGGCCAATCCACACGTGAAACTGCAGCCGTACGGATGGCAATCCAACCGTGACATTTGTGAGGCGTGATTCTCATGCAATACTAATGTTTAAATGAATCTGATGAAATCCTACTTGTTTCGTTCACTATGTTTGTCTCTCTCTCTCTCTCTCTCTCTCTCTCTCTCTCTCTCTCTCTCTCTCTCTCTCTCTCTCTCTCTCTCTCTCTCTCTCCCTCTCTCTCTCTCTCTCGTTTTTAAAATGGCTTTTGTTTTACTTGAAATTATTTTTCATTTCCTTTTGTTTTAAATGTCTTTCTGCATTTTTCTTACACTTGTTCCTTTTTTACATTTACTACTTTTTTACTTTTAGTAAAAAAAATTGTTTAGGAGTACGCTTTCGCTCTATGCAAAGTGTGTCTTTTCTCTATGCATGGACAAAGAGTGCCTGATAAAGTGAAGGTATATGTAAGCCGATTGACTGACTGATTGATTGATTGTTTGATTGATTGATTGATTGATTGATTGTGATCAGTCATCATTCATTCATTCATTCATTCGCTCTTTTTTTCCATTCGTTCATGCATTCATAAGTTTAGACCTACCTAATTTGTTCTTGAAATACCTGTTTATTTTTGGGTGTGTTGAATTATCTACTTGCTTTAAACAAGAATTTCTTCGAAAACTTTTCACAGTACGACACGAACAGCAGCCATTTACACTTGAGATAGAGAACAACCAGCAAAAAGCTTCTTCTTTTTTAAGTTCATAGCATTGGTTGGCAGATAAAAGTCAATGAACTAAAACATCGCGAGTAAGAAGCAGTGAGAATGTCGCAAATTTTTAAAAACAAATATTAATAAATTACAATCAGTGAAAGAAAGAAAATCAACAAATACGCAAAGAACTTGAAAAGCTAGCCAAAGAAAAGGTCTTAGTAGGGATGAGTCTTCATTAAAAACCCTTGCATCGCCACTGTCGTCTCTTGGCACCACAATGATTTAAAGACACACTGACGCACCACGATTAAGTCCCTTGTTGTTGTTGTTTTCTGGGTAGCTGTGACCCAAGTACAAATGTCCCCAACTTCAAATTGAGGCTGCTCTTTAAAATGATGGTTCGTTGTCAATTTGGGGACATTTCTATGGGAGTCAATCAAACCTGGTCAAAACAAGATTTCTTACCAGCTATAAGAGGGAAAACACGTGAGACCCGTGATTTGACACGTGACCTGGTGGGTCTTTAACACCCTTGTCACTGAAAGGCGTCAAATGAGGATCTGTTATCCATACATCATTCTATAACGTGGTGTTGATGGAGCAGAAACTCTGATTGGTTTGTGAAAAGATGATAGTGAAGAGAGAGGAGGTCTGTCTGTCTTAGGGCTACCTGCCAGAACGGTCTATCTGAAGAAGAATAAAGAACACAGATGGACAGTTCTGGCATTCACCCCTGGGGTACGTTGTGTTATGTGTCGCTTTGTCTAAGCATGATAGTGAAGAACGAGCAGGATAACATTGCGTTATGTTGCTTTGCATAGAGATGATAGTAACATGTGGAGAGGAGTATGTTATGTTGCTTTGAGTGGAGATGATAGTAAAATGTGGAGAGGAGTATGTTATGTTGTTTTGCATAGAGATGATAGTAAAATGTGGAGAGGAGTATGTTATGTTGTTTTTAGTGGAGATTACAGTAACATGTGGAGGAGTATATTGTGTTATGTTGCTTTGTATAGATATGACAGTAAAATGTGGAGAGGAGTATGTTATGTTGCTTTGAGTGGAGATGACAGTAAAATGTGGAGAGGAGTATGTTATGTTGCTTTGTATAGATATGATAGTAAAATGTGGAGAGGAGTATGTTATGTTGCTTTGAGTGGAGATGATAGTAAAATGTGGAGAGGAGTATGTTATGTTGCTTTGTGTAGAGATGATAGTAAAATGTGGAGAGGAGTATGTTATGTTGTTTTGTATAGAGATGATAGTAAAATGTGGAGAGGAGTATGTTATGTTGTTTTTAGTGGAGATTACAGTAACATGTGGAGGAGTATATTGTGTTATGTTGCTTTGTATAGATATGACAGTAAAATGTGGAGAGGAGTATGTTATGTTGCTTTGTATAGATATGACAGTAAAATGTGGAGAGGAGTATGTTATGTTGCTTTGTATAGACATGATAGTGAAATGTGGAGAGGAGTATGTTATGTTGCTTTGAGTGGAGATGATAGTGAAATGTGGAGAGGAGTATGTTATGTTGCTTTGAGTGGAGATGATAGTAAAATGTGGAGAGGAGTATGTTATGTTGTTTTGCATAGAGATGATAGTGAAATGTGGAGAGGAGTATGTTATGTTGTTTTTAGTGGAGATGACAGTGAAGATGTGGAGGAGTATATTGTGTTATGTTGCTTTGTATAGACATGAGTCAAAATGTGGAGAGGAGTATGTTATGTTGCTTTGTATAGAGATGATAGTAAAATGTGGAGAGGAGTATGTTATGTTGCTTTGTATAGAGATGATAGTGAAATGTGGAGAGGAGTATGTTATGTTGTTTTGTGCAGACATGATAGTAAAATGTGGAGAGGAGTATGTGTATGTTGCTTTGTGTGGAGATGACAGTAAAATGTGGAGAGGAGTATGTTATGTTGCTTTGTGCAGACATGACAGTAAAATGTGGAGAGGAGTATGTTATGTTGCTTTGAGTGGAGATGACAGTAAAATGTGGAGAGGAGTATGTTATGTTGCTTTGAGTGGAGATGATAGTAAAATGTGGAGAGGAGTATGTTATGTTGCTTTGTATAGAGATGATAGTAAAATGTGGAGAGGAGTATGTTATGTTGCTTTGTATAGAGATGATAGTAAAATGTGGAGAGGAGTATGTTATGTTGCTTTGTATAGAGATGATAGCAAAATGTGGAGAGGAGTATGTTATGTTGCTTTGAGTGGAGATGATAGTAAAATGTGGAGAGGAGTATGTTATGTTGCTTTGAGTGGAGATGATAGTAAAATGTGGAGAGGAGTATGTTATGTTGCTTTGAGTGGAGATGATAGCAAAATGTGGAGAGGAGTATGTTATGTTGCTTTGAGTGGAGATGATAGTAAAATGTGGAGAGGAGTATGTTATGTTGCTTTGAGTGGAGATGATAGTAAAATGTGGAGAGGAGTATGTTATGTTGCTTTGAGTGGAGATGATAGCAAAATGTGGAGAGGAGTATGTTATGTTGCTTTGTATAGAGATGATAGTAAAATGTGGAGAGGAGTATGTTATGTTGCTTTGTATAGAGATGATAGTAAAATGTGGAGAGGAGTATGTTATGTTGCTTTGTATAGAGATGATAGCAAAATGTGGAGAGGAGTATGTTATGTTGCTTTGTATAGAGATGATAGTGAAATGTGGAGAGGAGTATGTTATGTTGCTTTGTATAGAGATGATAGTAAAATGTGGAGAGGAGTATGTTATGTTGCTTTGAGTGGAGATGATAGTAAAATGTGGAGAGGAGTATGTTATGTTGCTTTGAGTGGAGATGATAGTAAAATGTGGAGAGGAGTATGTTATGTTGCTTTGAGTGGAGATGATAGTAAAATGTGGAGAGGAGTATGTTATGTTGCTTTGTATAGAGATGATAGCAAAATGTGGAGAGGAGTATGTTATGTTGCTTTGAGTGGAGATGATAGCAAAATGTGGAGAGGAGTATGTTATGTTGCTTTGAGTGGAGATGATAGTAAAATGTGGAGAGGAGTATGTTATGTTGCTTTGAGTGGAGATGATAGTAAAATGTGGAGAGGAGTATGTTATGTTGCTTTGAGTGGAGATGATAGCAAAATGTGGAGAGGAGTATGTTATGTTGCTTTGAGTGGAGATGATAGCAAAATGTGGAGAGGAGTATGTTATGTTGCTTTGAGTGGAGATGATAGTAAAATGTGGAGAGGAGTATGTTATGTTGC
>CM065680.1:84930119-84942619 GCA_017654935.2 Phymorhynchus buccinoides | reverse complement strand
TGTTTATCCGTTCGGTTAGCTAACAGTAAGGGGGGGGAGGGGCTATGTGTTTGCCTAAAAGGAAGAGACAATCAAAATGAATGGTTGAAAAGAACACGCTTATGAATAGAACAGACGCGCGCGCAGACAAGTAGGGCCTACACGCATGCACAAACACACATACGCACGCATGCAGGCGCGTATTCGTACAAACATACACGGGATACAGAGAGGGGGGGGGGGGGGTGATTGCCTTGATTACAGAACTAGCATCCACCTCATAATGAGGAATAACGGTCCAGATGTATTGCCATACATATTGAGAGAGAGAGAGAGAGAGAGAGAGAGAGAGAGAGAGAGAGAGAGAGAGAGAGAGAGAGAGAGAGAGAGAGAGAGAGAGAGAGAGAGAGAGAGAGAGCAAGAACAAGAACAAGAACAACGATTTAATGAACTGGGCCATCTGCCCATGTCAAAGAGAGAGAGAGAGAGAGAGAGAGAGAGAGAGAGAGTATCCTGATTGTTATGTAGGTACGGCCTCTAAGCACCTTTTTGTATTGTTCCGAGTTACTCGAAACATTGAATGTTTTCAATAGTCCCCAAAGCTCGAATGGAGTTGTTGTTGTTGACGTAGCCTGGCTCAAAGACTCCAGGGATCATTCCAACAGCCAAAGCACTTGAACACTATGGTACAGATGCATCGGCTAGACATGAAAACATTACGTGTGTGATCGTTTTTGATTGCCCCGCCACGAGAGCAGCCACACTCCTTTTTGGGGGGATCGAATGGAGTAATGGAATGGCAACGATAACATGGATTATTAATTATCACTACACTATATACTATGCACAGGTCGCAGTATCAATGTGTCGTTTGTGTCTATATAAAAAAAAGGGGGCTGGCCCAGTAATAGTAGCGGTTCTTGTTGTAATAGATGTGTTTACTATTTCCCATGAATCATGTAATTCATGTATAATCAACAGTGTATGTATCTCTGTGTATATTTGCGAGCGCGCGCGTGTATGTGTCTGTCTGCCGGTCCGTCTTTTGATCTGTCGGTATGTCTCTGTTTATGTATCTGTCTGTGTATGCTTCTAGATGTGTTTCTGTGTGTTTGTCTGCTTCTACAGAAAAGCTGTCGCTGATGGAATCCAGCCTCTCCGGCAGCGGTCAAGAGAACAAGGAGACCCAGACTGACCAAGCCCTCCACACTAATGAAGCTGACCACGGGGAAACCACCACCAATACCACCACCTCCAGAGCTTTCATTTCTGACCTTTCTTTCAACACCCTCCCTCAGACAACCCACTGTCACGATCAGTCACCAAGTCCGGCACAAGAGTTCTTACATTCCCCAGAATCGCCAAACCACAATGGCAGTCCTGCCCAGCTTCCTACAAGCGATTCTTCTTCTCCGTATCTGGCAGGCAACAGAAACCCGGCCCTGGGTCCAAACACAAATGTTGAGGTGATTGCAGAAGGTCAGAGGCGTGAAGTAGGAATCCCTGGAAGCGCCCAACAGGTTGTTCCAGGCCTTCAGGAAGAACGACCTTGCAGGAATGGCCAACAACCAGCTAGAGGAACAGCAGGACAAACTGAGGAACAGCAGGACACAGAGCCCAAGACCCTGGTGGTGGGTCCATGTGGTGAAGGAGGAGGAGAACCTCCAGGGGGGTCTTGCCGTTGCCAGTACCAGTGCTCAAAAAAAGTCTGCAAGGATCCTCGCCTGGACAACGTTCCGCCCAGCTCCGAGGGAGAGAGAGGTGCAGTAGATCTTCACACCAATGTGACGTCCTATATGCCTAGTAATGTTCTGGCGGGTCGTAGCGTTTAGAAGTTAGTGACTGAAAGAGCGACTGTTCAAGAAGTGGGTCTTAAAGCCGCCTCACACTATCCAACCAAGTCGGATGAAAATGGTTGTGACCTTTCCACAGTTTTCCTTTCTTTTGATAGAGTGAGTAGAAATCACAAATGCAAATGTTGGTCGGGTGAAACCCTTCCATCCAGTTTGAAAGGAATTGGCGACTGCACTTGCTGATAGTGAAGATGGCACACGGCCACAAGTTGTGGAATAGAGTCCACAACTGAATTTTCTTCCAACTAAAAAGGTTGGATAACGTCAGGTGGCTTTTAAATAGATGATTTTGTAAAGAGGCATTGTTAATTGAGAGAGGTTTTGGAGTAATATAAGGAGAGATTATAAAACGATGTTGTTGTTTTCCTGTAATGAGGTTTGGAGTGCAGAAAGATTTATAAGGACTTTTATTAGACAAGCGGTTTCAGAGAGGGAGTGGGGACTTTCAAAGCAAGTAATTACTTGAAAAGTTTGGGGGTGTTTTTTATAAGTGGATGAGTTTTACACACAGGTTTTTTGGGGGGAGTAGAGACTGTTCAAGATGAGTTAAGTGGGGAAAGATGCTTAAGGCGGGTTTTTACTTGAAAAGGTTTTTTAGAAAGGATAAACATTTTCATGTTGAGTTTACACTAGAAAAGGTGTTTTAAAGTTGTGAAAGCTGTTTTATGCATGTTCTTACTTGAAAGGTTTTTTAGAGTGGGATGAGTTGGGTGTTTTTTACGAAGTTTCGCTTGAGAAAAGGGAGGTGGGGGTGGAGTGGACAGAGTTTTAATTGTAAGGGGTTTGCATTTGTTGGAGCCCGTTGAAAACGTTGAAATTATTTTGTTTTACAATCAGTATTTTTGTAAAAAATTTGGTCACATCGGTAGGTGAAATCTATATGTATTTTGTATATGTGGAAAATACATATATGTGTGGCTGATCAAGTAGAAGAATATCATACGGTTATACAGCGTCAAGAAACGCTACAAAGACCTGTTGTCCAGCTCTCTCTAGAGTTTCTTTACATTGTCTAACTGTCCTCTGCCACCCAAAGAAAGACTACTTAATCGTTTTAGTTTGTTTCTGTGTTGTTTATCTCTATCTGTGTGAGAATAACTTGTGAAAATCAATACAAACTTTTGTATGGAAGTATGCACGAGGTGTCTTGTCTTGTGTAACTATTGGCCACTGCAACCAGGGTTATTAACGCCCTTGACAGTGAGAGTTAAGCCCTTGTTGGTCAGTATCCAAAACGGCATTCACTCTTGCAAAAGGCAGCCATTTAGTGGCCCCAAATAGGGTTATTGGCGCGAGTTATTCCCTTGTTTGGTCAGTACTGAAGCATCTACCAAGGGCATTCACTCTTGCAAAAGGTGGTTGTTGCAGTGGCCACTAATCACATTGACCTTGACATTTGACTTTCCATTTTTAGGGGTAGGGCGTAGGACTTGTCTGTCTTCTGGGCAATGCGGCCTCTTGTTCTTTTTTCTTATTAATCAACCACATAAACCCTATCCTGACAAGTCACTGAGTGTTTTAAATAATTCATTGATTTGGTAATGGAATGGCGTGCCATATTAACATTTTTCTTTCTTTTTTAAACATACCATCGATTTTTATGATTTCATGTCCAGCATTGTGAAAATTTGATAGCATGCAGAGCACATCAGTTTTATGTTGTACAGTTGCTGTAGATTGTAGTTTATGCATGTTCAGTATCGCATAGATTTTCTTATTCTTGTATGACATAGCCGGTTTTTGTTGCGTAATACTACTATCACTAGACTGCCCCCCACACCACCCCACCCCCACCCAACTTCTAACTTCATCCCAGCACAAAATTAGATGGGAGAATAAAAGCTTACCAGTGTGTATCGAATTCAGTATCGTTTGAAACTAGCTACTGTTCAGTGATGATGACAGCGTCAGCAACGGCGATGACTATACTGATGATGATGACGACGATACCGATGATGATAATAAGGAGGAGGGGGAGGGGCAGGGATATGAAGACAATAATGACAAGGAGGGCAAAGATGCTGGTCAGGATGACAATAAGGGTGTGTTTTACAATAAGATTAACGAAGGGCTAACCAGAATTAATTAAGATGAAGTGACCGACTCTCGGGGCTTTCAAAAGAATGAATAAACTAGACTATTATTGACAGTTTTCTATAACTACAAGAGCTTTCAATCGAACGAATCGACTACTATTATCAACAGTATTTCTAGTAAAGTTGGAGTGTGTTTTAACTTTCAGAACTGCTAAGCTTACGCTACGGGTAAAAAATAAAAAGGCCAACTACTTTACACCACTTCACACCCTGCTTGCTATTCGTACTCAGGCCCTATTCAAGTGCGCGCGTACGCGCGTCTGTGTGTGTGTGTGTTATAAAACAAAAGTCACAGCAGCACAGCAGCATAGCTGCTCCCCACATGGCCGAAAGACCCAAGAGGGCGTAAAACTTTATTTTCTCTCTATAGCCTTCTTTTGTTTGCGTTTGAATACTGCCATACCCGTTTAGCCTCTTACTCTCACCCGTAACTATGTCTCCTTTTCTTTTCAATTCTCCGTGCTCTCTTCCTCCAAAGGGTGTGTGTGTGGGGGTGGGTGTGGGTGTGTGTGTGGGTGGGTGGGTGTGCGTGTGCGTGTGTATGTGTATTTATCTCTTTTCTGCCCCACCCCACTCTACCTCTACATGTACATGTAATAGGACTCGCTATTTTTCACGTCGTTGTTCCCCTTTACCACCACCCACCGACCTCCCCCTCTCCCATCCCCAATCCCCTTCCCTCCACACCTTCCTCCCCTACCCCCGTACCTCCTTCCACTACATACTATCCAGCTTGAGATTGTCACTTTTGTACGTGTATAACTTCTTCTTGCTTTTGTACATCACAGCTTCTTCTGGGTATCCAGTCTTAGTTGAATTTCATTGTTCTATAATCACCATCATCATATTACTGGTTCTGAAATATAACAAAAACTGAATGGAAGAATTAGCTTAATCCTTGTGTGTGTTTTCTTAGCGAGCTTATAGAATTGAAACAATCACCATCGTCATATTACTGGTTCTGATACAAAAATGGAAGAATTAACTCCATCATTCGTTTTCATAAAAAACATAAGATGAAATATTTGATCTCAAACAAACTTACTCGTTGTCTCATGTAGCCGTGTTTCATAGTAATCCAAATGACCGGTGCAAAGCCTGTCGCCACACAGACAGGTCCACAAGGCAGCAGCTCAAACAGCACTGTGATTCCATGAACGCTTTCGTCTATCCATTGTCCAGCGCAAACTGCCCACTGTCCGTCCTTAGTGGTCGTTGTAACATCATCACACAGGTCACAAAGCACATCTGGCGAAAGAAAGAAATATAACTTCATCAGTGATCGCGTTTACTGGTAATTATCAGTAAAAATACTGATTGCAAAACCAAACTACTAAACAATATTGACCTGTCAGTCCCAGGGATTGATACATTTTTGTTCGGACTGATCAATTATTTTCACAGAAGCTTTGATATTGTGTCTTTCACTGGTTTTTGTTTCCCTGGGACTGGTTTTGACACCAGTTGTTGGGGGCATTGTCGCTGGTGGGACTGGTTTTCAACATTCCTAGCGCGATCACTGCTTCATATTATTTTAAACGAATTTGTTTCTGTCTATGTAAAAAGTGGTAATGTAGACAAAGGGTACGTGTCAAAGATGGTATATGTTTTTTTATGTGGACAGAAAATTAGTGTTTAGACTTCATAGTTTTATATGTGTGATTCTTTTAGACAATATTTTAGAAGAAGCCAAATTAGTTATTTTTTATGACATTTATTTTTCTATAGAAATCGGTAACATAATCACACAGCTCACAAAGCACATCTGGCGAAAGAAAGAAATATAACTTCATGCTATGTTGAACGATTTGTTTCTGCTTATGTAAAAGGTGGTAAAGTAGACAAAGAGTAAGCCTACGTGTCAAAGATTGGTGGTTTTTTATGTGGACAGAAAATGGGTGTATAAACTTTACAGTTTTATATCGGTGTTTCTTTTACACAATATTTTAGAAGAATCCATATTATTAAGTTTTATGACATTTATTTTTCTGTGTGTTCTTGTTTTTTACTGTTTTAAAAGTAATCGTATTAACGTTTTCTTTCAGTTGTATATATTTTTTATTGTCATGTTAACAATGGTTTATAGGTAACCAGGTTATTTTTGTCCTTTTGTCTATTTGAATTATTGAATGTGTATATGTATGTAACATATCTTTTTTTTCAGATTTTAGGAAATATTTTGATATAAACAATTTTGTTTGTCACCAACGTGTTGGTACTTTCATCATGTTGTATTCAAAAGAATATACGCTAAGCTAATACGATACTGTATCTTGTATTTGTTGCTCTATGTGTTATCGGTGAACAATGTAATACAGCTTGTATCATCCATTAAGAAAATAGTGAGTTCTACCCTAAAACTCAAAAGCTTCTACCAAAAATAATACTCGTTATATGGGCAGCTTAAAGAAGAAAAGTTGTGTGTTTGCTGTCAGAGAGATTATATACTGTTCATTTTCTTTCCTCTTCCTGCTATGAGTCAGGATCAGGGCTTTAATATCATGGGACCAGCTCACAGGATTTCCCTGTGATTGAAATAGCTGTAAACGGAAGAAGGAAATTATCTGTGTTAGATAGAATGACACATTTCATGTTGTGCTATGGATCATTTATTGTTTCCCCCTTGGTCTCTCCCAAATTCACAAATTTGTAAATTTATTAATTAAGTTTTTTGGGTTTTATTATTATTATCATTATTATTATTATTATTATTATTATTATTATTATTATTATTATTATTATTATTATTATTATTATTATTATTATTATTATTATTATTATTATTATTATTATTATTATTATTATTATTATTATTATTATCATTATTATCATTATTATTATTATTATTATTATTATTATTATTTCTATTTTGTTCACTGTTAACTTCTTCTTTTGTATATAAGTTTCTAAATGATATTGATTAATAATACCTTTAATTTTGTTCATTATTACATTACTTGGTTTAAATGCAGTCTCCATCTGTTCAATCAATTGTGCCATGTAAATCTAAGGAGCACGGTATAAGCTTGGAGCCTGTTGTTGCTCTAATTGTCTTTGTGTTTGACTCTTGTCTTGAAATGAATAAAGGTTTGTTTAAACCAGTTAGAATGTCCCCTAGTTTGAGAGCCATGACTATTCACGAAAGACTGTCCTGTACAAGTATTTTCCATTGCGGTAAAAGATATTCACCATACTACTTCTTCTGCGATCCCAGGCCATATGGCCATAATGGATAAGATACGTAATTGTCCGGTTTTCAGTTTTCACTGGTCTCCCCGCTGCGTACAGCCGACACATTCCGATTTCGGAGGAGCTCAAAGGAGAAACTTTATTTGAAAAAAGGCAGGAGAATGAGCCAATAAGTCAGAAAGATAGAAAATGATAAAAAGCAAAGGGAAAAGGCAGAGTCAAAGAGAGTGGCATATTAGAGGCAGTTACAAGCACAGAACTTCCAGAAGGTGGCGGAACTATTTTTACGGAAGACCCCCGGTATCCCCACGGGCAGTTCACCATACAACTGTCGCTCTCTTTTGGCGAATAATGTCAGTGGGGAAAGAGGGCCGAAGACTAGGCTACAAACGAAATAGAAACACCCGGAGGTGCTAATGGGACCCAGAGAGGCACCAGCCACGCCCGCCCCATCAAAAAAATGTCCCACGATGTCATTGCTTCAAAAGGACATATACTTGTAGTATTGGCTCTGGCTACCGTAATCATGAATGGGTCTTAAACAGTTAACACGCTGAGTAGTAACATGTAAATGAGACTGAACCGCCAATCGTTGTGGCAGTTTGGTCTAATTTACATTTTACTACACGTGTTAATGGTCAACTTAGGACGATGATTTGACCGCCACGGGGCAATCAAACCAGCTAAGCCCCTACTGGTTTGATTGCCCCCTGGCGGTAAAATGCGCGTCCTAAGTTGCTCATTGATTAAGCCACACTCGTGATTATGGAACTGGGGGTCTTTTTTTCTCTTTATTCTACGTGGTGAGAGCCTAGTCGGGGTGCTATGTAATCGACTGACACGATGATTGACCAAAAAAAAATAATTGAGCAGTTACCTTGGTGTGGATTTGCACTCCATGTCGGTCAGTGCTTTCTAGTTATAAGATATATTGGCCCGATGCTTTATTTTTCAAATAGGTAATAAAGTTGTACTCGCCCTGACTCTCTCTCTCTCTCTCTCTCTCTCTCTCAATGTCCATTTTGTAGCAAAATAGAAAACGAATTTCATTTTTTGTTTGAATGACAAAAGTACTCAAGTTTACGTGGAAAATATATACGAAAATACTATTCATATTTAGATAAGGAATGCTTGGTTCATATGTTGCAGTCTGAAAACGTCTTGATCCTAAGAAATTTGGCCATGTATATTTTTTATGCACTCAAAACTAGATATGAACTTTTAAATGATAATTAAATGTATATTTTGTCATGGATTTCACTTACGAAATTAGTCGGTTTTATAGCGTGTTGCTGTCCTTTTGAAGTTATTGGTTCCTGAAATCAAATTTTCTCCCTTGCAAGTGCTTGCTTTGTGTCTTTAGAAGCAAATTACTTCCCTTTTGTTTCATGAACGTGTAGCCATTGTATACAGGCCGGTGGCCTTACAATTAAATTTTCAGAGTTTCAGAGTTTCTCTCTCTCTCTCTCCCTCTCTCTCTCTCTCTCTCTGTTCTTTTTCTTCTTCTTCTTCTTCTTCTTCTTCTGCTTTCCCAGGCCATATGGCCATAATGGGTAAGATACGTATGTGTCCGGTTTTCAGTTTTCACTGGTCTCCCCGCTGCGTACAGCCGACTCGTTCCGATTGAGTTCAAAGGAGAAAAATTATTTAGAAGATTTTTTTTAAAGGAAGGAGAATGGGCCAATAAGTCCGAAAGATAGTAGATGACAGCAAGCAAAGGGAAAAGGCAGAGTCAAAGAGAGTGGCAGATTAAAGGAAGTTACCAGCACAGAACTTCAAGAAGGTGGGGGAACTTTTTTTTAATGAAAGACCCCCTGGTATCCCCATGGGAAGAGACTCGTGGAAGGGGCGGGGTCGTCCAGCTCCCCGTATGGAGGCACGAGGCATCCACCCTCTGCCCCCCCCCCTCTCTCTCTCCTCCTCCACCACCTCCTCCTTTTTTTCATATAACCTAGTAATGTTGGTCTTCATCATAGTCTACTTTTCTTGGTCTCCTATTGACAAATATATTTATTTTTGTTTAATGTACTAGTACGTGTATTTTTGGTTTGTTTATGAATTTTTAGTGTTTTGATTTTTCCCTATTTTCTTGAGAGAAAAAAATGTATATAAAAGCACGTGACTATTATACTCAGAAAATTTAAATCATTCATTTCTTCATTCGTTGTTTCTTTGCCACACTGATTTCATGGATTTTGTTTAGCTGATTAAATGTCGAAAATGAAATGACAATATTGTATTCTCTCTGTTTGATCACGTGTGTGTCAAAACGAAAATTTATACAGTAGAACCTCCCTATTAAGACCTTCCTTATAGAGACAAAGATTCTAAAAGGGTAAGATGGACTACTTAAGAGTTACAGCGAACCGGGCTGATAGAGTTATCGTTACTGGGGTAGTTATACACCATTCACAGCGGCGGCTATCCAAAAACTCAGACTGGAATTTGAACGGAGAATTCAACTGGCCTATCGACGTGTAAATGTGTCACGTATAAGTTAACCAGTGTTTCTGTCCTCACTACTCATATAGGGAAAAGAGACCGGATGCTTGTCTTCCCCTATACAGTCTTTGATAAAGACTCCCTCTCAGATGAGACCCAAAACAATTTCACCGATTTTCCCATTCATATCCAGACTACCCTTATTAGGCATACTTTGGGCCGGCTTTTGAAGGGGGGTTCCACTGTGTTTTCAAATGGAGATCGAACTAAGCAAAATATTTATTGCTTAGGCTTAACAATATCAACCAATCCATAACCGGAACTGGCTTACAAGTTAAAACACACACAAACGCACGCACACGCACGCACACGCACGCACGCACACACACACACACTCTCTCTCTCTCTCTCTCTCTCTCTCTCTCTCTCTCTCTCTCTCTCTCTCTCTCTCTCTCTCTCTCTAACTGTGAACCATATTAGTTTTGAAGATGTGTTTGTATCTAAGTACGGTCATATGCCTAACATCAGACTTTTAGCATCTCTTGTTTATAGATTGAAACTTTTTTCTTTCTTTCTCTCTTTTTTTTTTGGGGGGGGGGGGGGGGGGGCTTGCAAAGAAGGTTCTCTTTTCTTCAATCATGTGCACATACAAACAAAAATTAATGCAAACATCTTCAATAAGTATGAACAGCTTATTAACAATCCAATTATGCCAGCCGCCGTGGTGTAGTGGTTAGCGTCGCGGACTACTGGCTGGGAGGTCTTGGGTTCGAGTCCCATCAGAGGCGAGGGTTTTTCGGTCCTGGGCCGACTCCTACCCAGAGTGAGTGGCTATGGGCTCAATGGGAAGACTGAAACCACACAGTCGAGTTTCATCCGCTTAACGGATGCGATTCTGAGAGTGTTGCTCTAATTGCAAGACCAACACTGCAGGTGTCTGTAGTTCTCGGGCCTGGTTAACACCGGGATATCATTATGAAAGGAAGCATAGAATACAGCCCTGCCATGCAGTCTCAGACCTATACGGAACTCCATAGCATCATCATCATCGTTATCATCGGCCTCATTTTCCATCAATCATAAAATTAAAAAATGTCTCAAATTCTGTGGCTTTGCATGCCCTGCTCTCATGGTGACCTCAGTTTCGGTTTTCAATCCAGTATATGCCTTGGTGCGTTCGGGTCAAAGTCATGGGATCAGTGTGTTCTGGGGAGCTGTCTGTGGACGGTCGTGGTGGCGCCCTCGGAGGAGGACCTCACTCACGTTGGCCCTGCGACTAAGAGAATAGTGTCGTCAGTAGGGGGCTTAGTAGGTGGTGTCCTGAACAGGCTCCACTGAACTCCACCGAAGTGACTCAGCAGAAGTGCAGTGTCTCCTCGGTTGGTTGCCTCCTGACGGCCTAACATAAGATTCGCTCCCCTTGGACTGTTGGTCTCGGATTCTGCGACTTGAACAAACCGGGTTGTAGCTGCGAATTGGGATTCGGAACGAGCGGCGTGGGAGCAACGCCACTGTACGGCCCAGAAGATGGGACAGCAACAAACAAACAAACAAACAAACAAACAAAAAACAAGGGTGTCGCTGAGCGGCAGACATGTCCGTCACCAGCAATGCCACGCACTTGCGACACCCCGTAGAGTGTCACATCCTGACACAAAATTGGAAGTGATTCTGTCTTCTAGTTCACGAGATACAGCTTGAAGAAGCAACATATAGCGCAAAGAAGGAAATTTCGGTTTTCAAGGTCACACTTCAAGGTCAAGGTCAGCATGGTGATAATTTATGCTCGGATGTTTTCTTCTCTAGGGTATACAGTACCACACACAATCTGAAGCACTTCTGTCAAATACAAATGTGGAAAATATGGCTTAAAACCCAATGTGTAGACCACTACCACTTTCAAGGCTCGCCGTGACCTTGACCTTGATCGGTATGCCACCATCAGAACGGGCATAAGCCAAAGTACCTCCATGCCAAATTTGAAGACTCTAACACTAACGGTGTGGGAGTTATGGCCCCTGAAATATTTTCGGTTTTCAAGGTCGTATGCCATGGTCAAGGTCAGGACGGCAAAATGGTTTGCGCGGATGCCTTCCTCTCATGGTGACACACCAGCACACAACATTTGACGTGATTCGGTCAACCCGTTCGAAAGATATCCTTGGGACAGACAGAAGGAGAAAAAATGACCCTCCGATTTTCAGGCTCCAGCGATCACCTTGACCTTGACCTTGATCGGTATGCCATCAGAACGGGCATAAGCCAAACCACCTTCATACCAAGTTTCAACATCCTATGTCGATCGGTGCCCGAGATATGGCTAAAAATAGATTTTCGGTTTCCAAGGTCGTACGTCAAGGTCAAGGTCACGACGGCAAAATGGTTTGCGCGGATCCCTTCCTATTAAGGTGGCACACCTTCACACAAAATTTGACGCGATTCGGTCAAGCGGTTCGGGAGATATCCTTGGGACAGACAGAAAAAAAAAAAGGAAAAAAAAGACAAACCAGCCCATCGCAAAGTCCGATCACCTTCGGTGACGGACAAAAACAATCCACCGAAGCATCGGAAAATGAGAAAAGAGGCGCAGTGTTTACATATGCATACAACTTCATCTTTTTCATATACAAACATAATACAAATCAAAGCCTACGAGAATACATTACCTGCTAATAGGGGTTTATTTTACAATTATATAACCACTCACCCATTGTCCATTCTCACCCACACATACACACCATCGTTCTCACTCTCTCTATTCATACAAGTAATTATTTTTGCTGTCAGATGAACAGATATAATTTTCTAATTCTTCCCAAAAGGTTCTGGTATGTACACATGCCCATAAATAATGAAAAACGGTGTCTTTTTCTGCATTAAACAAATTGCACAAGTTATTTTCTTTTAAACCCATTTTGTTTAAGATAGAGTTTGTGACAAT
>CM065680.1:84892619-84925119 GCA_017654935.2 Phymorhynchus buccinoides | reverse complement strand
TAAGTTTGAATCTTTCGCTTTCCTACCCCTCCCCCCCCCCCCCTCTCTCTCTCTCTCTCTCTCTCTCGCTCTCTCTCTCTCTCTCTCTCTCTCTCTCTCCCTCCGTATACTTGTATGTGTGTTAGCTCAAGTGTCATTATCTATCAAGGAATCAAGGAATAATATATATTTACAAATTGGGAAAAGCTAGGTATATGTAAATTATAAATCGGGGGGGGGGGGGGGAGAGAGAGAGAGAGAGAGAGAGAGAGAGAGAGAGAGAGAGAGAGAGAGAGAGAGAGAGAGAGAGAGAGAGAGAGAGAGAGAGAGAGAGAGAGAGAGAGAACACGGATCTCAGTCTTAGTAAGCTCCTATACGTTTGTGGGCGAGAAACATTTTACGCTATGCCTTTTCGCTCCTGTTACATGCTGAAAAGACATAGGTCTAAGTAAGTACACCCTCCCTCGCGCGTGCTCACGCGCGCACACACACGCCCCCCCCCCCCCCCCCCCCCCCCCCCCCCCCTCCCCCCCCCCCCCCCCCCCCCCCCACACACACACACGCGCATCCACGCGCGCAGGCGCATTGTACATGTATATCTTTCTTGCGTAATACAAGCCTTGCCAGAGCATTTCGAATGTGCACGTCAAAGTAGAAACAGGGGGGGGAAATAGAGATTTTACGCCTTCTGAGTCAACAGACTATTTGGGGCATTTAAAATTATAAAGATCCTATAAGTAGAAACAGCTTTTCCCGATTTCATTTTATATAGAGACACCTCAGTCAATGACTTGGCCGTCACTGTCGATAGTGTTGTGGCGCTGTGACTGCTGCCTGAATCTTTTTATCGATTTTCAGCTTGAAATCAGAAACCCATCCTACGTTCATCATTTTAAGGTACATAGATACGCTTTTTCATTAATCAAGCATAATTATCAGGATGATCTAACAGCCATTTTTGCGTGACTAATTAATTAATTGAAATCCGCAAATTGCCATGTTTTCTCTTTCTAAAGTCAGATTTGTAGCTAATTTTCGTTTTTGGATTTGTACAATGTTCAAATCTCATGAGCCCATAACAAATAATGACTTGTACTAGCTGAATGTATATTTATAGGCATATATAGTAATCAAAATAATAATGCAACTTGCAGTTCGTTTCAACTGCCCAATGTTTTAAACGTAATAATTTATTAACTTTGTAGTCGTATTCTAATTATTGAGACGTCTTATCAATGTGTATACGTCTGTTATAACACCGGCGCGTGCACGTAGCAGAGAGAGAAGAGAGAGAGAGAGAGAGAGAGAGAGAGAGAGAGAGAGAGAGAGAGAGAGAGAGAGAGAGAGAGAGAGAGAGAGAGAGAGAGAGAGAGAGAGAGAGAGAGAGAGAGAGAGTGAGAGAGAGAGAGAGAGTGTGTGTGTGTGTGTGTGTGTGCGTGCGCGTGTGCGTGCGTGCGTGCGTGTGTGTGTGTGTGTGTGTGTGTGTGTGTGCACAATTGTACATGTGTGCACACATTGCGCGCGCGCGCACGCACGCACACGCACACACACACACACACACACACACACACACACACACACACACACACACACACGAACACACACACACACACACACACACACACACACACACACACACACACACACACACACACACACACACACGTACACACATTCTGGTTTTACAGAAGACGTGTCCCCTTTCTTACTTTCTTACAGGTAAGGGGGAATGAAGGGAGACGAAAGCAACCTTGCTGCTTTTTCTTTTTTTGCGTTTTCTTCTAAACGTAAATTCTTCTATCAATTCATGAGCATAAGCTGCGTTTTCTTCTAAACGTCGTAAATTATTATATCAATTCATGAGCATATGTTGCTTTTTCTTCTGAACGTAAATTCTTCTATGAATTCATGAGCATATGTTGCTTTTTCTTCTGAAAGTAAATTATTCTATCAATTCATGGGCATATGTTGCTTTTTCTTCTGAACGTAAACTTTTCTATCAATTCATGGGCATATGTTGCTTTTTCTTCTGAACGTAAATTCTTCTATCAATTCATAGGCATATAAAAAGAAGAAAAGGCAACTTTTTCTGTACTGACAAGTTCATTGTTGAGGGTCTTCACTGAGAAAGCCGCACAGTTGCATTTATGTCGGTCAAAAATCACGCGAGTGCCAAACATGGCGGGTTTGCCTCGTTTTTTTATGCCACGAGGCCTAACTGCTTCTGGTGCATCAACTGCAATCCCAGTGAGCCTGACACTATACTACAGATTGGGTATGGTAGAAACATGATCTTTCTAGTCTCTCTGGCGTCATTATCAACCTCAAAATGGCCGAGGGGACAGATTTTGCAATTTTGCAATGCTAGGCTACGTTTCTAAAAATGTTTTTCTCGCTGAGAAAGGCAAGCCTGGGTACTCGTTTTAGGATGTGATTTTATTTCTAAGTCATGTCTGAGCACTGCTCAGCCTTTAACACTTGTCGGAGTGGGGTGCAATATGCATCCCATATGCACATTTTACGTGCTGTATCAAATGGCCTCTCAGCATCGCATGATTGACACTGACCATGATATCTTTGTTTTGCACGATCCCTGGGGTAGAATGCTACACATTTACAAAATGTATAATTGTGCCTCAAGTAAGTAAAAACGGTGCCCGAAACTTTCGCGTTTCTTGTAGGGGTCAGCATATAAGTCATTACAAAAGTTGTCAATGCCTGTTTACATGTTGTATTCGCAGAAACATGGCACAAGGTGACGTGACGATGAAACGTCTAGTGGTACACTGCCTCATCTCTCTGTCTTCTTTTTACGTCATCGCAGACTCAGCCAGATTGGACAGAATCGTCGAAGGTAAATTGCAGTCCACAGTTGCTTTTCCGCCACTTGTTTCCAGAATCAATAAACAAATCATTTTTGTTTTCTTGAATGCTTGTTACGTCCGTCAAGTTTGACGGGGGTAATATGTTTTTCGGCCTTTGTTTTCTTCCATTCGTCTGAGCTGCCTGTCTGTCCCATTAAATTATTATATTGTTAGTTTGATTTTTAGAAATTCAGAATTGTATGATGGGGAAGGATACTTTCTTAGGAATGTTGTTTTCCATTTCGCACTTGATCGGTGTCGTCATACATATATACAAGAATTATTTTCATATTTAGAAAAAAAAAAGTCTGCTGAAAAGAAGTAGGCCAGTTTGTATTATAAAAAATAGTAAAGATTATATCAAACGTATGTCCGTTCCTCCATACATGTGCAGGAGGGAGTTTCACAAAAGCGGGAATTTCGAGTGCTTCGGAAAATTCGGCGAAAAAAGTCAAAGAAATAAGGAAAGCCAAATACCTCAAACTCGCTTCTGAAATATGGCCTGGAACCCAATGCGTCAGAACTAAACAGGGGAATCTGGGCGTCATAGATGTACACATGTGCATAAGAACCAACACTGAGTAGTTGATGATTCCATCAGCAAATGAATAAATGAATAGAGAAGGTGAATGAATAGATAAGCAAGTAACACACACACACACACACACACAAGCACGCACACACGCATGCACGCACGCATGCACGCACGCACACACACACATACACTATTTCTTTCTATGTTTGTCCCCTCTCTCTCTCACACTATCTCTCTCTCTATATATATCTCTCTCTCTCACACACACACACACACGCACACATATATCTGCACGCGCATGCGCGCGAGCACGCACACACGCACGCACACGCACACACACGCACACACACATACACATTTGTCTGAATCACTTTTAGTGGAAACTGAAGAACACACACACACACACACACACACACACACACACACATATATATATATATATATATATATATATATATATATATATATATATATATATATATATATATATATATATATATATATATATATATATATATATATACATGATAAAGTGTTTGAGGTAACCAAGAACACTTACTCCGTTTACTTTCTGATTCAACTTTTTAAAGAAATCAAGCAAAAGTGCGCACGGGGAATTGGCCAGGAATATGTGAAAACGTGCGTGCGTTTTTAAGAAATCCGCGCACATTTTTACTTTTGCGGGCAAAATTCCGGCCACATTTTTAAACGGGCTTGATGTATTTGGCTTTCCATAAAGAAACTCCAGCGTTTGCCGGAAAGTTCGTGAGTACTTTCACATCTCCAAATTTTGCACGCCAGAAATTATCACGTGACTCTCTTGTGACAATCTACCCCAGAAGTTACGTTATCACGGGGTTAATGTATTTCTTGTGGTTGGTTGGTCCATAATGATTTGGTTAAAAATACATATTTGAACCAATCAGACAAGATCTCGAGATAGTCGTTTCTTACATCCCCGTTTTTCACTGACAAACGCTCTGTTTTTCACAAACTTCCAGCAGGACGTTATCTCAATGGTTGGTTTAACGTCTAGCCTCTTATAGACAGTACCCTGGTGTTGCGCTAGTGGGTGTGGGTGGGTGGGTGCGCTCGCGCGTGCACGCACATGCGCGCAGTCATCCTTTTGTGTTTGCATAAGCGCGCACGACTGTCTATTTGTTTGCTTATTTTTGTGTCGATGTGTCCATATCAAATTTGCATGCTTGTTTTTAGTTTATTTGTTTGTTGTTGTTTCTTTGAAAACAGACAGCCACCCAATGTGCCCCATCACTTTTTACCCCTGCCACAACGACTGTTGCGACAAGGGAGGGGACTGGTTCTGCAACCACGAGCAGCAGAGGTGCACCCGCTGCGCCACCAGGAAAACCCTCTGCGGCAACGAGTCGCTTCCCTTGGAGTGTCGCCTCTACTGCTACAAGATTTCTCATCCTCATGTTGAGTGTCAAAAGGATCCGGATTGTGAGTGACAATGCTTCGTTTTTCTTTAGGTCTGTTTCTCTTCAGCGTTTGTCTATCTGTCCACCTGCTTGTTTATCTGCGAGTAAAAATAAAATTGCGCAAAACTTCCAATACGGGTTTGGTTTTTAATTAAACGATCGAATTTAATAAAGGATTGGATTTGGGCCTATCATAATCATGCAAAGAACGTTCCGCCATTAAAGGTTTAAATTAACAAGGGTATTGGATTGTTATTCGATTGCAGGACATATTTACTGGCCAGGCGTCGTCTGACAGGTATTGTTTTGCGGCTGTCTGTCTGTCTGTCTGCCTGGCCTTCAATTTTCTCAAAAACTACTGGACGGATTTTAATCAAATTTGGCAGAGAGGTAGGCATCTTGAAAAGGAAGGTTCCTTTTGCCTGGGTGCTATTCTTTCATTTTTACACTGATTTCAGTATTTGTAATTTTTACTAGAAACTGAACTTCAGGTGGGTTTTTTAATTAATCCCAAAATATTTTTTGACCTCAAGCGATTTGGGGCGTTTTGAACTTAGTCTAGTTGTTCTACCTTGCGATTTTACAAAGGCAATGTAATAATTTGACAAGGCTTATCAGACTCAAACTGTCTCTGTCTATCATTTTAACTGTCTGTCTGTCTTGTTATATCTCTCTCTTAAGTTACCACCATGAATCGTCCGACGGGGCTCTGCCCCTGTACCCTGCCGGAGCCTTTCAGGTTTTGTTTTTATTTGGGGGAGTTGCACCCATGCTTTTGATATTCATGATCCTGTTGACCTTGATCTTGAACACTTTCACAATCAAAGCTCCCAATTTTGGTAGGTTGGTAGATTGGCGCAAGGTTATGTATGGTGCAAAGTGTTGATTTCTTTGATTTTTGAGTTATTTCTTTGTCTGTTGTGTGCGTTCATGTGCGTGTATACGCGCGCGCGCGCGTGTGCGTGTGTGCATCTGCGTGCGTACATGCTTGTATGCGCGCGTTCTTATCGCATCATTAAAACAACTGTGATGAGCGCAAGATAAACTCAGTAACTTTGAAGTGCTGTGCTGCAGGTGTGTCCAGGACTACTTTCATCGTCTCTGTGGCTATACTGTGGGCAATAATCGTCGTTCAATTCGTTATCATCGTCATGGCTTTCCGACGAGAGCTAGTGGACAAGTGGCGTGCTTGTGGCCGAGGCCAAAACAACAGTGAGTGTAATTGTTGTTGCATATTATTGTATAATTGTTGTAATTGTATAATTGTTGTTGCTGGTGCTTCCATAGCTTTCCTGATAATTATTGGTTGGCTGGTTGATTGATTGCTTGCTTGGTTGCTTGCTTGCTTGGATGGCTGGTTGGTTGCTTGATTGATTGGTTGGTTGGTTGGTTGGTTGCTTGGCTGGTTGGTTGATTGATTGGTTGGTTGATTGATTGGTTGGCTGGTTGATTGATTGGTTGGTTGGTTGGTTGGTCGATTCGTTCGTTTGGTCGCTGGTTAATAGACGATTTTCGGAAGAAGAAAAAAATAGGGGAGAGCACTTCGTGAAAATTAGAGTTGTTTACCTCGATTACTCGGTCAAATACCATAGCAACAATATGAGTGAAACCGCGAAGCGATCATCGAGTGAACGATTTGCGAACATTTTAAATAGAAAAAGTGACCACAAACCGATAGAACTTGCAAAATGTGACTACGTAAAAATACAAATAACATCAATTTTATAATGACGCACGGTGTTCCGAGTGCTGTATGTCAACTCAAGCACAAGAGGCGAGAGCTGGGGATCTACCTGATGATATAGTAACTTCCCCTGTCTGACATTCACTTACGAAAAGGGAATGGATATTTTGATATCATAGGTCTACAAATGCCTCAGGAATCTCTCTCTCTCTCTCTCTCTCTCTCTCTCTCTCTCTCTCTCTCTCTCTCTCAGTCACCGTAAGTTACATATGCGCACACGCACATACATACGCATATATGCTATATTAGTTTTTAAAAGTAAAAACACATTCACACACACACACACACACACACAAACGCGCGCGCACACACACACAAACGCGCGCGCACACATACACACACACAAACAAATGCGCACGCGCGCACACGCACACACACACGCACAAACGCTTGCACACATAAAGAAAAACAGACAGAACAAACAGTGAGAACATTTTGATCGTGGGTCAAGCCCTAAAGATCATTTAAAAAAAAAATTAAAGGGAGGTATCAAAATGAACTACTTCTGTGCACAAAACGCGCATCGTTTTGTTTTCTTTTGTTTTGTTTTGTTTTTCAGAACAAGGCAAAACAGACCCGCCAAACGCAACAGAAGAACGGACATTGATGCTAACTGAAGCAGCCCAGACCACAAATGACGACTCCGTCCAAAGAGGTGAGACTGGTGACAAAACACCACCACCATCGCCACCTCCATCATCATCATCATCATCATCAAGGCCATCTCGTCCATCCTCTCCAACAGGCGGCAATGGCTGTCTCACCTCTCTCGGTGACAACGACAGCGGCAATGACAGGGAACAGGCACGTGCACCACGTGATCATCATGGTACATTACTGGCAAGTTCCACCCGGGGCAGCCAAGACTCCGGACAAGCCAGCGCCGACAGAGATTTCAACGGGAGGATGACACAGCTGCCTCAAGAGGATGGAAACACCGAATGGCCTCCTGGAGGACAGGGAAGAGCATTGCCACCTGAAACCTATGAGAGTTCCGCTGGGAGATCACGGGTATCCCAGGAAGGGTCTACCTGGGCAGCAAACTCCACCACCGTCCCAGAGACCCCCGCTGGAATCCACGGTGGATCGCCAAGGATGACGTCAACGGTTGCTAAAGAAGGTGTGCCCGTCCTTCATGGTCCAGTTGCTGACACAGATGTTAACTTACGAGTTCCATATTATTCAGCTCAACCATCCCCTCAACAATATAAAGCTGCTAACGAAGAGTCCCGCCAGCCACAATTAGGCATGATCAGCTGCCCTTCCCGTCCAGCTGCTGACGACAAACAGCTCCACGACCTCGCCGCGGGCGGCACCTACACTCAACCGAGCCACTGGCGCTGTCCCACATCAAACCAATAGATATTTGTTCCTAGACGGTATTGTAGGTGTTGGTGGCAAATACATGGTCTGGCCACTGAAGCTTTGTAACTCTACTTATGCCATTTTCTTCCTTTTGCTTGTCAGTAATCACGCCAAGGTCTCTTATATTACTGTTATTACAATTACTAGCGCAACTCCGAGTACCGGTAACGCCTTGTAACGGTAACGCCTAGTAACGGTAACGCCAAGTACTGGTAATGCTGAGTACAGCAAATTTGAAGCAATTCGGTGAAGAAACGACAGAGTTATAAGGCCCCGTTTCCCGTTGGCGCTGCTCTGAGAGTGACGCGCTCTCCCTAGTAACGGTAACGCCTAGTAACGGTAACGCCAAGTACTGGTAACGCTGAATGGTACAGCAAATTTGAAGCGATTCGGTTAAGAAACGGCGGAGTTATAAGGCCCCGTTTCCCGTTGGCGCTGCTCTGAGAGTGACGCGCTCTCCCGTTTCTCTTCAAATTTGCCGCCAGGCTTCGCCCCTGCCATAGCAAGCCTGACAGCAAATTGGAAGCGAATCGGTTAAGAAACGGCGGAGTTATTCGTGAAAAGATGAAGCGGCGTATAGCGCGCGCGTTTCTGAACCGATTCGCTTTCGGTTTGGCACACCGATAGTCACCGTCCCCGGTCATCTACCTGCCAAATTGGAAGGCAATCGGCCCAGAAACGCCGGAGATACGGCCGAGAGGCCGGCGGATGCGCGTTTCGCGCATTTGCGAAACCGCGCAAATGATACGGCCGCCTCGGTTGCCGTTGCCATCGCCCCGTTAGGGCTCACAGCAAATTTGAAGCGATTCGGTGGAAAAACGGCGGAGTTATAAGGCCCGTTTTGTGTTTCAGACACACACACACACACACACGGACAGTCGGCTTATTACTATATGTCGTTGCTCTGTAAAATTAAGGCCTATGTAGCATATCAGTCTAATATATCAGTGGACGGGCAAACATTTTTGTTTATTTAACCCAAAAAAAGACGAACTGTTTGGGATATTATTTTCTCTGATTTTTAATGTGGTCAGTTTATCAATGTGTTGGCCAGATTATTATAATCACATTGAGCACATTTGTAGGCCAAAAGAACGAAAGTTCAATTGGCCCGTTTGTGCATTGATTCGAGAGTGTCATTATTTATAAATGTTTTTAACAGAAAGAGTGTACCAAATTTACATTATAGTCGTCAATGCGAGTTAACATATAGATAGATGTGTTTGAATAGGGCCTATTTTTAATGATTTTCAACACTATGGATTAGCATAGTACAGCTTGGTCTTTTGTGGAATGCTATGAGAGTGGGGCGTACCCTGAGCAAGGCTTCTCCCCTATTAAAAAAAAATCCCAGCCCGCTGGAATAGCAGCTACTAGTCTATGTAGCTATCATAGTCGGAAACGACATCATGCATACATTTTTTTAGTGCTCTTGTTCGGTGCATGTCCTTTGCGCGTCATTTCCTTGCCCTTGATTTACCATTGCCAGATGCACATTCATTGTTTGTTTGTTAAAGATCATGAAAGTATTGATGCCTGTCATCGTTGAGGATCACTTTTGGTTTCAATGAAACAAAAGATGAGAGTCTTGACATGTGTAGCTCTGGCGGGGAATAAATCCCATGAAATTGTACATTCATAATCACATTTGTAAAGACGGACACTTTGTTTCAAAGGCGCAACTATAAATGTCTGTAATTAGTATGTAATCCGTAGGATGGGCACGGGTTGACAAAAAAAATTTAAGAAATCATGGGGATATGTGTGTGTGGGGGTGGGGTGGAAGATCATATAATTATCATCGTCAGTATTGCTGCTGTGTTTTCCTTATCTTACATTCCTCTTACACTCGGTTGGTGTTTTGTTTTTTAAAGTATGTATATTTTTAACGTTGTTATAAACGCCCATATGGATAATTATGTAATAATTATATAATTATATTATGCATCCATACGTCATTGATTACAACAACAAATAATGCTGTTCATTCAAATTAACTTCTGTTTTATTTTTCATTTGAATAAGTTTTCACATGAACTGTTCTTCTTTAAGTATACAAAATAGCCCTTTAATGTATACGTTATTATATCTCTGTTGAATGTATATGAAGTAATGCTTTAATAGTTCTTTCTTTTAGTATTTTTAAAGATTCCCAAACAAATAATCCTTTAACCCTTTCACCGCCAGCCATGTTTCAGCCAAAAATGTCCATTAAAATTACCTGGGTAGAGAACAAAATCTATCTGCAGTATTGGGGATTCTTCTGTGGCACATGTAAAACAAGGTCTATCCTTACTTCCCAAAACTAAGACAATAAGGTTTTCGGATAATAGACCCCAATTTGATGCTTTTTAATGACATAGGTGTCAAATCACTGTGGTGCTAAAATGCTACTTTGGCGGTGAAAGGGTTAACTTATTCTGGTGTGCCATAACATTGTTCATTTTTGTGAATGAGGTAACGAGGGCGGAGACTGGGTGGAGCAATATCATATTTCTCATTAATTATGTGTCATAATTCTGTGTTATTCGTTTTAACGTGAGTGTTACGCAGTGTTTTGGGCGTTTTTTGTTATGCCATATTTCTGGTTTGGAACCTCAGCGCAGTATGCGTATCACGTGACGCGCAGATGGGTATTGACGGTTTTCGTTCAGTTGAGTTGAGTTGCCATGTTTGTCTTGAATGGGACACATCGGTTTTTTTTGGTCCTCAGCTGTTAGCTTTGGGATGTGGACCGGGGGCAACTCACTTATGTTTTTGTAAGCTGCTGTTGATGCAGGTTCGTACCTATGGGTTTACTCTCTTGTTATTTCTATGAATACACTTGTTGCATTCCTTGTATGGAATTCAAATTTTTGGCTTCGTTTGGTGAGTTCGTTACTTGGTTGTGATAGACGTCAAGGTGGTGTGTCAAAGGTATTACTCTTTGTGAATGTTGGAAGAAGTCAATGATAGTTTGCAGGTTCCAAGGTGTTGTGTTGAGTGCGTTGTTGTTTGGTAATAATCAGTTTGTTCCATTTTGATGGTGGGTTGTTCTTTGTTAACAGGAGACTATTTGGTTGGTAAGTCTCGTGGGCTGTTAACACGTACATATTTTGGATAGCTTGTATATGGTTGGTATCGATCATTTCAACTTCTGTGGCTGGCTAGGAGAGTGGAGTGGCATGGGCCCCATCTCCTTTGACGCGCTGACTTTCCTTTCCGTGCGGCGGTCTGGAGCAAAGTGACAGAGTCGGCAACACCGGGATGCACGCGGGCAGACGCGACTTCGTTCTGCACCGGCGGGCCTGGTTAAAGAGATAACAGCAGGAGTGCACTGGGAGCACCTGCGTTATTTACTGCCAGTTTGGTTTGTGGGATTGAGTAGTAGATGAAATTAGCTAGTTTGGGATAACTACGAAGGAACCTACTACTTGTGTACTTGTAAAAGGAGATGGGTTTGGAAAACTCAAATGGGAGACAATTTGAGGATTAATTAAGAAAATGTGTTATTGAAATAGTTTCCCTTTTCTAGGAATATTAAGAAAAGGCGAAACACCCGAAGGAGTTTTATATTTAGTGTGGAGAGTGAACTGATGATGAATGATAATTGAATGTGAAACTTTCTTTGATTTAATAGTTGACCAGGATTGAATTCTACCTGCTTTTGTGGACTGTTGTTGATTGTTCGTCTGTGTCGTGAGGTGTGGATAATTTGGAGAGAGAGAGAAACACGAACATTCTCATGCGCTTGCATAGTCATACACTTTGTTTGTTAATGTTGAATATTTCCCCTCACGCACGGGTGTAACAGTGAGATTGGGATAAACTTGTACTTAATTAAGACATCCTGGTATAGGTCAAGATACATTTCTCGGTTAGGGATAGGGTTAGGGTTAGTATTCCAAAAAGATAATTACCTGAAAAGATTCATAAAATACAGCTTTATGTTTGGTAAGAAAGGCAAAAACGGAACAATGGAAATAACCGAGAAATGCAGGGGGGGTGGCACATCTTTACGGGCCCTCGATCTCAAAGTCTGCTTCTGTCAGTTTTATTAAAAGAATCCTAGGCTGATCCTAACCCTATCCCTTTTCCCGAGAATGTCAGAATGTTTACTTTTCAGTGAACTTTGTGCGAAAATTTGAGAGGGGGGGGGGGGGGGGGGTAAAGAACAAGAAGATAGTGGGTTGCGTGTTCAGATCTGAATTGTTTTGAGATGTTGCTTTGCCACTGCACTATAATAATTGAAATTATTGATGTTTGATGTTCATGCGTTGTGATAATTTTTATTTTATTTTATGTCATGTTGTTGCTTGATGGCTGACGTGTGAGTTATAGCATGTATTGTGACAATTTGTTTGAATCGCTGGTGTGTGCTGTGGGGATGAGTTGTGTCATATTATGCTGCGTTTTGATTAAGCTTTATTGCTGTTGTGACATGCTGTGTAAAATGTCTACTACATGGCTAATGTGTGCGATAGAGATGTATTGTGAAATGTTGTGTATTGTAGTATGTGTGACTGGTGGTGATGTTGTAGGATGTGCAGCATTCTTGTTGTTTGATTTATATGTAATGTGGCGTGATTCGCTGCATTGCCTGGCATAGCAAGACAGCTGCTTATGTCGGGCCCTTTCTGTGTACTTTGTGTTTGTCTTTTTTTTCTGTCTTTTTTTATAATCTTTTTCTTTTGAATTTTGTTTCTTTTCCGTTCATTTTCTTCCAAGTTTTCGTTTTTATTCCATGTACCCCCAAGGGGCTTTTGGAAATAATAAACCTTGAAACCTTGTAAAGTACAAGATTGGTTACAAAGATCAGCATGCATTGTTTCGTGTCCTTTCCGAGTATAATATCACGAAAGTAGGCAATAAAATCTAGATCCGCTACCAACTACCACTGTGGGAATGAATGTGTCTGTGCGTGTCTCTTTGCGCATTATGTCCTTTGTTTTACGCGCGCACACACACACACGCACGCACGCACGCACACGCACACGCACACACACACACACACACACCGCGCAAACACACATACATACACACACACACACACACACACACACACCGCGCGAACACACACACACACACACACACACACACACACACACACACACACACACACACACACACACCGCGCGAACACACACACACACACACACACACACACGTTGACACAGCCTTTAGTGTTGAAAGCAACGAAACCACTTCCTCGTTGGGCCTACTAATATTATGCTTTACGTCCTCCAGGCTATAATGGGCCGGAGTTGGGGTTGTTTTTGTAGTTGGGGTGGGGTTTTATTTAGAAGCAAAAGATTGTCCTACCCTCTACTGTTATCTTGAATAATATTAGGCCTATGCATTGCAGTGACTTGAATCATGACATGTCGAGACAACATTGTACCAAAAAAGCTTAGCTCACCGTTGACCAAAAAAACCTGCTTAGGTAAGCCTAATAATGTCAGAAAGATTGATTAAAAACAAAGAATGCACGCTGTTACACACACGCGCGCGCGCACACACTCAGAAGAATATTGACAAGGTTGAGGCAACCCAGCTCAGAGCCTAACAGCTGCCATGTTTGTCCTGAATCGCTACCACAGGACAGCCAGCATCACCGACATGCTTCAACGACTTGGATGGAGCTCTCCGCAAAAGCGACGGCAGACTACCAGGCTCACCATGCTCTACAAAACACTCAGTGGCATGGTGAGCATCAGCAGGAGCAAGCTGGTACCTCAGTCACAACGACAACGTAGAGGTCACCCTCACGCGCATTTCCCCCCAGAACAATAAAGGAGTGGAATGAGCTACCAACAACAGCAGTGAAAGCAAACAAAACAGAGTGTTTCACAGCCAGGGTCTGGGGGCATCTGCTTGGACACCCGCCTGCTGCCACCTCCATCTCTGTTGGTCCCATTCTGGGGTCAACGGACTAACCATCTGACAACCAGCTTCCCCTCTCTCTCTCTCTCTCTCTCTCTCTCAATAATTTCTTCTCTGGCCTAATTGAGGCCCTTTCTTCCGACAAGAGTTGGTGAGCCTCCCCGGTTCCGTGGCAAATTAATCAACGTGATGATTGTGGCCACGCACAGCGAAGAAGACGAAGACACACACATACACACACACACACGCACGCACGCACACATACACACGCACATACACGCACGCACGCACACACACACACACACACACACACATGGTTTGATGAAAAAAGTATATTATTTGCTTTTTCAATGTTCCATCTGGAATTAAAATTTGGACTTGACTTCACACACACACACACACACACACACACACACACACATCTGGAACTCAAATTTGGACTTGACTTCACACACACACACACACATCTGGAACTCAAATTTGGACTTGACTTCACACACACACACACACACACACACACACACACATCTGGAACTCAAATTTGGACTTGACTTCACACACACACACACACACACACACAGCAGCAGCAGCAGAATCTTCAGCGTGATGAAGTTGGCTGCCTAAGCCTTAGGCTAAGGCGAAGAAGAAGACACATTGTCAGTTGCTCAGTCACACTGACTAGTTCATTCATAAAATATTAATACTAATAGTCACTCACCTTTTAATTTTTTAACGGTCACCAAACTGTGTAGGCCTACACATTTTAAAAATAAATCTTGCTTTTTCCACATCCCATCACAAAAACGTTCACCTTCTGTCTACTCCGCGGAACAGTTGGGATAACATTTTCTGAAAAACGTTCGAGGTGGTAGGCGAATTCTGAGAAATACCTGCTCGCCAACTAAACCGAAACGTGTAGAAGAGATGGAAGAACCTTTTCTGAACGTTTTGTTCAGCGCAGTATCGATTCGAGGTGGTAGGCGAATTCTGAGAAATACCTGCTCGCCAACTAAACCGAAACGTGTAGAAGAGATGGAAGAACCTTTTCTGAACGTTTTGTTCAGCGCAGTATGATTCGATGTGGTAGGCGAGTTCTGAGAAATGAATGCCTGCTCACCTAACCGAAACGTGACACTTCAGCGTTACACTACTAATGCAAGTACACTTCCTCCTTCCACTACTACTGTATCTAGTAGTTGGCGTTTATATCCAAAATTGGATTCTGCCGATGATCATCATCAAGATCAAGAAGATCAAGATCTACTTCTACCACTACAACTGCTACTTGTTACTATTACTAGGCCTACTAATTTTAGTATTTTGGTATTAGATATATTCTAGTCACAGAGTCTTAGGGCCTATCTCTGTGAAATTCGGACTGCTCTCCCCCGGAGAGTGCGTCGCTGCAAGTGCAGCGCCTACCCTTTTTTCGGGGGGGGCACAGGATGAGGAGGGGGTGTGGGAACACTTGGAAAACCTGACTATTGTGACAATGTGTCACGCGCCACCCCACTTTCTTTATCTACACCCCCCCCCCCTCTCTAAACACCTACCCCTCCCCTTTCTTTATTCGGGCCCCACTTTAATTACAATTCAACATCAAACCCGTCGCCGATGTAGGCGCTTATCTCTTTGATCCCGTTTTACCTTCCCTGTCAGCTTGTGACACCCACAGTGGCGGTCTCCCTTTGTTCCCCGTGTCTCCTTTCCCGATCACGAGAAAGAGGAGAGTGACACGTGCCAGTGATGTAACCGGCTCGTGATCGTTCTGTACTAGTATGCATAATATTATAACATCATCTTGTGACTTGTCGACTGCTATGAACCAATGACAGGCTCTCGGGTGTTTAAAATTGGAGGGGAAAATTTGAGTAGTGAGGAAAGTTAGCCTACACATTCTCTCTCACAATACCTTCAAAACCTGGCGAAGCAACATTGCAGAATCAACCTCTCTCCCAGCCAGTCCTAATAGCCCAACTAGTGAGTATTATTGATGGCTGGTGATTGAGATTTGTTTTTGTTAGATCCTATTTTTGATCTAGATCCTATGTTCAATGATGAATAAGGAGTAGATAATTATGTTATTGAAAAGAAGTGGTAAACATTCTGTTCTAATTATGTGCACTGATTATTTGTGTGTGTGTTTTTGACTTTAACCCATTTGGTACCAGAACCGGATTTTATGCCTACTAACCCTTTTGTATATTTTTGGTAGGAAGCCTGTGGGTTGCAACCTTGCTAACTATGATAACATTCCTTTCCAGGTGTTGGATGGAGAGTGATGTTGGCTTGATCATAGACTTTGATCTAGCCGGGTACTGAATCATAACAGTTGATTCCAGTACACCTGTCATGTGTTATTTCAGTTTGGTAACTGAAATTCAGATTATGTGTTCTTAGTGCTATTGTACAAGGGCAGCCTTCTAGCCGGTTGGGATCCACTAATTCCCTACCGGCTGAAGCCCCTTGTCTCTAAGCCATAGAGATCTACATTCACCTTCTCCTGTGATTATCAGCAGGGCATCGTGGTCAGGACGATCATCCCTGACTCACAAGCACCAAGACGGGAACGCCGCAAAGACGCCCCGCACCCAGAATCCGCGAGGAGACCACGCCTGAACCGTGCCATCCCGCGACGCCGTAACCGGAACGACTGGGAGCTACTCTCACCTGACGAGCAAGCCTAGTCAACCCAGCACTCGCCGATCCCTACGGAGGAACTTGACAACAGCTAAGTCCACAGGACCGCGCCAATCATTTGAACTTTCCTCCGGACAATGAAGATAATTAGTGACCCTTCCCGCTTGGGGCTACCCTTCTAGAAAGACAAAAGTCTTGTAAATCCTTTCGGATTTCATTGTTTTTTATTCATATTTTGTTTTGGCGCCATTGAGCTGCTTTATTATTATTGTTGCATAATCTTATGCAGATTTTGTGAGTAAATAAAATGCAAGTGTCAAATAATTCTGAACCCTTTGGTCAGACTGATGAGAGTGGAAGTCTTGTAATTTCATGCAAAACCCTACTTCTCTCTGTCTGCCATATAGAGCAAATCAACCACTTGTATTTCTTACAAGAACCCGGGCACAAATATAAATTTATTAGATGAAAAGGGGCCGGGAAAGTTGCTCATCTCCCATACCCTAGAGAAGTGGGCTAAAGGCAAATTTTCTATTTGAAAATTTAACACACTAAATGTCTTCCCTAGAGACTTAGCCTTTTAACCCATTCCCTCGTCACAGCTATCAATTTGGCCATACCAGGCAGCGAGGTTTCTCCCTGCTCTTACCGACTTTCAACTGCCGTGGGATTTTTACGTGCGTAAAGCGCACGAGTCAGACTAGCTTTAATTAGTCCCCATCCGAAGGACTGGAGGTTCAGTTCGATTTTCCTGTCAAACTAGAAAGGAAGGGCGAGTCCGGGATTCGACGGGTCACTCACGCTGCAGTCACGCATTACATTTGGCAGGCAAACGTCTTAAATTACATCACTCTGCCACCTTTCTACTTACTTTATTACTGCTGCTTTTACTACTACTACTACTACTACTACTACTACTACTACTAGGCCCTACTACTACTACTACTACTACTACTACTACTGTACTAGCTACTACTACTATTATTATTACTACTGCTGTTACTACTAGGCCTACTGCTGTTGCTGCTACCATTATATAACCATTACTGTCAACTATTAATTAATGCTACTAGTCTACTGTTTCCACTTTTACTTACAGTAAGCCTACATTACTGCTGTTACTACTAATATTACCTAGTTTCATTGTTGTTGCTGCTGCTGTTACTAACATTTCTACAACTACTGTTTCTTCTTTATCGCATTCTTACCATAACCATTCTCATCGCTGTCACAGCAAAATACTTATTAACTAGTTACACCAGTGCTCCGCACGGTCCAGAAATTATTATTTTTGAAATGCAAAGATAATTTATTCCATGTTACATTAGAGTTCCCGTACCACATACTAAAGAATAAAGATGCAATACTGGTATCGTTAATCAAATTATACTTGTGGCAGTACCATAGCCGATGAGGTTTAACCGAGGCTTGGTTACTGCTACATGTATCTGTATTGTTAAAAAAAAATCGGGACTTTACTGGCGTTGCACTGCCTCTGGGCATTGCCTCCAGTATTGTTCACACCATCTTTGTATTTACAAATGTCCCATATGTGTCTATGACCGAGAGGACGTAAAACACCATTTTTCATTCAGATGCAATACTGGAAGCAATGTATTGATATGACTCGAGCACATTTTGCGTGACTTAGTGACAAACTTTATTATATTAGTACTGTTGTCGTTGTTATGAAACAGGTTCAGCATTATTCGTGCTTTCCGAGGTAGATTCGGCAATTTCCGACACAGCTCGGATGACGCGGATGACACAAATTTTGAAGGAAATTTCAAGTTCCTACATTTTGCCTTCAGAATCAACTTTCAAAAGCAACATTTTGAATCAGATATAGCAGAATCGCGTCCCAACGCGTTCTTCTGGAACTGTACGGCAAACAAAAGTCCGACATTTACGCGGTATCCGAGTATTTAGAATACGTTCTTTTACATTTCCGGCGTATTATATTATAGATGATAGCTTCTTCTTTTTTTAAGTTACAGTAAATAATGAAAGGCGGCCTACCTTTTTGTAAACTCCGTTCTTGGTACTGTTAAGCAGTGCAATGAAGGTGGAAATAATATGACATCAATCTACTCACTGTGACCCTGATTATATAACACGCGCGCTCAAATGACAAGAACTTAAATTTAAGTAGGCATCATTTTCATCCGTGCTGCATCCATTGTTGTCGCCAAGAGAAAAATGCGTAGATCTCAAGTTCTGTTTTCTTAGAAGTGTGTTTTACGACTGCCGCGCTGCAGATTGTTCTGTTAAATCAGGCTATTCATAAAAACTACAAAACACTTTTTTAAATTTTAAAAAAAAATTCCCGCCAGGGGCCTGTGGCAGGGCAAAATGTTAGGCCTACAACGCGGCAAAATGCTACAATTGTAACTAATTGCGCGAGGCGCCCGGGGCGCCTCGCGCAAAATGTAACATTTTCACGCGTTGCAACATTTTGTACGGAAAGCTCTGCGGCAAAATGTTACAATTTTGTTACAATTGTAACATTTTGCGCGAGGCGCCCACCTTTGCTTGTCAGTGTGTGTGTGTGTGTGTGTGTGTGTTAAATAATTCTGAAAGGAGAGGATTTTTAGAAATTAAAAGGTTTAGTTGTCATTTTTTTTCATTGGAAAAAATAATACAAGAGAATTTAGAAATCAATTTGTTTCAAGAAATAAAGTTTTATTTGAACAACGGTGTGTGTGTGTGTGTGTATGTGTGTGTGTGTGCGTGTGCGTGTGCGTGCGTGCGTGCGTGTGCGCCAGTGCGTGCGTGCCTAGTGCGTGCGTACGTACGTGCGTGCGAGCGTGCGTGCGTGTGTGTGTGCGTGTGCGCCAGTGCGTGCGTGCGTGCGTGCGCGTGTGTGTGTGTGTGTGATATATAATACAATGTTCTAGTCTGATCGTGAAGCTGGTCCTATAAAGGACCCTTTTCTTCCTGTTTGAAGACTGCGGTTGTCTATGTCCAATATCAGTTTCAGAAAGCAGTATTATAAACACGTTCCAAAACGTTAAGCAACCCCTCTTTGAAATCCACAACAAAAATTGTGATAACTCATAAAACGAACGTGAGCTTAAAGAATCATTTAATTCTTTCTCAGTTACACTAAGACGAGTCTCGGTGATGTGCTGAATACAAAAAGTAGCCTAACCAAAATGTCAAATCAAAGTAGGCGTAACCAATTTCGTTCTGCTAAGATGGTGACTGATTTTCACCATTTCACTTCTTCTGAAAAAGGTTTGAATTTGAAAACCCACAGAGAACAAAACAGAGGTGTGTTGACGATTTGTTTTTTATTAAGAATAACTAAAACAATCTCTTCTCTTTCAGTTTTGCACAAATTGTGTCACTTATGTTGTGTTATGTGCTGTCAGTAACGAATGTAACTTCCTCGTATCTAAATTGCCTTTTGGCGCCATTTTACATACAGCAAATAGGCTTTTTCTGTTCCAAATTGTCCCATCCTTCTTGTACAGCATCTGTGAGCTAAACCACCTTGGTTATTTGACCAGGATGGCTCTCTACAACATGTCCCTTCATTGTTCAGTCACATTGAGACCTGTAGGTCGTACTGGCTACTCTTTACAGAGTAAACTCTCGCGTTTTTTGAATGCAAGCTCTATACCTGCAGTGTATTGAACTGTTCAACACTTGGTAGAGCCTGTCTCACACTGTGTCATTGACTGACTTTCTCGTGTGATATCGTACTGGCTACTCTTTACAGAGTAAACTCTCGCGTTTTTTGAATGCAAGCTCTATACCTGCAGTGTATTGAACTGTTCAACACTTGGTAGAGCCTGTCTCACACTGTGTCATTGACTGACTTTCTCGTGTGATATCGTTCCAAACCGAGTAGTGATAGTTGACCATCACTGCCTTGCCTGAACACAACCCACTCTCTGCCACCTCTGTATCACTTTTTCCTGGTTCTGGTAGGGGAAGACGGGGTAAAAAGCGCATGGGCGGGTAAGAAGCCCACCCCAATTATCTCATGAAAAAAAGAAAATTTCAGTCAAATTTGCCCATGAGACGAATGCTAGACATTAACGCTCGTCTCGTGGGCAAAATGAGACTGCAATTTGCTTCATTTCATGAGATAATTGGGGTGGGCTTCTTACCCGCCCATGCGCTTTTTACCCCGTCTTCCCCTATATCTGATGTGATGAGGGAGCAGCCTTGACCATGTGCATCAAACTTCAAGTGCTCTTTTACAAAGGGTACCCTAAATATAGGTGTAGGCGTTACCCAAAACGTAATTTGCTTGTAAACAAAGTGAAATTATGCATGCTGGTCGGTGCGTAAATAGGCTAAATTTGTATTGATTAACGAAAGCTGTGTCAATCACACAGAGAAATATTTTACTTTGTTTTTTTTAAAAAAGGTTGCTTAACTTTTTGGCTCCAGTTTAGCTACTAGGTACAGGGTCTGTATAACGCACTAATGGTCAACCTATGGCGATATTTTTCACGCCAGAGGGCAGTCAATGCACTAGGGGCTTATCACGCGATTTTCTTACTTGAGCGTAGTGAGAGAGAGAGTGATGGTAGGACCACTCACTATCTCTCTCTCTTTCTTTATCCCCAAATAATAATATAGAGAGGATTAGCCCCACACGAGCGTCATGCCCTCTGGCGTGAGAAAAATCGCACTAAGTCTCTCATTGCATGGTTGAGTAGGTGCATTCAGTGTTGGCAAACACCCGTCAATGTTTGGGTTCTTTTTCGCGCGCACTCATGCAAATAATGTGAACGCAAGAGCAAGCTTGAATAGGGCCTACATTTACACATGCACGCCTGGAAATAATACTAGCTGTTATTAAGTCACACTTGCGAGCAAGCAACAATTACATGTTTATTGGGGCACATATAGCCCTACAGACATTCATGCGCGCGTGCAAAGTTTTATACTTTTCGACCATGGTTAAAGCAAGATATTAGGCCTATTACTGGTATCCATACATGAGCAGGGGCCTGAGTAAGTTGCAGCAGGTCGACTGTAGCCTGTATTATAACTATTTTAATTGTGTGTGTGTGTGTGTGCGCGCGCGCGTGTGTGTGTGTGTGTGTGTGTGCGTGTGCGTGCGCGCGTGTATGTGTGAGTGCGTGTGTGTGTGCGTGCGTATGTGTGTGTGCGTGCTTGTGTGCATGCGCATGTGCTTGTGTCATGTATGTATGTGTGTGTTTGTTTGTGGGTGGGCGGATCAGTGGGGACGAGGTGCGCGCGTGGGCTTACGTGCATGTGTTTGTGTGTGAGGGGGTGTCAACAATCGAAGAGAAAGAGCCCTTTTATAGACGGTTTGACTCAAAGGCAGTTTGGATTACAACCTGTTCGCTCAACATTTTAAAAAGTCTGATTGACCCAAAACGAAATGCTGGAATATGAGGCCTATTAACAAAGTCAGTTATATTCACGTCCTGTAACTCCCAAAACACGAGAAAAATCTAAGTCAACATGATTTATCTCCCCAACTATTCGTTACGTTTGTTCGTTGACAAACTGATGGTCTAGGGGAGACAATTTACATCCTCGTCTGGTTGAGAGAACGTTCCTGATTCAGCTGGAACGCTGAAGAAAAAGAAGAAGAAGAAGTTCATGTACTGTTTCTGAGCTGATTCTTGTCATAATGCATGCATAATATGGGGTGTGGTTAATATGAAAGTATCCCATAAATGTTAAATTAGAATAAACTTACAACCTTTTCTAAGACTCAGCACTTGGGCCCAATCCATAAAATATTATATTAAGTTCTTGCTAAAGCTTCTAACAACTCTCTCTCTCTCTCTCTCTCTCTCTCTCTCTCTCTCTCTCTCTCTCTCTCTCTCTCTCTCTCTCTCTCTCTCTCTCTCTCTCTCTTGCTTGCTCTCTCACATACACACACCACAGACGGAGAAAAGAAGAGAAAGGGTGACGGGGACAAACGCAGAGATACAGAATACAGAATACATTAAACAAAGTGATGCAGAGACACACAAACGTATGGAGGGACAGACTGTCGGGCAAATAGACGGTCAGAGAAAAACAAAGACAGAAAAACGGAACACGAGAGAGGGAGAAAGAGCAACAAACGGCCGTAAACTTTCACAACTTGACAAATTAACGGAGTGAAACATAGACACAAGCACAGGAAACAGAAAGACATAGTGAAAAGAAAGAGGGATAGACTGACAGACAGATAGATAGAAATATAGAGAGAGTAATAAACGATGACGGGAACATAATCCTATTCAAGAAATTGCCTAGCACATTACACGCGTGTCACCAACTTCTCTATTGCACGTGACATGTTAAAACGCACCACAACATAAAGAAAATATTAAATACTTCTTTGCATCAAAACAAAAATCAACGCAACACGACTTGCCAGTGATGTCCCGAGGCCCGGGTCATAGGCCATTCAGACCTATTAACATTGAAAATGGCCTATTGTGGTCTTCCCTGTCCAAATGTCTGATTAAAACACTGGCACGCTTTGTCTTATTGATTTCTGCAGAACCGGAACATTGTCCTATTGACTTTTTTTTTAAATCTCGGGACAGTTTGTACTATCACTTTTCGATCCTCGGTACATCATTGCATGACATGATAAACGACATGACACGACACAAATCACATAACATAACGCGTACAGCACACATAGGCCTACAACACAGCACACAACACAACATACAAACAGAACTTACCTTACTGCTCTTGGGTGGTTGTTGTTGTTGTTGTTGTTGTTTTCAAACGACACATTGCCAGCAGAATCCTGTGCCGTCTGAGCATAGATAAATAAATAAATAAACAAATGAATAAATAAAAACCACCGATCATGAGACACGAGAGATGCCCTAAAAGATGAGTTGCACCAGAACCAACAAGATTTTAAAAAAATCACATTCCAGGCACTCACTTCACATTCTGAAATTCTTGTTATTTTTGAGAGCTATCAAACTCCCTTATAGTAAAATAGGACTGTGTCCTTTTTCTGCTTTCTTTTTCCTTTACAATACCCATTAGATTTTCCACACTCGTCATCACTAATTTAATTATTTAAAAATAATAATTTCGTTTGTGAAAAAAAATTTGCAATACATATAAACTTACCACAATTTCTGTCTTTTTTCAAGATTTTTTTTCAACTCGTGACAAAAGTGTTTTGATTTTTTTCGTAATCCAGTATTTTAATGGGATTTGTAGCACAAAGGAAACATAATGTTTTTGTTCCTCTTTTTTTCCCCCCTTCGAATACAACAGATACCACATCACAGTCGATTTTCTGTTCCCAACTGAATTTCTTTCTACATCAAAAGAATCACTTGTTTTTGCTCTTCTCTTCCGTTATATAGACATTATTTTAACAGTGATCAGTTGTGCCGCCAAACCATGTACTGTTTAGCCCCTCTTGATGATAAGGAAATAATGCTTAACGCCCTCTTTGGCCTTTCGGCCATGTGGGGCAATAACGTTTTACCTGGGGATATAACAAGAGGGGGGAGGGGGGGGAGGGGAGGGGGGGAGGGGGAAGGGGAGTGATTCGGAGGATCTCAGCACACCAAGTGAAGGCAGACCCACTGACGGGGGGATACGCGAGACATCCTCGCGTCACCCTCGACAATGGGGCCGCCCCCTCCGGGAGGGAGATCAGCTCACGGACCACTTGGGAGGGGAGGGGAAGGGGGAGTAGACACCCGGAGGTACTCAACCTTAAAAAGGGAGACCCGCGCTCAGGATACTATGGGGGAAGGGAGGGGGGGGAGGTGGGGGGGAAGGGGGGGGGGGGAGGGGAGGGGGGGAGGAGGGGGGGTAAACAAAAGTTAACTTATTACTTTGGCTTTTGTTTGTAACCGGGCTCGCATTCTACAGACTGACCTTTAAAATCTACCTAAAACGTTACTGTTTATAAAATTTCCACTGATGAGCATCTTCTAGAATGTATCATTAAAATTTCCAGGACCACTGGTTAAAATTATACTTTTTATTAATAAAATCTTTTAAAATATCGCGGAAGGTCTGTTAAAATCAGAGAACGAACAAACTATGTACAGTACATATTTATTTATTACGATTTATATGATTCAATAAAATATTATAAAAGTTGATATGTGTGTTTATTTATGGGAAGCTGTAAAAAACAACAACTAAATCGGAAATAAAGAAAAAAGATGTTGGGCCGGGTTCGAACCTCTGACCTGTAGTGTGAGTGTGCAGTGTCTTATCCTTTCGGCTGTTGCTCTATCTATTATATACAGGTTAAAATAATCTTTTTTTTTCTTTTTCTAACTAATCCCGCAGAGGGCCTCCCATCTAAAACGTGGGGTTCCCTATGCCCTAAAATACTGCGGATTAAAAAAAAGAATTGAGATAGTAAATTTTTAAATATATACAAGTATGTACATCCGACATGCCTTTATACAGCCATTTCTTCTACGGTAAAATATGTACATTGTTAAAACCGAGCTCGAAGAATAAAAAAAAAAACAGGCATTGACGGCGAGCCTTGATTAATGTGATCAGGTGAGTGGTGTCTAAAAAAAAAGTAGGTTAAAATGGTGGCTTGTGTGGATGAAGGGACGAAATATTTCGTGCATTTAGTGTTTGATGGGGGTGGTTTTATGAGTACTACTTTTATATGGATTTAATTTTTAGTTTTAGATAATAATAGAGAGGGGGGTGGGGGATGACCTGCGAACCGGGTATTCAATGTTTGTTTTGGGCATAGAGTTCACCCGTGGAGACCCGTGGGCAGTCCGGGGGTCTTGATGATAAGTTGCTCCCTCTTCTCTTTTATACTCGCTGAAATCAACAGCGTATGTTCATCGTTAAGAAAACGTAGGCCAAATGTTTATTCTGATACTCGCAACGTAGGCTTAACGACGACACGAACAGGCTAGGTACCTTCTCTTCAGACGTGTGCTTAGCGCATAACAACGATGATACTACGCAGTACTTGATGGTGAAACAGCAGAGTTCCAAGCATAGTTACTTAGTCAGTCTGAGCTTTGAGGGAGCTAGTTTGAGTTCGAGTCACTCATAGTGAATGTGTACTCGAAATAAACTAAAAGAAGTTAACGAAAAAATTGTTTACATGGGGGTTTGCTTTTCACTTTTTACTTCATTTTCCTCTCTCTCTCTCTCTCTCTCTCTCTCTCTCTCTCTCTCTCTTTGTTAACAATTATGTTGATTTCGAAAATGAAGTAAAGAGAGAGAGAGAGAGAGAGAGAGAGAGAGAGAGAGAGAGAGAGAGAGAGAGAGAGAGAGAGAGATGGGTTGCCTAGAACATGGGGAAGAAACAATGAGAGAGAGAGAGAGAGAGAGAGAGAGAGAGAGAGAGAGAGAGAGAGAGAGAGAGAAATTGATTTTGAACATTTTTTAAATACTTTTTAATTTACATTGTCCATTTTTTCCCTCTTAGTGATTTTGAACATTTTTTAAATACTTTTTAATTTACATTGTCCATTTTTTCCCTCTTAGTCTGTTCATACATCCAGATCTCTGTTTTTTTAAACGTCCTCCGGTCTGGAACAGACACATATGGGACATTAGTACATATAAAGATGGTGAGATCTTTTAAAAAACGAAATAAGGCTTTACGCCCTCTTCGGCCTTTCGGCCATGTGGGGCATTAGGGTTTTACTTGAAGATATAAAGAGGGGGGGGGGGGGGGGTGACCCGGAGGATCTCAGCACACCAAGTGAGGGCAGGCCCACTGGAGGGGGGATACGCAAGACATCCTCACGTCACGTCACCCCCAACACTGGGCCCGCCCCCTATGGTGAGATGAGAGAGAGACACAATGGAGTTTTACGTCCTCTTGGTCTGAACCAGACACATATGGGACATTTGTAAATACAAATATGGCCGTGAGAACAACACTGGAGGCAATGCCCGGAGGCAGTACAAAACCAGTAAAGTCCCGATTTTTTAAAAATTAATACAGATAGCTGTAGCGGTGACCACGCCTCGGTTAAACCTCATCGGCTATGGCACCGCTACAAGTTGCAGATGGTGAGATCTTTTATTTATCATATCAAATGATATAGGAGTTGTGCTCAGCTTCTTTGTTTTGTTTTTGGTTGTTTTGTTGTTGTTGTTTCTTATTGGGGAGCTGCGTTCATTTGTGTGTTTGCTTTTTTTCTATGTAGTTTATTTGCTTGTGTTCTTCTTTTTTTTTTATCATTTACTTAGTCAAGGATCTTCTGGTTTGGGTGAAGCTATTTTTAGTGTCTTATGTCTTTTTTGAGATTTACAAGGAAAGGCAACTTCAGCAGTTTTCAATCTCATAGGTAGAACAAGAGTAGCTTCCCTTTGTCCATGGAGTTTTTGCGCGCGCACAACCGAAACACTTGAACACTTATATGGTACAAGTGCACCAGCCAGGGATGAGAACGTTTATTATTACGTGTGTTACCGTTTTTTATTACCCCGCCACGTGAGCAGCCACACTCCGACTTCGGAGGATACTCTCATGAAACTAATAGTGTGTGTGTGCGCGCGCGCGCGCGTGTGTCGCTTTAGGTGAAATTTAGGATAAATTAAATTTAAAAAATATAACTTTATTCTGCATCGCCTGTGTGGTGGTTACCACTCAGGCCTGCTTTAGTTTAGTTTATTGAGGTTTACACGTGCCAGTTAGGGTTTTACTGTGTGCGTGCACGAATAAGCGTGCTGTGTGTTTTTGGGGTGAGTGAGTTCACTTCACAATTGCGTTAGTCATAAACACTGACAGTAGCAGGAAAATCAGTCGAGCTTCGACAGCGCAGCGAGGAGCAAGTCTCAATGCTTACTTCAGTAGAGTAGTGATTGAAGCTCGATTTCTTTCCATACCCCCAGGCGAAAGAAAAAGAAAAGACTACCAGCATGGATGAAGCCACCTTGACTTTTAAGGAATGGTCGAAGGCCCTCCCCAAAGAGGCCCAGAAGGTACTGCAAGAAGAGGGTTTTGACAGTTGGCTGGCTCTGGTCAACGCCACGGAAGACGACATCAAAGCATTGCCCCTGAAGCATTGCCACGTGGTTGCAGGAACAGCCCAAGTCCGGCAGCTTCGTCAGCTAGCGGAGAAAGACAACAATCTAACGGCGGGTCAAAATGGCAGCGAAAGGGGTGTTTCTTAGTACCGTTTTGGCCGATTTGCGCTCACGCTACGAAACGTTAGCCCTTGTAAAACAGCCCCCAGTTTGGGCGCGTGCCAACTGCACACGTGCAATACGACACGCTTCAGTGCACCCCACGTGTCGTTGTCGAGTCAGCTGGGTTCACGAGCGGTCAACGACAAACTGGAAAAGGGGCGGGAAAAAAGAAAGACTTGACACTAGTATATGCCTAGAATGGGGAGGCTCAAACAAAGAAGGAAACAGAAAGAAAAGTGGGGGGAAATAACTACAAAGAACTTGAAAGGAACAAAGAGACTGGTGCTGATAGGTACTAATACTATCATAGAAAAGGGGAAGAGACTGCAACGTCACTGGAACAGACGGCACAGTGACACAAGTGTAATGTGACGTTGTTTTGTTCACCACTACCACAACAAATCTAATCCTCCTCCTTCTTCTCCTCCTCCTCCTCCTCAGTCCTCCTCTTCATCATCATAATAATAATAATAATAATAATAATAACCATCATCATCATATTCATCGACATCATTTTCATAGTCATCATCATCAACTTGAACGTCGCCGTCGTCGTCATAATCTAACTCAGTTTATCATGATCATCCTCAACATCAATGAAAGAACAGTGTGTGTGTGTGTGCGTGCGTGCGGGCGCGCGCGCGCGCGTGCGTGTGCGTGTGCGTGTGTTTTGGGAGAAACAGAGAGTGGGTGAACCAAACAAAACATTAAAACAGAATATGAAACAGAAAGTGATGCCACACACACATACACACACACACGCGCACACACAACACTGGCAACCCGTATGCAAGTCACACAGAAAGGACACATTGACTCAACCCAAACAATCTACAAAAAAACAAAATAAAAAGGATGTCCAAAGTTGCCAGCTGTCACAGATGGCCACCTAACGGACTCGTTCATGAACCCCGGAACCATCGCAACAAAGACGTCAACACACAAATCGAGTGTGCCCACTTCCTATGGACCTGTACTTGCAACTAAAGTTGGGTTGTTGTTGTTTTTTGTTGTTGTTTTTTTGTATATTTTTTGTGTTTTTGTAGTCCCAGTTCTATAAGATGGGACTACTTTAGAATGTGTGAGATATGTGCGCTGCCTGTGTGCATGTGTGTGTGTGTGTGTGTGTGTGTGTTGTGTTCCACTTCATCATGATAGCGCCTAAACCACTGAGCCAATCTGAACAAAAAATAGTAGAAGGGTGCCTAAGTGCTGCACGTGCACAAATTATCGCTGATCTTGACCTTGACGTATGATCTTGAAAACCCAAAATCTCTAACCCTTTCATCGCCACTGTCGCCTCTTGGCACCACAATGATTTAACACCCATGTCACTGAAAGGCATCAAGTGAGGGTTTGCTAACCAATAATGACCTTAATGTTCTTTATTTGGGGAGGTAAAGATATGCAGGTCACTGAATGTCACTGAGGAATCCCCAATATTGCAGATGAAATCTTCAGGTAAGTTTGGCTAAAACATGGCTGGCGTTGAAAGGGTTTAAGGAGCCATATCTTCTACACCGTTTGACTTACAGTCTTCAAACTTGGCATGTAGGGGCATTGGCATGTGACAATTCTGGCGATAGGGTACCAATCAAGGTCAAGGTCGAGGACATCAGTAGACCTTGAAAGTGGTTGGGGTCTAAAAATTGGTGTTTTAGTCATATTTTCCCCATTTTTCTTGACATTAGCGCTTCAGATTTTGTGTGGTGGTCTGTCACCTAGAGTAGAAGACATCTGACCATAAATTGCATGCGTGCTGACCTTGACCTTGAATTTTAAAAACCGAAATTTCCTTCTTTGCGCTGTATATTTCATGTCTGAGCTATATCTTATGAACAAGAAGATAGAATCCCTTCAAAATTTGTGCGAGGGTGTAATACCTAGAGTACAATACACTGGTACATAAATTATGCCCAGGGAATAAGATGTCGCCAAGCGGCAGACTAGACATGTTTCCGTTTTTCTTCACCCCGTTATATCTCGTGACATACTGCATGGAATCACTTCAAATTGTGTGTGTGTGTGTGTGGGGGGGGGGGGGGTACTACTAAGAGTAGAAGATATTGCAGCACAAATTATTTCACGTGGGGTTTAAATGTCGCCGAGTGGCAGACATGTTTCCGTGTTACTGACGAGTGTGCACCCATTTTCATCAGACTGAGCAAGTGTGTGTGTGTGCGTGTATGCGCGTGCGTGCGTGCGTGCGTGCGTGTGTGTGTGTGGGGGGGGGGTATATATGTAGGGTGTTGCTTGTACTGGGACTACGTTTACATGGCGTTGCCATCTTAGTGTTATTTTGTTTGTTGTTGCTGTTGTTGTTTTTGTTTGTTACGTTTTTCAAGGTTGAGGAACGAGGGGAGGACATTAGCCTTCCGTTCTAGTCAACTTAATATTGATGTTCATTCTGCTGGTGTCTATGATTAGGTGGGTGGACAGAAGACTGTGAAAGAAACAATAATTTAATAAAAAGTGACATACAGGAATCTGTATTGAGTATTTTCTCAATGAAAGGTTTGGTCATCTTTCAGATGATGAGTATTTTTCAAGACGGAGACCGTTTCGGGAAACGATGACCATTGAGAAATCATTACTGTTTGTGATTTTAAAAAAATCATCATTTGACATTATTCTACACAGTGACGAAAATAGTCGATTCTCACTATCGATGGTTGCAACCGATGGTTCCCCCCCCCCCCCCCCCCCCCCCCCCCCCCCCCCCCCCCCCCCCCATTTTAAAAGAAACATAATGTGGATTTTTATTTTATTATTCATATCAGTTCAGTTTATTTCTGAAAGAAAAACACCACCCTAGTTATTCTTATTCTGGGACTAATAGACTTCCATACTTTGTCTCAACTCGACACTGTCCCCTTGTCGCCAATGTTGTTGTTCCCACTTTTAACGCACACCCTCTCTCTCTCTCTCTCTCTCCTTGCTTTTCTAGCCGCCTGCCCGCGCGCGTCAAACAAGGCCAAGGTCAAGCTGATTATCGACTTTAACTGTGTCGTCGTGGAAGATTTTTCCGCCCAACAAGACTGCATTTTAGAGCAGCTTTAGTGTGTGTGTGTGTGTGTGTGTGTAAACTGTCGCCAATTCTCTGACGGCGCTATGTAATGGTCGACTTAGCTCGCTCTTTTTATCACGTGGCGGCGCTGAGAGAGTGACTCTCCTCCATGTTCTAGACCCACTCAACCACAGCGCCGTCACGTGATGAAAATAGCAAGCTAAGTCGCTCATTGTAACTGAACGGGCCTATTTAATCAGTCCCTAAGGCCAACTGGAGATGGGAGGTTAAACTCGCCCTGAACTGTTCCGAACATGAGGAAGTTGCGCATATTGCCTTTGATTGTCCGTCACCGAAGGTGAACGGACTTTGCGATGGGCTGGTTTGTCTGTTTGTTTGTTTGTTTGTTGTTGGGGTTTTTTGTTTGTTTTTTTGTTTTGTTTTCTGTCTGTCCCAAGGATATCTCCCGAATCGCTTGACCGAATCGCGTCAAATTTTGTGTGAAGGTGTGCCTCCTTAATAGGAAGAGATCGACGCAATCCATTTTGCCGTCGTGACCTTGACCTTGTCCTTCTGTTTGTCGCAAACCTGACGGATTGCGAGCTAGCGACTCGGACTTAGGCCTACCAGCTGAGCTACAGCGCCCCCCCCCCCCCCCCCCCCCCCCCCCACACAGCGCCCCCCCCCCCTTTTACTTCCTCTCATGCCCTCTCCATGATTAGGAAGATTTACGAAAGCATGTACTGGCGCATCATAATGCAAGTGTGTGTGTGGTGTATGTGTGCATGCGCATGTTTGTGTTGTGTGTGTGCGTGTGATGCGTTCATGTAGGCCCCTATATGAGTGTATGTATGCATGGTGTGTGTGTGTGCATGCGTGTGTGTGTGTGTGTGTGTGTGCTTGTGCTGGGTGTGCGTGTTATTTTTGTGAATATTATGCTGTTATTTCATGCTTGTGAATTGTGTGAAAATGCATACGTGCATTAGTCCTAGTAGTAGTAGTAGTAGTAGTAGTAGTAGTAGTAGTAGTCACAGCAGTTGTTGCTGAGTGATATGTGTATTGTTTTGTATGTGTATTTTTCCTTTGCTATAAATCTATCCATAAAGCTGCTCCATCTTACCTCTGCGACAATATTTCCATCTATACGCCAGCTCGCACTTTACGTTCAGTTTCTGACCCGCTTTCTCTCCAGATCCCTAGGTATAAGCTTTCAACTGTTGGTCGGCGCTCTTTTGCTGTCTCAGGACCGACATCTTGGAACAAACTTCCTCTTTCCCTCCGTCAGCGACCGACCCTCTCAGCCTTCAAATATAACCTCAAAACCCACCTGTTCCCTCGTGATTGAGGCTCCACTCTCTTTCTCTTCTCTCTCTCTTGCCTTTAGGTCTGTTTCTGCTGTATACCATTTATGTCAAACGTGTGTGCTCGCTTTGTATTGCATTTTTGTTTGAATGCGTTATGAATGCTAACGTGTGTGTGCGCTTTGATTTGATTTATATCAAGATTCAGCGCCGTATAAATACTGTATGTTGTTGTTGTTGTTGTTGTTTTTGTCTGCTGATGTTATTGGATTTTTGTTTCATGTTTTTATTCCATATCAATTTTGTGTAAAGCGCCCTGTAGCCTACATAGTAGGATGGGCGCTATATAAATTTTCCTCATTATTATTATTATTAAGGGAAGAAAATTACGAAAGCCCGACATTTATAGGCGCGGATATCTCACTCACCCCTCCCCCCCCCCCCCCCCCCCCCCCCCCCCCCCCCCCCCCCCCCCCCCCTCAAATTATGCTTCCCAATAACGCGTCAACACCAAGATGTGGTACACACTTGTTCTCAACTTTAAGACATCAATAACAACCACAACGTCAAAAAGTATGACTCCTTTCCTTCTTTATTAAGTAATTGTTTAAAAAAATATTTTAAGAAAATAAGCTTTTTCTTTTCTATTCTTGTA
>CM065680.1:84882619-84885119 GCA_017654935.2 Phymorhynchus buccinoides | reverse complement strand
TTCAGATTTTGCCTTTCTTACCAAACATGAAGCTGTACTTTATGAACATTTTCAGCTAATTATCTTTCTTCAATAATTAATTGCAGTCATGATAAAGGCCATTATCCTAATAGGACCCCCCCCCCCCTCACCCCCCCCCACCCCCCCCCCCCCCCCCCCCCCCCCTATGTATGTACTGCAGTACACCGCGGCATTTGTTCACAGTCATGGTTCATTGCGTTTTCCAGTCTTATAGGAGGGGGGTAGGGGTAGGGATAGGGTTAGGGTTAGTATTCCAAAAAGATGATTAGCTGAAAAGGTTCATAAAATACAGCTCTATGTTTGGTAAGAAAGGCAAAAACGGACAAATGGAATTAACCGAGAAATATAGGGGGGGGGGGCACATCTTTACCTTTACCATTCATTTATATTTTATTTTGACTTTAGCTGTTGCTGTTCGAACGAACGAACGACTCGAACGAACCTTTTTTTAATTTTTATTGAGGGTTAAGAATAAGCACTATGCAGGCTTGTTCGAAGGGAAATGTGGACATCTGAAACGTCTTCTGGTTTTATCAGTGGTTGGTCGACTCCACTGAGATCAGCAACTGTAAATTTGGATGCCAGAATGCCCTCCCGACAACCTACAGTGTATACAGTGTCTTGTTCCTTTAGGATGACGGCCTAGAGATTTTTGGGATGTGATGGACCACGGTCCGCATTTGGAACCCTGAGTGTGAGAAGAGATGTGAAGGAAAACTCAGTCCTTATTACTGAGAAAGGAAACTACTCAATAAAATCTTCAATCCATTCACATCAAGCAAGATGCCCTTGCATAATGTGAACATCTTTTTGTTTTGTTTAATTGATTTTTCATTGACAAGCAAAACATATACACCAAATAAAATGAACATGAATGACGGCAGCAACAAGCTTAAAGCTTATAGTGTGCCTACTCAAAATAAGTCACAGATAAGTCTGGCAATCACAGACTGAAAAATCACACATTTAAGAAAAAGAAAAAAAAAAGGTTAATTTTGAACATTAGAAGCATAACAAAGAAACGAAATAGAAACAAAATTCATCTTCTTTGATAACAGAAACAATTTAAACATAAGAGAAAATACAAATTCATGAAGGGCTAGAAAAGAAAACGATAAAGATAAGAAAATAGAAATAAGAAATAAGTTGGGGAATATCAAAGTACACGAAGAACGAATTTCTAATTACACAATGTGACAAAACATCTATTTTTTTAGTTTCCACAATGCTTTGGACGGTTTCGAAAAATCAGTTATCAGTTTAGTTAACTTTAATGTTCGCAACTATCTGTACCCTCACCCTCCAAAAATACATAATTAAATAAATAATCGCATGTTACTGACGCGAGATTTAGAGTGCAAATGCGTACAAATTTGAACGGTCAATGTGGAAAGTATAGAAAAGGATGGACAATAAGAGAAAAACCCTCCAAAAGAACAACATGCATATAAACAAAAACAAGAGCAAAGATGGAACTCACTAGTATATTAATAATATGCATTTATATAACAGTACATGAGTCAATAACGTACTCTGCTTACAAATTTAGTTACTATTAAAATCTTTTAGAGAGAGAAATAAACTTGTGGACAGTTTCAAAAATGGTAACATTAATCTTGTTTGGGAGATCTAAATTCCCTTTCAAAAGAATATCAGTTTGAATGAAGTTTGTAGGTAAATTTTGGATTGTGTTAAGTCGGGCAGCCTGAAACAACTGACAAGATAAAAGGTAATGTTCATCATTTTTCCCGACCAGCACCACAGCGGCAAAGCGGATTATTAAGCAAGTGTCGCTTGAATAGATCATCATTAAGGTCACTTATTTCTAAACGTAGCCTACAGTGTATTATTTGTTCTTTACGGTCACCGGGATAATAGAAGTTTGGGACAATTGGATCATTGACGCTTAAAGTATATTTAAACTGACTCAAGGAGGTACTGTTCTTGACATAATCTGGCAAAGCATTCCAGAGTGCGGTAGTTGAAAGTACGAAGGAGATACGATATAGTTCTGTGTTTGACTTTGGAACAGATCGTTCAAGTGGTCTTCTTCTAGGATATGGATTTCGTTCTGAAACAAGTTCGGGAATCTGATCAAATAAATAAGAAGGACATAAGTGGTTGATAATTTTAAAGTAATGAATAAGTTTGTGTCTTTTTCTTCTTTCTTTGAGGGTACAAATACCAAATGTGAACATCTTCATTTTATTCACATCAAGGAAGATGCTCTTGCATAATATGAAAATCTTCATTCCATTCACATCAAGCAAAATGCTCCTGCATAATGTGAAAGTCTTGCCTGATGTTTACATTAGGCAAGCGATTTGCCTAATGTAAACATTAGGTAATTTGCTTGCTCGATGTTCACATTAGGTAATTTGCTTGCTCGATGTTCACATTAGGTAATTTGCTTGCTCGATGTTCACATTAGGTCATTTGCTTGCTCGATGTTCACATTAGGTCATTTGCTTGCCCAATG
>CM065680.1:84867619-84877619 GCA_017654935.2 Phymorhynchus buccinoides | reverse complement strand
GCGCGCATGCGTGTATGTGTTTGTGCGCGCGCGTGAGCGTGCCTGCCCTGCGCGCGCACGTGTACGTGTGCGTTTGTGTGTGCTTGTGCAAGCAAGCAAGCAAGTAAAGCGCTGTGCCCCACGATTGCACGTGCACGTAGCTTCGTCACAGTCTGTCGCGTCAGCTGCTGACTGTGTGTGATTGAGTCATTGCTGTCTGTGGGGGTTTGCAGTGAACGGTACAGTAGCTCGCAACTCTCTCTATTCGTGGTGTTAATCTCTTGTTTGCTCCGCGTCAGTGAGTCTGTTGTTTATTGTCCGTGAATGGGTGAAAGGGTTGGAATAGGGGAGAGGGGATAAGGAACTGCATAGAGGTGCGTGTGCGTGCGTGCGTGCGTGCGTGCGTGCGTGTGTGTGTTTGCGTGCGTGCGTGCGTGCGTGCGTGCGTGCGTGCGTGCGTGCGTGCGTGCGTGCGTGCGTGCGTGCGTGCGTGCGTGCGTGCGTGCGTGCGTGCGTGCGTGCGTGCGTGCGTGCGTGCGTGCGTGCGCGCGCGCGCGCGCGCGTGTGTGTGTGTGTGTGTGTGTGTGTGTGTGTGTGTGTGTGTGTGTGTGTGTGTGTGTGTGTGTGTGTGTGTGTGTGTGCAAGGATAGTGACGTACGTTAGTGCGCTTCCTGGTGTGTGTGTGTGTGTGTGTGTGCGTGTGCGTGTGCGTGTGCGTGCGTGCGTGCGCGTGCGTGCGTGCGTGTGTATATGTGTGTGTGTGTGTGTGTGTGTGTGTGTGTGCGCGCGTGCGTGCGCGTGCGTATGTGTATGTGTGCATAGCCTATCTGTGTCAGTTCCCGAGCGTACGTATGCGTGTGTGATGCTTTATTGCGTGTTCATACGTAAGTTTTTGGGTAGGCCTACATTGATTCGTGTGTATGTACGATTTGCTGTGCGCTTAGATCGATCTCCATAGAATACCCGCAAACATTAAAAAGTCAAGGAAATGGTTTGCGCGGCTTTTGTTTGTCTAATCAACCGTTTCCATACCCCACCAGTGTGACAACTCTACGAAATGGTCGTCGATAATGTTATTATGGCAATGTCAGTTAACCCCTTGACTGCCAGAGAAATTTAAAAAAAAAAATCATTGGGCAAATCATGCCATGAAAAAAGACAACTGATAGAGCCAATCTGGCAAACTTGTCTGGAGATATAACTCTCTTGACTGTTAGAGAAAAAGTCAGCATAGCAGAGCTATTACTCTTCATCTGATGACACCATCAGTGATGTCATCAGGTCAGTCCATGATACGGTGATGGCAGTCAAGGGGTTAATGACTGTGTGATTGAGATCGTGTTCAGATATTTGTATGGAAGCACACAAGATCATTAGACCCTGTTTTCCTTGCTTTGTTGTTGGTGCTTTTTTTTTTGAAAAAGGAAAACTGGTTTAACTGATTTTCCCAAAAAATCAGTACAATCCGTTTTCCTCTTAAGCATTTCAGAGTATTGTTTTCAGTATAATGTTGTAGCATGTAACGCGGGAAACCGCTTTTAAAACCTGTTTGTCTCTTTTATGACACTGTTAAGACATAAAACGCAACACTAACGCGAGGAGAGAGAAAATCTGTTTGACATCCTCCGGTCTGGAACAGACACATTATGGGACGTTAGTAGATCTGTAAAGATGGTGGGAACGACCCTGGAGGCAATGCCCGGAGGCAGTGCAAGACCAGTAAAGTCCCGAATTTTTAACAATACTGATGTACATGCTAAAACTAACGCGAGGAAGAAGCGACTTAAAGACCCACCAGGTCCGTGAGTGAAAATCACGGGTTTCACGTGTTTCCCTCTCTCGCTGGTAAGAAATCTTATTTTGACCAAGCGTGGTTCCCATACAAATGTCCTCATGCACGAAAACGAGACATCACTTTAAAGAGCAGCCTCGATCGTATGTATGAGGAAAGTCTGTATGTGGGCCACACCAGCCCAGAAAAAACAATGGACTTAATCCAGCAGGGTCAGTGGGTCTTTAACGTTAAGAATTGGACCGAGATGGACAGATAGCGAGAGAGAAGGGGCAGCAGAAGGAGAAGAACACATATGTAGGAGAATGATCTCGAACGGGAGAAGGAGTACGATAGAGAAGAAAAAAATAATAGGGGGGTGGGGTAGAAAAGTGGCAATGACATTCGCAACGACTATGACGAAAGAGAGAAGAGAGAGAGAGAGAGAGAGAGAGAGAGAGAGAGAGAGAGAGAGAGAGAGAGAGAGAGAGAGAGAGAGAGAGAGAGAGAGAGAGGAGAGAGAGAGAGAGAGAGAGAGTACGAATACGAATGTTTTATTGAGGGAAAAGGGATAAGCTACAATAGCTTCTTTGCACCTGGCCCTCTCACGCACGCACTCACACCATGCATCAGGCAAAGAAAATTTGACATAAAAACAATCAAGTCAAGAAAATGAAGCAAACATTGGCACATGAAATAATTGAGAAAGAGAGAGAGAGAGAGAGAGAGAGAGAGAGAGAGAGAGAGAGAGAGAGAGAGAGAGAGAGAGAGAGAGAGAGAGAGAGAGAGAGACAGATGACAATGACAATGACAATGACAATGACAATATTTATTCCAGAAAAGGCATCGCCCCATTAGGAAGGGTGTGTGTCAACATTATAAAAAAAAGCGGTTTATCAATACATCAATAATTAGCAACAATACAATACTTATGACAAAGCAACACTTCTAATCTTAAAGGCCTTATACAAATATATAGACAGTTTATGAATCGTGTTCTCATTTCTACTAGACATCAATAGACTAAGCTTAAATAAACTGGGATTTCTGTAAGATTTCGGTGCTATCAATTCTTTTCTCAACTCATTAAAAAATGGGCAAGCAAGTACAAAATGTAACTCATTGTCCTGATTTTCCTTGCAAAGAGGGCATGTTAAATTTTGAATGTCAGCGTATCGCTTTGAATGTACAAACAGGTCAGAAATACCCAGTCTAAATCTAATCATAACGAATTTTAAATGCCTGCCAATATTACTTTTCAGGTAAGGTTTGAACAATATGATCATCAATGCCAAACATTCTGTACATGTAAAATCTGTCACTGTTTTGCACATGACTGTTCCAGGCTTGCCATCTATTGTCAATTAATCTTTGTCTAAATGATCTAATGAACACGTGATCACTTCCAACATTCTGGTTAATCCAAGCATATCCAAATCCATTTTCATATAAACATTTCCGAACATTAGTAACCCAGTTATTTCTACCCCTCTGATCTAAGTTAAATAACATTAAATAAGATTTCCTGGGAAGTCTGTGGGGCTCCATCTTAATTAGTTTTAACCAGTATCTGATACATTGGACGATGGCATTAATAGTAATAGGATATCGGTTTAATTCACCGTATACTAAATCATTTGGCGTACGCAGAGTTACACCAAGAAATTTCTTCAGTGCAAATGTATGAAATTTTTCTATATGAATAGCTGCTTTGTCTAGTCCCCATATTTCAGCACCATATAGACCACAGAGAGAAAGAGAGAGAGAGAGAGAGAGAGAGAGAGAGAGAGAGAGAGAGAGAGAGAGAGAGAGAGAGAGAGAGAGAGAGAGAGAGAGAGAGAGAGAGAGAGAGAGAGAGAGAGAGAGAGAGAGAGAGAGAGAGAGAGAGAGAGAATGAATCTTCAAATGGATGAAGGCGGATGATTAATGGAAGAAAAAGAGAGAGACAGAGGCAGAGAATGTAAGGCTGACAGTGACAAAAAAACCCAACCCACAACGATACAAATAGAGGCAGAAACTCCTTAGTGAGAGCTTAACTTTAATTAAGATTTTTGTGTTAGGGGAAGACGGGGTAAAAAGCGCATGGGCGGGTAAGAAGCCCACCCCAATTATCTCATGAAATGAAGCAAATTTCAGTCTCATTTTGCCCATGAGACGAGCGTTAATGTCTAGCATTCGTCTCATGGGCAAATTGGACTGAACTTTTCTTTATTTCATGAGATAATTGAGGTGGGCTTCTTACCCGCCCATGCGCTTTTTACCCCGTCTTCCCCTACGAATGTCTCATATGTTGGAGGCTACCTGTTCCAGGTCGGAGGACGTTGAACAGATGTTCATTCATTAGTGAGAGCCACAAGAAAAGAGACAGGAAAAGAAAGACAGAGAGATCCAGAGAGCAGGAAGGAGGGAGAGAAGAGAGACAGGAATAGAAAGACAGAGAGATCCAGAGAGCAGGAAGGAGGGAGATAAGAGAGACAGGAATAGAAAGACAGAGAGATCCAGAGAGCAGGAAGGAGGGAGAGAAGAGAGACAGGAATAGAAAGACAGAGAGATCCAGAGAGCAGGAAGGAGGGAGAGAAGAGAGACAGGAATAGAAAGACAGAGAGATCCAGAGAGCAGGAAGGAGGGAGGAAGAGAGACAGGAATAGAAAGACAGAGAGATCCAGAGAGCAGGAAGGAGGGAGATAAGAGAGACAGGAATAGAAAGACAGAGAGATCCAGAGAGCAGGAAGGAGGGAGAGAAGAGAGACAGGAATAGAAAGACAGAGAGATCCAGAGAGCAGGAAGGAGGGAGAGAAGAGAGACAGGAATAGAAAGACAGAGAGATCCAGAGAGCAGGAAGGAGGGAGAGAAGAGAGACAGGAATAGAAAGACAGAGAGATCCAGAGAGCAGGAAGGAGGGAGAGAAGAGAGACAGGCGACAAACTGAGAGATACGTCCTAATATAACACTGGATCAGAAACGAAGATGGGATAGAAAAGGGAGAGACAGGACTGGGGGGGGGGGGGGGGGGGGGCGGGGAGGACATGGCAACAGCTCTTATTTAATTGCCATCATAATATAGATAGCACGTCCTCATAATGTTGCATTGATTACTTTCTAGAAACCCAATAGGCCGACCCTTTTATCTGGCAAACCACTCCTAAACAGAACCAAAAAAACCACCTCTTCTCGAGAGAAGACGAAAAGGACTACTTTATTTGAGCGGAGGAATGCTATTATGCGTGTGGTCTCCTTAGCTCCCGGGAGCTCGCGCTAAATGACGCTGACGTCGTGCATAATGCCAGCACGGGCAATCGCTGACCTGTAAGCTTGTCTGACCGTCCGTCCTGTCTGTCTCTCTCTAACTTAACTGAGGACGGAGGAGGAGGAGGAGGAGACCACCGACAGATCAATAAAGCAGCCACGAAGAAAAAGCGGATAAAAAGGTCTACGTACGTTGTCTATGGTTGTGTGAATGGGTCAATAATTGGGGGGGGGGGGGGGGGGGGGGGGGAGAGAAAATGAACAGGAAATGTTAACACAAGAGTGTCTGAAGTGTGCATGTAAAGAGGTGAAGATAAATGAAGGGGATGGAAGGGCATATATAGAGAGACAGACAGGAAGAAAGAGAGAAGATGTTCGTAAAAGAGCCTCTTGAGTCCGCGGGATTGTATTTTTTTAACCCTTTCACCGCCAAAGTCGCATTTTAGCACCACAGTGATTTAACACCCATGTCACTAAAAGGCATCAAATTGGGGTCTATTAGCCAAAGACCCTATTGTCTTAGTTTGGGGAAGTAAGGATAGACCTTATTTTATATATTTCACAGAAGAATCCTCAATACTGCAGATGGATTTGGTTATCTACCAGTGATTTAACACCTATGTCACTAAAAGGCAATAAATTGGGGTATATTATCCAAAGACCGTATTGTCTTAGTTTGAGGAAGTAAGGATAGACCTTATTTTATGCAGTATGCCACAGAAGAATCCCCAATACTGCAAATGGATTTTGTTATCTACACAGGTAAATGTAATGGACATTTTGGGCTGAAATATGGTTGGCGGCAAAAGGGTTAAAATAATTATGAATCGCTAAATCAATTTAAAATCTTAAAATAACATATATTTTAACAAACTGTATCAACTACTAAGTGGTTGATAATACAAAAGTGTACAGTTCTTTTCTTTTTTTTAATTGGAAATAAAGATTATTTGATTAAACGTTTTGTATATAGAGAGTCCCCTTGAGTTAGGGTAGACCTTACTTGATTTTTAACTCTTTTTTTTTTTACTTCGTTTTAAAAAGTGGTCCTGGAAATTTTAATCGGGAAAACACTCAGGGAGCAAATACACTCTCAGTAAATTTTAACATAAACTTTTATAACTATATTGAAGCTAGCTAGCTAGTTTTAACAAGTCGTAAGTCGTAAGTCGAAACAATTCCAAATAAAAATCATTAGAAAATATAACTTTATTAAAAATAAATTTCCCCTTTCCTTCCCCTTTAACTTTATAAATTAGTAATGTCCCATATGATTCCTTAAGAATCGGGAGGACGTAAAATATAAATATCCCCAAAGAGAGAAGATGATAAAGGGGATGACCTGAAACTGACAGTGACCCGAGCATAATTAAGAAAATAATAAAGCTAAGACAGAGACAAAAGCAAAGCATGCAACCACAGTATTTTATACTTTTAAAGAAAAATATGAATCGATAAATATATGAACAAGAATAGACAAAAAGAAGCTTTCCAGTTAAATTTTGTCTAACGTCTATAAATCAGTGCAGGCGTTATATGACTTTATGCTATCCTTTTTTTATGATTCCCTTTATAATAAATCCAGGTGTTGAAACACAGACACCTGCAGAGTTGGCATGGCAATGGGAACAACACTTTTTGAGACGCGTCCATTAATTAAGCGAATAAAGATTGACAATGTGGTTTCAGTTTTGTCATTTTTGAGACCACAGCAAACTAGGCTACACATCCGGGCAATGGCCCGCCGTGAACCCAACAATATAGGCCTAAGCAGTGTATGTAACAACAAAAGAATCAGTCTTTATATTTGTTTTACGTGCAACCGTTTGGCCTTTTACTCAAATGACGTTTTTGGACATTAGCCTGTAGAAAGGCCCAATAGTAAACAAGAGCTGTACAATATATGATTTTCTACAGTATTGGAATGTCATGGTACAGCTTAGTCTTTTGTGGAAGACTATGACTCTCTAACAAGGGGAGGGGTGGATTTGCACTGACAGTAGTGCTGCAGCCAATGGGATTGGTTGGTCTTTTGGGGACCTTCCCCAACGCCAACTATCGTCCTCAAATTCCTTTGGCCGAGAGAGTGGGGATGTACCCTGGGCAAGGCTTCTCCACTATAAACAAAGTGTAGTCCAGCCCGACGGAATAGCAGCAGCCCCCTCTGCTATCTGGCAGTCATTGTCGGAAACGACAGACAGGCATCAACAACAACAACAACGTACAACCATCATAAGTATTATTTCTTTCTTATTCTTTTCTTATTCTTTTTTCAACAATAGTAACCGGAAGAATGAAAACTTTAATGAACAAAACGACCTGAATACTTGAAGTTCACGGTGACCTGTCAAAAGACTTCTTGATTTAACTTTCAATGAAAGTGAAAGATCGACCTCTTTCATGAACACTTTGTTCTCTACATTCTCGTTAACCTTTCCCCCGTACAACAATATTGATGGAGTCTTACTTTACTGGCACTATTCTTTCTGAACAGAAGCCTTTCAGATGCTCTTCTTCTAGTTCTTGGGTACCATAAAGTGTGTTTATTGGCACACGCCGAAAGCAATTAGTGTGACAATTTTGTTTGTCTGCTTGTTGCTAATCGATAGCAGACTGGGTGTGAAGAGGGGAAGCATTGTTTTGTTTGCTTAGTATCGTAAAAGCACTACCAGTTTGTTTTTGTCGATAAAGCTTCACTATACACTGTTGGTGTATTCGTTGGGGTTTTCTTTGTCTGTTTTATTGTTGTTGTTGTTGATGTTGTTTTTCATGGTGTGTTTTTTAATTGTAGACGTAGGTTATGTGCATGTAAGGAGCGGACAAAATGATTCGAAAAGGGGGAGGGGGGCTCCGCGGGGAGTCCAGGGAGCTCTATAGGTCCTGGGTTAAGGTGTTGTGCCTTTGTGGGGCGCCCCCGAAAATGTTCGCAATTTAGTGATTATCAATTAAAGCAAACATTAACAGTTTACACACCCCATGTCATGCGGAGAAGCACAAGCAATTGTTCGTGGTCACTTCAGAACAAAATGGAGGGAGCGCCTGCAGCTTGACTCTGGAGAGGACAGCATCCACCAGCTGGAGCGTGCCCAGCAGGTCGCCATCTTCAGACTATGAACTGGACACTGTCGGCTCCTCTCCCATCTCTACAGTCTGAAGATTTCCCACACGGACCAATGTCCGTGTGGCACGGGATTACAGACACCAGACCACATTGTGCAGGACTGCCCTACCTTCAACACCCTGAGATGTGAAATCTGGCCCAGGCCCGTGGCACTCCGTGACAGGCTGTGGGGTCCTGCTGAGGTGCTGCTGTTGACCGCGACCTTCATCAACCGAACCGGACTGACCATCTGATATGGCCGGAAACAAAGAAGAAGAAGAAGAAAGAAAACATTGAGCCATTTTGTTACTTTTTACCCTTGTATAATATACATGCCTAGGGCAAAGGGGACGGGGGTCCGGAAACCCTGGACCCCCCCCCCCCCTCATCCGCCCTTGCTCTGATGTTTGTAAGCGAGTGCTCGTGTGCCTACGTTTGTGTATGGATATGACTTTTGTGAGTGCACGTTGGTGTTGAGGCTGTATGCCTTTGCATGTTATGTGTGTGATGTCTTAGATTTGTTCCAGGCAGAGGTTTGTCTTCTACTTTGTTGATTTTACTTCTTATAACTACTTAACGGGGCCACCCGTCCACCATCTGTTCACCTGAGCAGTGAAAAGGTTGTCAGTTCAGGAAGAGAAGATGAAAGGCGATAGAAACCAGAGAAACACATTTTCTATTCACATGTTCTGTTGTATCAAGGACACTTGGTGTTCAGTTCATACTGCTGTCATGATGCTGTCAGAACAACGTGTGCGGTGTAGCGTGGTAGTAGCCTACATAGCTCATCACACAAAGGATTATACGCAACGATGGTGACAGTAAGGTGTTCCTTTCGGTGTTGAGACATATGCTCAAAAGACAAAAATAATTAATGCTCACAAGACACTTGCTCGCAAAACAATTGCTCACTACCTTAAGACAATTGTTCACAAAAGAAAACAACCACTGAAATGAGTGTGTATGTATGTACATAGATACATGTGTATGTGTATAAAGTGTATGTATGTGTATGTGTATAAAGTGTATGTATGTGTATGTGTATAAAGTGTATGTATGTGTATGCCTATCTGTCGTTTCCGACCATGACTGCCAGACTATGAGATAGCAAAGGATACAACTGCTATTCCGGTGGGATGGGATAAATTTGTTTATAATAGAAGCATTCCGCGGGACACATCCTCACTCAATCGGATAAAGGGATTTGAGACACCTGGCGTTGGGGAAAGTCCCCAAAGGCCAACTAATCACTTTGGCTGCAGCACAAGAACCAGCGCACATGCCCCCTAGTTTAATCAAGAGTCATAAAGAAACGACTAAGCTTTGCTATGATACTGTTGAAAATCATTTATTGTACAGTTCTCAGTTACTAGTATCGTCAGAGAGAGAGAGAGAGAGAGAGAGAGAGAGAGAGAGAGAGAGAGAGAGAGAGAGAGAGAGAGAGAGAGAGAGAGAGAGAGAGAGAGAGAGAGAGAGAGAGAGAGAGAGAGAGACAGAGAGAGAGAGAGAGAGAACAGAGACAGACAGAGAGACACACACACAGAATGAGACAGACAGACACAGAGAGAGGGGAGGGGGGGGGGGGATCATGATTGAAAGTGTGCATACTTATTGTTTTCATATAACGACCACTACATGTAATGAAATGTTGTCTTGTGAGCATTTGTCGTCTTTTTCGTTACAGTTGTGAGCATTTGTCTTGTGAGCAAGTATCATGTGAGCATCTGTCTTGTGAGCATGTCTCCCAATCTTCATTTTCGAACTTGGCCTAGATATCCTTAGTACCTATCCGAATGCAAAATTTGAGCGTCCCAAGTCCCTCCATTCAAGCGTTATCGTGCCAGGTACCCGGCAGCATTTTCGGCTCCAATGACCTTGACCTTTGACCAATGACCTTCATTTTC
>CM065680.1:84672619-84862619 GCA_017654935.2 Phymorhynchus buccinoides | reverse complement strand
AAAAGGGAAAGAATTTGAATTTGAACTGCAACATTTAATTTTGACGTCATTGCTTTTGACTTGCATAATTGCGTCATACAGTATCTCGATGTTCGTTTTATCGGCCGATTCGCTGGTCCCAAAAGTGGCCGATTAAGCGGATTCCACTGTAGTATGTAAATAAATTAGACTAAGCTCCCCAAACGATGGGCTGTAGTAGGCTAAGGCAACTAATCCGGGATGGAAAATGAAAATTAGTCTAAACAACAATCCGACTGATTGGCAGTTGGTCTTTAGCCTCGTTTGACAAGGACTGGAACGAGCTTCCCCAGGAAGCTGTGCAGGCCAAGACCATCGGCACCTCCAACTAATTATCCAGCAACCCTCCCCCCCCCCCCCCCCTCGGTTCCTCCCCCAATTCCCTCCACCTCTACCCCCTCCCCCTGCATTAAGGCGCTCTTCCGCAGATCCCCAATTTCTACAGTGACAGAACAGTCAAGTTTGACTGTGGTCGCTTATAAGAAGGAAGGAAGGAAGACCGGACACATAATGTTTAATTATACATCTGTATCGTTAAAAATTCGGGACTTTCCTGGAGTTGCACTGTCTCCGGGCATTGCCTTCAGGATCGTTCCCACCATCTAGTTTATATCTACTAATGTCCCATATGTGTTTCAGACCGGAGGACGTTAAACGGATTTTCATTCCACCGGACACAAGGGACAAGACAGTCAGGGTGGGGAGGGTGGATGAGTGAGGGGGGACTATAGAATGATTCTCATTGTAATAATTACGTCAGTGAGGTCGCCCACTGAGTGACTGGCTCGCTTGCCCGCTGTCCCTTTGGCCGTCTCTTCAGAAGCCGTGTCGCGGAGGGGGTGCCACAAGTAGGTCAATAAAAATAGCATGCTCGTGCAACCCGGATTTCTCGCTTTTTGCGGGCACAGCGGTATGCAGACACTATCACAATCCGGTTATTTGTTGTTAGGCCTCGGCTTACTGCTCACTGTAGGGGGAGGGTCGTTTTGTCTTTCATGTGACATTCGTGAATTTCGTGTCTTGTGAAATTTCGCACGCCTTTTGGCTGACTTTGTCTACAATATGCCTAAATAGGGCCTACATTAAACACTTGAAACATGATCGGCTCGAAGTCTGATATAAGCAATTCAAGTTTATACTCTCATAACTCGATAATCATACACTACCAAGTTGTTATTAAGATTTTTTAAAGTTATGAATGGTAGATTTAGTCAATGTTAAAGCATTTTGCTCAAGGGGTCAATTGTATTGTTGTTTTGTTGTGTTGCATTGCATTGTATTGAGCTGCATGCTTGTTCTTTTTTATTTTCCATCTACCACCCCCGCCTTTACTATTTTTGTTCTTTTGTTTCCTTTTCTTAAAATTTCTTTACTCTTTTTCCTTCTCTATTTCCTTTTCTTATTTTTTTTGTAAAGGCTGTCTTTGTTTTTAACCGCCCCCCCCCCTCTCTCTCTCTCTCTCTCTCTCTCACACACACACACACACACACACACACACACACACATTTGTGTTTATGTGAACTATTAAAGATGGACATTTGTGGCGAACTTTTAGTGTTAGGGTTAGTGTTAGGGATTTGGGTTTTGCTGTCCCATCTTCTGGGCCGTACAGTGGCGTTGCTCCCATACCGCTCATTCCGAGTCCCAATTCGCAGCCACTGTTGCATAATGTTGCAAGCAATTTTATGAGCTGCAATGCTGTAATTTCTGCTGTAGGCCTAATAAGCTGCTTTTTCAGTGTAGGCCTACATAGTGAGTCACTAGGGTATCAATGAAGATCATGGAGCGGGAATTCGTAGATAATAATTATATATCAATGACAACAGTCATGGCCTAGGGGAAGACGGGGTAAAAAGCGCATGGGCGGGTAAGAAGCCCACCCCAATTATCTAATGAAATGAAGCAAATTTCAGTCTCATTTTGCCCATGAGACGACGTTAATGTCTAGCATTCGTCTCATGGGCAAATTTGACTGAAATTTTCTTTATTTCATGAGATAATTGGGGTGGGCTTCTTACCCGCCCATGCGCTTTTTACCCCGTCTTCCCCTATAATAATGATGACAACGAAAACGATGACGGTGATAACGATTGACACAAAAGCGATGAAAGACAATCATGACTAACGATGAGAAAGATGCTGCTGCTGCTGCTGCTGCTGCTGCTGCTGATGATGATGATGGTGCTGATGCTGTTGCTGATGCTCAGATGATGGTGATGATGATGATGAAGATTCTGTTCTAAGCCTGTAGGCCTGTCTTGACGATAACTGGCAACACTTGGGAGAGCGAAAGATCACCAAGGACATTGATTTTATTTTAGAATGGAGAAAAAAAAATTCAAGTGCAATACCAAACATGGCAACAATGATTGGCATCATAGTTATGACTGCCATTATTGTCATGATAATAGAGGAATCACAGCGTGACATCAGAAACTAAAAACATCCAATAGAACTTCCCAATGATCTCATGTTCCCTGGTTAAATAAAATCTTCGTTTTCGTTTTCGTCTTTCTCTCTTCTTCTCTCTCTCTCTCTCTCTCTCTCAGGTGTGTGTGTGTGTGTGTGTGTGGTGGGGGGGGGGGGGGGGGGGGGGGGGGGGGGTGTGTGTGTGTGTGTGTAGGCCTATGTGTGTGTGCGCGCGCGTGTGTTTGTTTTCGTTTCGGCAGTGCTGGTCAGTGATACCGACTTCTGAGAACTTACTGTGCTACCCGCATCATGTATTCTGCAAACATGGCCGTTTCAGCTAGGACAGAGAGAGAAATTAGAGATATTTAATGCCTTCTGGACCAAAAGGCCATGTCAGCTAGGACACAATTTAAGTTCTAAATAGTAGGCGTACTTTAAACACAAGTTAAACTTCCCCCCCTTTCCCCATGGCAACACAGTGATACTGCGAGTAATCTTGTGACTGGCATATCGCTCTGTTGCCATGGGGAAAGAAGGGGAAAATTTTAACGTATATTAAGTTGAGACCTTTAGAATTTCAGTATAGGCCTGCAGTAAGTCCTACTTTCAGGGATGCCTATAACATTAGGTCAAACGAGTTTTGTAAGTCTACATCCGCTTGTCAAGTGACCGTGAATCACCCGGAAAGTTAAAAAAAAATTGTTGGTTGTTTTGTCCATGCCCTTAAATCCGATCTCCCACCCCCTGAATAATAATAATAATAATAATAATAATGCGAAAATGGTGTTTTACGTCCTCTTGGTCTGAATCAGACACATATGGGACATTTGTAAATACAAATATGGTGGTAACAATACTGGAGGCAATGCCCGGAGGCAGTACGAAACCAGTAAAGTCACGACTAAATTTTTTTAATACAGATAGCTGTAGCGGTGACCACGCCTCGGTTGAGAGAAAATGGAGTTTTACGTCCTCTTGGTCTGAATCAGACACATATGGGACATTTGTAAATACAAATATGGTTGGAACAATACTGGAGGCAATGCCCGGAGGCAGTACGAAACCAGTAAAGTCCTGATTTTTAAAAATTAATACAGATAGCTGTAGCGGTGAGCAAGCCTCGGTTAAACCTCATGGGCGATGGCACCGCCACAAGTAGTATAATATCAGTAACTTACCACGCCTCGGTTAAACCTCATCGGCTATGGCACCGCCACAAGTAAAGGTAATATAATAATAATAATAATAATAATAATAATACCGATAATAATTTAATTATAATTTGATGATAATTTATTTATTAACTCTCTCTCTCAGCTTTTTTTATATTCAGTATTTAACGTAATAATAGGCCTACATGTATATCAAAAACCAGACACTTCGGCCTAGGTCTAGTATCTATTTTTACTCCGCAAACCGAAACGCTACTGAGATTGTTAATCAACCAGGAACACGTGTCATAGGCTATAGGGCGCAGATTGTTCAGCCCAAACACTGCCAAGAAACCAAGAAAAGACTCTTGTCTGTTCAGTCACGGTATCCATTTCTTTTACTCGTGACTATAATTATGTATACAACAAACAAACAACTACACGATCATTTACGCACTGGACTGCAGAGGGGAAGTATTGTTATTTTGTTTCTTATCTTGTTTGTGTTTTGCTCCTTTTGTTGCTTGCTTTTTGCTCCTTTTGCTAAGCCTATATTTTTGCTGTTTTCTTGTTTGTCTATGTTGATAAAGGCGCATTCGACGAAATATCCAGTAGTTTTGTTTTGTCTCTTGTGAATAAAATAACGTCACTTTACACTTGTAGTTGTTTGTTTGTTGTATGTTCCAGTGGCGTTGCAGTCTGTTTCAGTTTTTGTGTGACTATGTAGACTCTATACGCGTAACAACCTTGTGTTTGTGATCAAAGGGCAAAATCAGTCAGGTGTACACTGGTGAAGACGCGAAGACCCCCTACCTGAGTGCATCAAGCCTAATGACTGAACAGGTAGCAACTTGCTGATAGACCTAAGTACACAGATTCACTCTTAAAGAGCGAAAACAAATTGCATAGCGCTCTACAAAGTGTGCACTAGGCCTATGCATAAGCGGAAGGAGATGGATCAAAGAGGAATAGCGTTCTCTAATTTCTCGCTTGAAAGTTCTAAATGGCTAACTATCGGCTCGTAGGCTATCATTGACGCGTTACTTGTTTCCTTTCTCTCTCAGCGATTGAGAATTTTTAGACAAGTCTCCAAACGGATCACTTATCATCGCGAGCCAATCAAATCACAGCGCTGTTTTGGCTCGGACAAATTGTTTTAGCCAGCGAGCGACATTTTTGTGTGTAAGCTTATGACCTTGTTTTGTCCAAAGTGCAACGAAACAAACTACCAACAATCAAGGTGATTGTGATGAAGTGAACATAAAGTGGATGTCTGCAAAATCAATCATCAAGTGTACGGGAATGGGTTGACTGAGCTGTCATACTTCAGTGCCCGTATGTAAATTCCCCCAACAGTTCCCTCGGCCTAAGCTTCGAGGCCCTACTGTGGTGTTGTGGTTGGCAGCCATATTTGTCAGACATCAGCGATTGCTACTTTGAAGAAATATTAGATACTTCGGGTCGTAATGGTGGCTAGGTAAGGTTATATTTTTTCTTCGGATTGATGGAATTGACGTATGAATGGTATGCGATGGAAACTACTTTATTTTTAAACCCATGTTTGAAGCAGTTTGGGGTTAATTTGGTTTTTATTTTTGCCTTTTTTCCTAAATCGGACACATGCAATATGCGTCTTCATTCTTCTCTTGTGTTATAGCTTGTAAACAACCTGAAGATTGCTCAGGATTTCGAATTACATTTTAGCCTTTATTAAAACTCTAAATCAAGTTGAAAACATTTAAATTTACACTTGAAATGAATAGCAATATGTTTTGTGTAAGAAAATGTACGAGCTTTGTTTCGTTGTTAATATCGGGGGAAAAAATTAGTACGCCAAAATGAATGACGGGATGCCGCCATTTTCGTACGGCGTGAACAAGACTTGGTGTTGAGAAGGCACTTTGTTGCCTTGTGAAAGACAACAGAAATAGCGTCATCAAGTTAGAGTATGTTAATTTTGTGGAGCGAAAGTAAAATTAACTATTCATAATTACTGAAGTTTATTTTTCAGTTTAGATACGGGTCAAATTGGCTTTGTTTAGGGTGATTTAATGCCCGGAAATCGTAATCGTAATAATGCTTTGACAAAGTTTGAGTTTGGCAGAGGCTCGGGGTACGGGCCCGTATCTCACATTCTCCAGGCTACGGGTACGGCTCTCAATCACGGGACCCATAAATTGTGGCAGTGCGCAAATGTCTTCAAAAACTACTAACAGTAACATTATTTATTAACTCTGACATGTGATGTATCATTTCATTGTATGTATGAACCCTATCCCCCTATCCCCTAACCCTATCCCTAACCAGACATGTTTACCCCCTACACAAGTTTTGAGTAGTCTGGATAGCTGAAATGAGTAGTTTTGGTGCAAAATGTGTAGTTTTATTCATTAAACCATCAAACAATGTTCACTGAAAATGAGTAATTAGCATTATTTTAAATTTTGAAGAGTAGTAGAGGTCCAAATTGAGCAGAATGCTACTCGAAAAGAGTAGAGTAAACAGGTCTGCCTAACCCTATTACTACTTACCAAGATGCGTTAAATATATACGAAATAAGAAAATGCATTTGTTGACGAAGAATTCGATTAGGAAGTTACTATCCCTGAACATGGTCTGAGTGCGGTCCGTCTGAGTGTTGCAAGAATGCCGTACCTCTAGCCACTGTGTTTGAGTTTTGAAGATCGGGCTGTCCGAAAGAGCCAAGTTAGGCCCGTCTGATAGATCTTGATACAATTATCAGGAGGCAGACTTTCTTACTGGGTGATTTCATTTAGCAATTTTGTAAAAAGAATTAAAAAGGACATGGGCGAAGGTGAGTTTACTCCCCCACCCCCTCCCAAATTACACACCAAATTTCGGCCTACTCTGTATTCACAAAGAAGTCAATATTTTGCTTTGCTCAGGAAAGGGATAGGGTTAGCATCAGGTTACTTGAACAACTTATTGAGATTGAAAGCCGTGAACTTGATGGGGTGGGGTTCTAAACTGAACCTTTGCTTCTGAGAAAGGTCCTATTTTATTTTAGATTACCAACCGCTGTAGTATAAATTAAAAGAAAACAAATTTACAATTTTGTTGTTTGATTTCAGATGCTGATGTTGCTGTTGACACCAAAAGCAGATGATATCAAGGAAACATGCAGATCGTTGAAAGTGAAGACGAAGACTCACCAGATTCAAAACATTTTATAATCTTTCAAGCCATGAGTGACACTGTCGTACATTTGGTTTTTTATTTGTATCTATAGAATTGAATGTTTTGTATACAAAAATGTCTTTCGGCGAGACCTTGACTTGAACTTTTCATCAGTGGATTTTTTTCTTTGTTTTTTGTTTATTAGTTTTGTTGTGCAAGAAACTTTGTTTAAAGCAGCAAAATGGTGAAAGAAGGAGACAGTTCAGGGACGGATGCATTGCATGCCAAATGGATTTTAAGTGCAATAGAAAAAATAAGATATCAGAAACAGCGCCCAAATTCCGATCGCATATGTCATGTTCTTTGTTCACGACATAAATTGCCCCGTGAAGAGGCTCTTGAGTACCTTGACCAGGCTGTGAGAAATGGCAGCGTTCTGCAGGTGTATAACAAAGGTATAGCATCATACAGAGACCCTAGTAAAGTATCCCAGCTCCAGACTCACTCTCTAAACATCACTCCCAGCACAGACCTAGTAAAAGTCATGGTGCGGTGTATCCGAGAACTGAGCGAAGCCAACGGAACATCTCTACGCTCTCTGGAAAACTACATCAAGAGCAGCTACAGTGTTCATCTCGAGGATGGTGCAAACTTATCTAGTCTACTGAAACTGCAAGCGAAGCGTGCTGTGAGCAATGGACAGCTACAACAAGAAGGTGCTTCTTTCAAAGTGGCATTACCACCTCCAAAGAAGAAACCGGACTTGATCAGCAGAATAAAGAAAACGAGAGTGACGGTAGACATTGAAGACATTGGTTTGGGCTCCAATGAAGTCATCCTTCCCTTTGAAAGGAATAAGGTATGATTTTTAATTCTCTTTGGTTTGAAACTTTATTTTGGACTTCTTTTGCTCATGCTCGATTAGTTTATTGTGCTTTTAGTATGATGGAGTCAGTGGTAAGGTTAGAGATGTGGGATACATTTCACTAATTACTATAGGGCTCTAAGGGTTCATTCTTGGCATCGGTCATTGACGCATAAATTATGACCGATAGTTTTAGCAGGCAGGCGGTCATCTCACCAATTGATTTTTCGTCAAAGCAGTCAACAACTTCAAGGATTCTGTCGTCTGCTAAACTTGAGTTCTTCCTCGGCCTCGGACCATAATTAGAACTAAAACGTTGGATCTGGCGAAACGAAAGCCGAAACGAAGAAATGGCGGCATTGCACATTCGGTAAAGCTTTTCCGATCCAACGTTTTGAAGACCAAGTAAACTAAAGTTCCAGCGTGACCTGGTCTTCTAGTGCTAAACAAGATCATTCTTCGTTTCTCGGCCTTTTGACTACAATTCGTGTTTAAAACCAGCCATGCCTCCCCAAAAAGAAGCCACGAGTAGGAAAGGGGCAGAAGAATATGTTTGCTAGTTTCGGACTCGCTCAGACATCGTCTGCAACTTGTAGGATCGTTGGAATTAGGTCAAGCCACCCCAACTTTTCCACATCAAAGCTCCGAACCCGATTTTCGCTTCGTGCCACAGCGGTCAGTCTGTTTGCTTTGGTTTTCCTGGTTGTCAGTCTTGTTTCTGACCATCCGGGATTTTCCTTTCTAAAGCAGACATATGTCCGTTCATTCCAAAACGATCTTTGTTTACATCTGAATGCTTGTTCGCGAGAGCGAAGCGCTTCAAGTTTTAGGTCTGATTTTTTCGTTGACCAAATCTGAACGGTAAATAGAACATTTTTGCAAGTTCGACAGAGGAAAAAGCAGCAGCATCAAGCCGTTCTTTTAGAGATGTGAATGGCATGATCTCAAAAACATAAGCTACACGTACTGCATTAATATGCAAGTGTGTGTGTACGCTTGTGTGTCTGTCTGCCTGTCTCTCTGTCCATATCTCGATCTGTTTGTCCCCCTCCTCTCTCTCTCTCTCTCTCTCTGTCTCTCTCTCTCTCTCTCTCTCTCTCTCTCTCTCTCTCTCTCTCTCTCTCTCTCTCTCTCTCTCTCTCTGTAGTCAGTCTATTCCAGGGGTTATGCACATGTGTTTGCCTGTGTGTTCACTGTGCATAAACACTATGAATGAGATTACATAAAAAAAGCAGGATCATAGGGTTAAATTGTGAGCAGGAATATTAGTTTCCTTTGACTTTATTTTTACATTAAACTATGAAATGGCAAGGTACATTTTACACTGTGTGTATGTGCGTGTGTGTGGGGGGGGGGGGGGGGGAGAGGAAGAAGATAAATTAAAACAAATCTGATGAAAACCTTCAACCATGGGGAAAGGCCACATCTGTTTCAGTGTTTGCTAATCTTCATGAACATGGTATGTACCGCGGTAAATCTATGACCTATTTTGGGGAAATGACATTGATTTTTCTGCTAACTGTTCAAATGACCTATGATGTCCTGTGGCAAGAATGAACCCTGGGCTCTACGTCTAGTTCTAGAGAGCTGAAGTAATCTGGTACCATAACCATGAGTGCATCTTAGACAGTTAACACGAGTAGTTAGTATGTAAATAAGTCTAAACTCTCCACATTTTTTGCAGTTGAGCCTAATTCGCTTACTACTACCCATGTTAACTGTGTAAGACATTCATGATTATATTACCAGGGTTTGTGTCGTGTGAGTCCATGTTTGTGTGCAGGCACATATGTATACATGTGTGTACTCCAGTTTTGTAAAAACAGGAGTTAATGGGAACAGGAACAAGTGAAGAGCCTATATGTTACGTATGTACAGTCTTTTTCACTCATAGTGTGGGAGTGTGTCTGTACATGAACAACTTTTTATTATTCCAAGTTCAAATTCAACAACATAAACAAAACTGCTAAACCAAACGAGCGGTGTGGGAGCAACGCCACTGTACAGCCCAGAAGATGGGACAGCAAAAAACTGCTAAACCAATACTTATATATCTTATCTTCTTATTTTCTTTTCTATTAACTTATTTGATTTAGTCATTTCAGCGTAAAGATAGTTTTCAAATATTAGAGGATTTCATGGGTCATGTGACCAGCGACTGGCGTTTGCTAGTCAGCTGAAGTAACTGGTGAAAGGCCCATACTCATTCCATCAGACGTCACTTAATGACCAGGCATCAATGACGGGCTGTCAACATTGGCATGATCTGGTTTGCTCTTTCTCTCTCGGGGCTCTCTTCTTTCTCCAAAGAAGTTTGCTTTTGTTTGTGCTTTCTGGTATTCATTCATATTCCTAATTTTATGAAGATTGTGGGTGATCTTTTTCTCCAGATAACAAAAGTGCCATCATGATGTGTGTCTGTGTGTGTGAGAGATATTTTTGTTCCAAAGCTCTTCACTACACTGTCTACAGCCTAAGCAACTGAATCATAATGAAAATGGGCAGAATTGTTAATGTTGACATCCCGTCATTGACGCCTGGTCATTGTCAGTTTACCCCAAAAGTAATGGCCAATAGTATCGAATAAAATTGTCATAAAAATGTACCAGGTCAGTTTAGACTTTAGTTGCTCAATGAAACTAGTTTCTGTGAAAATATTATCTTCAAACAAATTTTTTTTTAAAGAAGAAAAACTTTTAAGGGTCACTCAGTCAGTGAGTGACTCACTTTTCAAACATGCACCAAATACAAATGACAGATTCAGATTGTTTTCAGATTTTATAAATCATATGCTAAATGGCCTCTGACTACACAAAATGAGGATAAAAAATGATGGGCCAGTACTGTATTTATGTACTGTAGGGGGGGGGGGGGGGGGGGGGGGGAGGCTTTACGCACCGAGAAGAGTATTTGAAGCAAGTCTTCTGGTTAAGTATTTTTAATCCTAAGAAAATTTGAGTTTCTAGGACTCCTAGTATAGGAGGACTATGACTACTATGGTACTACTACTAGTAAACTTTGTGAATCTCAGAATAGCATACTCCTGAAGGGGGTGTCACAGCTTCACTGGCTTGGTTACTGTTTTAAGTTGCATCATTTTGAATAAATCATTAAATGCATAATTATATCAATCAATAGCATGGGTTATTGGATATGCTGACAATCTGAAGCTGTGGTAACTTACATCATAATTTAATTTTTATTTAATTCATGAGTGATAAGATGTCTCGACAGATTTCTTTGTTGATCACTAAGTCTAACAAAACATCTCTCTCTCTGACTGTCTCTGTCAGTTCTGTTTGTTTGTTTTTGTTTATTTGTAATGTTTTATTTTGCTCTTTTTAAATTATTTTTATTTCAGGATTGTAAATGTTTTTCATGGGGAAGGTTTGGAGAGAAAAATACCATTAGCATTTTGATTTATAAAACTAAAGGCGATGAGCAAAAAAAAAAGTATTCTAAAATTGGTTATGTTTCAGACAACTTGCAAGCCCAAGTTGTGGTGTAACTACTGCACGAGTACTGATAAGGTTGATGAGCTGATCTCCTGCGCTGACTGTGGGACCAGTGGTAAGAAATCAACTGAATTTACTCTGTTTTTTTGTTGCATCATACATGTATCATTGCATAATGCATGTCCATGTATATGAAGGTTAAAATGCTTTTAACGACGCTTGGAACACAGCTATATTGATTGTTGACTTATGTTTGATTTTTTTGTTTGGATTCTTTGTTAGAGGTGGCCTTAAATTACATGTATTAAAGTTTTAATCAAGGAAATAACAAATTAGGCAGAAACAATGCATTGATAATTTGATTTTGTTTTTCTTTTTGGTCACATTTTTTCCCTCTTTGGGGATAACTAAGTATTTTCGAAGGTACTCCGTTAAAGTTTTTCTTTGTTTAACTCCTGGAAAACAGGTTTTTTAATTTTTCTCTCCAGGAACACATGATTATTCTGTTGTTTTAACCCATTTGTTACCATTCACACTTCACATATATGCGTAGCTTAAATCAAAGATACAGGAAATGGATTACTTTTTACTTGTTCCAGCGAGTCAATTCATTTTTTCTTTAAATTCTCATAGCGGGTTTGTGTTGCTTGTATACTTTTTATACAAGGAGTGTTGTTTCCATTTTTATTTCAAAACCGATATTCTAATTTCAAATTGTCAAAATTGATTGAATAGTGTATTTGCTTTAATTTGTTTAAAAATGTGCATACATTTTCAATCTGTTTTGAGAAATTCGTCTTCATTTATCGAAATTGGAAAAGTTTTCATTGAGTTTTGGAGCGATGAAATACATCCCCTCCATGCACAACAAACGTGCATGGGAACAAATTACCCAGTGGTTTTCCTTATGTTTAGCCATGTAGGAAAAGTCAGAGAACAACATGAAATATAGAGAAAGTTTAGAAAATATGGTACGAGTACTGTTTTGGTGCACTTGAGAGGGTTGAGATAGGTATGGGGGAAGGAGTACAATAAGGCAGAAGAGGCTACCAAATTCTGGGGCTGTAGGTGGTGGGTATAGGGGGGGTGGTTATTAATGGGGGGTTAGCTGCTTTGTGGCTTCTTTGTGACTATAAAAACATGGGTAACCCCCCATGCATTTCTCGGTTAATTGTATTTTTTCATTTTTTGCCTTTCTTACCATACATAAAGCTGTATTTTAGGAACATTTTTTGCTAATTACCTTTTTGGAATACTAACCCTAGCCCTAAACCTAACCCTAACCCCCACTATGTACTGCAGTACACCGCGATTTGTCACAGTTGTGGTTCGTTTTAGGAACATTTTTTGCTAATTACCTTTTTGGAATACTAACCCTAACCCTAACCCTAGCCCTAAACCTAACCCTACTCCCCACTATGTACTGCAGTACACCGCGATTTGTCACAGTTGTGGTTCGTTGCGTTTTTCCGTCTTATACGGTGGGGGGTAGGGTTAGGGTTAGGGTTAGGGTTAGTATTCCAAAAAGGTTATTAGCTAAAAATGTTCCTAAAATACAGCTTTATGTATGGTAAGAAAGGCAATAACGGAAAAATACAATATCTTGACCTTTACCAAAACATGGTCCCATTTGCAATTTATGCAAAAGAGATTTTTTGTATGTTTATGGGTTTATTTTGAATAGAAAACAGCAAAAAGTTTCAGAAAGTTCTGAGAGAGAAAATCCTTGGTAAGAAAAGAATCTTTTTAAAGAGTTATTTTGACTCATCAATCCATGGTGACTTAGTAACTGAATTAATTTGCATCAGATTCTTCCTGTATTCTGCAGGGTATTTCACTATTTGTCATGTATACTATTAATCATAACTAATAACTTCTCTTTATAATTTTGGGTGAGAACACATTTTTATGTTGTTGAGGCCTGAGGTACTTAATTTACATTTTCATTCTCAGTCAAATCCTGTACTGTTTATCCATTATTAACGGCATGTTGATAACTAAGAAGATGGATTTGAAATTTACTTGCGAAATGAAAATGTTCTATTTCTGATAGACTCAGCAATAAAAATATAATGTTTTTTAATGATCCTGAATGTGAAATTTATCTGATAAAAGTCGAATACATTAACTAATCTATGTTGAATTGTGATTCCAGGCCATCCAGAATGTCTAAAGCTGAGCAAAGAAGTCATCAGGAGAATCCCCAATTTGCGCTGGCAGTGTATCGAGTGCAAGATGTGTGCCTATTGCGCGAAATCTGGAACAGATGTAAGGAACTGTATATGTTATAAATTGATTCAGCAGAGCTTCAGATTGTCGGCGCGCTCACATCAGTGACGCATATTTTTCGTCAAAATGCACATCAACACGTTGGGATGCACCTGTTTGGCCCATCCACAGACCTGCCTACCCATACGATTTGTCCATATTTTGTACACGATTTTGAGCCCCAGTACTGCAGTACGGTAAATGGAAAATGAATACGGCAAAAATTTGAACTTAAGGTCTTCTAAGATCGGTCAAAATCAAGTGTTTTTTGTCATTTCGCATGGCGGTTTAATGTTCTGTAATGTTCCGTTTTGGGGTCTCCTTGCAAAATACGGAATTTCGTGGAGTACCTAAAAAAGATATTGAGGGTAGGCACGTCTGCATCCAGTTCGGCAGCCATTTAATTAATGAAACCATTGCGCTGCTTAAGTGGCCCATCATTTGGAGCAGCCACTGGTCATATGTCCCATGATGTCTGAAAACAATCTGAAGCTCTCATTCAATGTTACATCATGTGAATTCGGGTAATGAGATGTTAAGTAAAATTAAAAGAGTTAATCACTTTCCTTTATCTGTAAAAGTGAAAAGCAGGCTACTTTGTCTTCTTCCCTTCTTCGATCGCTCAGTTTCCTGTCAATTATGAGCGCAGATGCGTCATGCTGCCATTATGCGCCTAACTTAAAAACTAATTAGGCTGAGCAAGTCGGACCTCGGCTGGAGGAAATCTTTTTGAATGTGTTGAAAAAATGCAGGAGATAATAGTAATATAATACTTTATGCTGTATTTTAAGACTTGAATAAATAAAAACAAGACAGTTAAGACAGCAGATTTTCGGTTTAGTTTAATACTTTTGAATTCTTTCTTTTTTCTCCAGTTTATTTTAATACTTTATGTTGTAGTCAACTTTGTTTCAGAGTAACATGTTGTTCTGTGATGGTTGTGATCGAGCCTACCATTTCCGGTGCTGTGACCCAGAAATTACGAAAGCCCCGAAAGGTAAGTATTATGGGTACACAACATGAGAAAAGTGAATAATTATTCTACTCTGTGTGTGTTTTATTTTATTTCATTTAGGGATATTAACTACCAGTATGGTTGAATATATATTCTGTCAAAGTTGGAGGAAACCGGAGATTTGTCATTCTAATGTTTGCTTTTAATAACCAAGGTAACTAAAAAGTTTTAAATGACTGGAAAATCTATGAAGCTACGTTATCAGGCATCAGAACGATCCACGGATTTCCGCGGTTTTGGTAGCCACTGGCCGCGGTTTTGGCACTGCCGGCCGCGGTTTGTGCTTCATGAGGCAGCGCGATCTTATTCTCAAATGGTATTCTTAAGCGGTTTGTTTTCATACTGCATCTTCGGAAGGGAAAAATCGCGGCCATGTTTGTTTTTTCTTCCGAGTTTAGAGCTCTCCAGACTCTTACTTTCACTGTTTCAGAGTTTGTTTTGATGCCAGTGATTGTGATTTGGGTTTTAAATGAGTCGATTTAGAGGATAATATCGCGGGAGACTTCGATATTTTTCTCTTCTCTTCATTCTTTCTCTTCCTCTCTCCCTTTTCTTCTTTTCCTCTCTCCTTCCTTCTCCTCTGTGTGTGTGTGTCTTCAGGGATTTCTGTTGTTTTCTTCGGGCTAATGAAAATGTGTTCGGGCGAGTGAATTGTTTCAGTTCGGGCGAGTGAAATTTTTAATGTTTGGCCAGCCCTGCGTAAGCAACGCTACCAGGATCAATCCATACTTTGACCCTGTCAGTCTATCTTGTCTGTATCTCTCTCTCTCTCTCTCTCTCTCTCTCTCTCTCTCTCTCTCTCTCTCTCTCTCTCTCTCTCTCTCTCTCTCTCTCTATGTGCTGCTGTTGTGCATGTTTTGTGTTAGTGTTTTCTTTTCATGATAGGGGCTGTTGGCCTAAGTCATTAAAATATTTCCGAGTTTAAAAAAAAAAGTTCTGAGTTTTCTCTCTCTCTCTCTCTCTCTCTCTCTCTCTCTCTCTCTCTCTCAATCTCTCTCTCTCTCTCACTCTCTCTCGCACACGCACACACACACACACACACACACACACTAGCTCTCAGATTGTTTAGTTATCTGAAGCTGACAAAGACACGAGAGTGAAATGGAAGATAACCATACCTATTATATTATAAATACAGTGAGTAAGGTTGTGAAAATAGTGTGTTTTTCTGCAGGTTCTTGGATGTGCAACGTCTGTGATCCTGAGAACTGTGGGGAGCGAGGCCAGCGCTTTGTTCACAGTGCTCAGAAATACACCCAGAAGCTTAGGGCTCAGCGGATCACTGCCTCAAAACAGAAGCTGAAAAATGCAAAGTGAGTCGCTTATTTGTCGTTACTTTGTCTTTACTGTTAATTGGTTGATGTTCTTTTTTTATAATGACGACGTACAGGGGTGCATGTGGGTATGCCTGAAGCCTGAATTCAGGCAATTTGATGCTGGTTCAAGCAGCTAAGTGCCTGAAGAAAGGGCTCTTTAACATGATATTCTTTTGTACATTGGGTTTCAGCAAGAAAGTTCAGGCAAACGGTTTGGTCACTGCATGCACCCTTGGATGTATTTGCTGTTGAATTGAGGACATGCTCATTTGGCTTAACACTGGTCAGTTTTGACTCCAGTGTTTTCTATCATGACAGCCAACATAAATTGAGCTATTAGTACTTTCGTGAAGCTACGGTTATTCCCCAATATTTTGTTTTTGTAATATTTCTTATTCATTGTTATATCATCATCGTCTTGCATAGCAGTATGTGTGTTCTGTTTGAGAGTGTAGATTTCAGGTTATTTGTATTACTTTTTGTATGTTCAGTTTATAGCGTAGAGAAAGTTTTTATGGACTAAGAACAGGCATGATAATTTTCAGTTTTTTGGATGGCCCAAGGGGACATTTTTTTTTTTAGATAAAAAAGAAACCAGCTGAGTAAGAATTACTTCTTATGAGTGAATGGAAACTGAACTAAATATATGAGTTTTATTTCTAATGCTGTTTTTCTTCTTCGATCGCTCAGACAGTTTCCTGTCAATTATGAGTGCAGATGTGTTATGCGCCTAAGTAAGATATAATTAGGCCCAGCATGTCTGACTTCGTCTGGAGGAAATCGTTTTGAAAGCATTTCTTGAAAAAAGGCAGGAGAATGGACCAGTAAGTAGTAGATGACAGCAAGCAAGGGGAAAAGGCAGAGTCAAAGAGAGTGCCAGATGAGAGTAAGTTACAATCACAGAATTCCAGAAGGTGGGGAACTATTTATGCAAAAGACCCCCCAATATCCCCAGGGGGGGGGATGCTGTTTTTAAGGCTTAGATTGCAAACAAAAAAAGCTTCATCTTCAGGGAGCGGGGGCTTTGTCCCCTGACAGACACTTTTCAGCTTTTTTTTACGATTCCTCATTCCCATGCCTGTATGAAGTATCACACTACTCCGTAATTTGATGGTTTATATTTTGAAATATACTGTATTTTACGGACTATAAGGTTATACTTTTTATCTCAGACTGAGACCCCCGTGACATATAATGTGACTGATAACATAGTAAGAAAATAGAGTAACAAAATCTGAATTTTGTGTTAAATTTGGGGGTGCGCCTTATAGTCCGTAAAATGTGGTAATCTAAATCAATAAATAAAATAAAATCAATCATATTTCTGCGAAACGGAATGTTTTGTGCAAAACCACTCTAGTCAGTCAAGGCTTTGAAGTAAGGTGAATAGGTGTAGTTGAATGGGAGAAAATTAGACTATTATTGTTTTATGCATGTAAAGTAATGCACACAAAGAGCATTAGGCTATAAAAATAAAAAAAGGGTTGACTAAGACTACTTTATCAGCTGAAGGTACATACTGTAAAAGATCTTACTAAGCGATAAAGGGGCTGATTTCTGGATAGTAAATAAACTGTTTGTGTTTTACAATTGTGAGTGTGTTGCTTTGTATGGTGTTGTAGGCATTTCCAAGCCAACAAACACAAGGGTCTCAAGGCACGACCCCCAAAGGGCAGCAAAAAGAAATTTCTTCTGGGGGATGATGAGCTGAGGGGAATGGAGGAAGAGGAGGTGCCGTTCTCAAGTGAGTTGGACGGGAAAGGATCCAGCCACTTTGATTCTCTGTTGAACATGAACAAACCCAAGGGCTTAGTAGATGGTCTGTCTAAATTCTTCATGCCTTCCAACAAGCGGAAGTCTCGCGTGTCTCTCAGTACCATAGATATTGATGCAGTAGTCACAGCTCAGTCGCAGATAGCCTCTGCAGTGTCTCCTCCCCATTCTAAATCTAGTTCTGTCAAACCCACCAAACCCACCGGAGAGGCCTCTAGCTCCTCAGTTAAACCTGGTCCCTCTGTCCCACCAAAGGCATTAAAGAGCAGTTCAGCATTAAAGAGCAGTTCAACATTAAAGAGCAGTTCAGCATTAATATCTCCCCAAAAGGTTGGTTCAGGAACGAAGTCTGCAGGGAAAAACAAAATTGTGGTCAAGTCTAAGACCAATAGCAGTTCGCCAGTTAGGTCAGCTGCCAGTGTAAAGTCAGAGACAAAACGAAGCTGTGATCAGGAAAAGCGTATTGTAAAGAACTCTAAATGTGATCGATCAGAAAGTGCAGTAAAAACTTTGGCTTCTCAAAAGAATGCCGGTTCTAGTCAGTCCAAGCAGGCTGCTTCTCAGCTGGTGAAGCGATCGAAAGTCATTGCCCACCGTGGGAGGAAGAAAACGGAGGGTCCTCCTGGTATAACCCAACTCAAAGGTCTGAGCGATGGTCTGTCTCATTTCTTCACTGCGCAGGGTGAACGTAAAAGGACGTTTCCCATTTACAATCCTTCAGCTCGTAAGCGTATGCCTAAACCCCCAAGTGATGACGTAGCGGTTAAAGAGAGAGAGGTAGTGAAGAGCGTCCCTAACGGCATGTGTTCCCCACCCGTAGCGCAAGAGCCAGCTACCCGCAGTGTGTTAGGCGCATTAGCTGCCCTGCGAGGGCACGACAGTGACTGGGATGCTGACAGGGAGGATGAGGGTGAGGAAGAGGAAGTGCAGTGTTTCACTGGTGTTAAGCTTAGGCCAGGAGGGAGGGGCAGTGAGGGACTGGCCAGCACGGACACCTCCGACAGCGAGGAGGATGAGGAGGAGGGGACGAGTGCGAGCCCAGCCAGCGGCAGCCCGGGCAGCCGACTGGGGCCGGGCCAAGCCAGCCAAGGGTCGGGGCCAGCGCCACAAGAGGGTAAGCTTCCTGTGTCATTGGCATCATTTGGCTGTCTTGTGGTGGGCTTGCACTCTCTCTCCTTCCCCCCATCAGTTCAGCATGCCTCAGTCACAGGTGCATACCACACACTGACAGCAGCAGACTTTTCTTAGTTGGGCTGTTGATCTTTGGCTCTCCCTGGAATCAGATTATTAAGTGTTCCCCTGTAGGTTTAGTTAGTGGAAGGAAACTTTAGTAGACATCAGAAAGGGTATTGTTTATTGCTGTTTATAGTTAGTGTACTGAATATTTTGTATGTTGTCCTCTGCTTCTAAAGATCAATTGAAGACTTTTTGCCGCCCTAAAGGAGATTTTGAGGAATACACAGACTTCACCAAAATGGTAGAAATCAGGTTAGTGCCAGGTTGAAATTGTTGCTGTATCTTGGAGGAATAAAAAGTGTTCTCATATTCAGTACACTTGTGGCCTTTATCATTTACCGATATTTTATTTCTTTGCCCAATAGAGGATTCTGGTTTCTCGATTTTTGGTTTTTTATCTTTCTTTTTTTTTAACACTGAAACCGGGCCAATAAATTGTAGACTAGATCATGAAACATTGTAATAAAACAGAAAATTTCTGAAACCCTTCAAGAAAATGTTAAAGTAGATGGTTGGGAAGGCTCTTTCAGGGAGAGCTGAAATAAGTATGACAACAGTCATTAGAATTTATTTTTTTCGATTTTTTTTCTGGTCCCCTTCTGTCTTTTCTTTTGCTGTACTAGCATCGCTTTGTAGTCCAGGGTGAGAAAGTAGACTCATGTTCACCTCGTGTTGTCCTTGAATTTACAGCTGTCACTACTTACACATGTGTGCCTTTTCAATTGTGGGTTCTTAGTATCCAAGCATATAAAAAACAATTTTTCGTTTTCTTTCCTCCCATGGTGTACTCATTATCTACTAGCCCTGCGGTGTTCATGTTTCATCAGTGATCCTTTTTCTCTCCCATGTATCAATGTATCATTTGTTTTTCACGGTTGATTTATTTTAGTAGAATTTATGTACGCCCTTTTTTAAAATAATTTTCTTTGACTGAAATTATGCAGTTTGTTGCGCGTGTGTGTGTGGGATATGAAAGCCAGATTCAATTTGTGTTCATTGCATATTGTGAGTTTGGAAAATCTTTTGATTTGAAATAAAATGAATTTCAGTTGGTTGTTACATTTCTTTTGAGTTGTATAGGTGTTCATTTGCAAAATTTGTAAGAAAGCAAATTTGAAAATTGTTTAATTAGAATAATTTTTATATTTAAAAAAATTTTTTATATAGTGTGTTTGTGTGTAAAATGTCCTAGCATGGAAACCATGTCATAATAGCTTTCTGGTTTACATCACAGCAGTTTTGTGTTGAAATAACCCTGTGTGCAAAGTATATGCATGGGTGCTACTCTTTCATTTTTACACTGATTTCAGTATGTTAATTTTACCAGAAACTGAACTTCAGTGGGGGTTTTAATTCATCAAAAAAAATTGACCACAAGCGACTTGGGGCATTTTGAACTTAGTTGTTCTTTCTTGGAAGTTTGCAAAGGCAATGTAATAATTTTGCAAGGCTTGTCGGACTCAAACTGTCTCTGTCTATCATTTTAACTGTCTGTCTGTCTCGTTATTTCTCTCTCTTAAGTTGCCCCCTGAATCGTCCGACGGGGCTCTGTCCCTGTACCCTGCCGGGGCCATGGGTCCCTGGACCCTTGCCATTCAGGTTTTTTTAATTTGGGGGAGTTGCACCCATGTGTATATGTGTGTGTGTAGGCTAGTTTAGGTGTTTTCATTTTGTTTTGTTTTTTCAGGTACAGCTGCACATCAAAAGTCACATCACATGTCATTTTGCAGTTACTTTTTCAGTGTTTTAGTGTTGCAAAATCTAGCTTCATTTATTCAGAAAGATTGAAACAAAATGGAATGCAATTTTTTGTTGTTGGATTTTTGTTTTCTTTTTTTTTGTTTTCTTTTTTCTTTAAAAAAAATACATATTACTGTACTTTTTTTAAAAATATTTCAATTAGTTTTGTAAAGCATTGCTAGTGTTGGTCATTTTTTTGAAATTCAAAACTATTTTTTCATGATTTTTGGGGGTTTCCTTTTTAACCTTTTTAATAAATTTGATTCTTTTGATTGATTTTGTTTTCTGTCTTGTGTCGTTTTACCACCCCCTCCCTCTCCCTATGTCACAATAACCATCTCGTGTCTTGTTGCTGCAAACTAAGAAACAATTTGGACTTGATATGTTTTTAATAATCATTCACACGTTAGATAAAATGTTTCAAAAGGTCCAACCATGACATCAAAAAGTGCTTGCAAAATATTTTAACTCTGAAGACCTTGAATTATAAGAATTTGTTTTTATCATGAATATCCAATTATATGCTGCTGTCACTTTTGAGCGTTGTAAATTGTTCTTGCCTGATTCAATTCATCTTTTTTTAGTTAGTCCAATGTATTTCTTTTGTGCACAAATGTTCACTCATTCTCAAAGAGTTAAAAGATTTTCAGTCTAGTTGACAAGAGTTTTTAAAAGTAGTGAATCCCCCAAAGAAATGCTGTTAACATTGTTTTCATGTCATTGTAAGTGTCCGTTTTTATTCTGAAATATTTTTTTTATTTATGCCTTTATAGTGTTGGTGTTAAAAGTTTTAGGGCCTTATACATCAATGTTAGGTCTCTCATATGTGTTGCCCTTAAGAGCCTTATATTTCAATACCTTTTGTTCTTTAAAAAAAAAAAGCTGTTCTAAAGACTAAACCAAAATATATTTAATGTTAGTGTTAATTCTTTTTTTTAAAGAATAACTTTTTATTTAACCCTTAAAAACTTTTGGATAGATTGTGTGTACGTTTACTTTTATTATTACAGAAGTCTGACCATCATAAACAAAATGAAAAGTAGTAATTTGTTATAAAGATCAGAACTGTAAAAACTCAAATGTAAAAATGCATTTTTTTAAAAACCTCATCTGTGCTCTGTTCCTATGCTGTGTGGAATCCACATCTTAGGTATTAGGTACTTTATAGTCACAGAGGCGTCTGTGAAATTCGGGTTGCTCCCACCTGGAGAGCGCGTCGCAGCCATCTTAATGCAATGCTGCGAACATGGGTGCATGTGGGTATGCCTGAAGCCTGAATTCAGGCAATTTGATGCTGCTTCAGGCAGCTGTGTGCCTGAAGAAAGGTCTCTTTAACATGATATCATTCTTTTGTGCATTAGGTTTCAGCAAGATAGTTCAGGCAAAAGTTTTGGTCACTGCATGCACCCGTGTGCGGATGAAAGTGCAGCTAGCTTCAAACATTGTGTCTAACCCAAAATGCAGCTGTGCATCTCGACCGCTTATGCTAACATCATCTGGGAGGATTGTGCCTTGCGTGGTTAGTGGAAGTGAGTGCCACAGAAGTCAGTGCTTGTTGCAGACGACCCGCTGCGGCCCGGGGGTAAGCTGCTGCCCAACGTGGCGGAGGAGGACTACGACTTGTTCAAGCAGGCCCAGGAAAAGGCCCAGCAGGCAGTCGCTCAGGTGGGAACATAGTACAGACTATAAACTTGTGGATGACCACAAACAAACTCAAACTCAATGATGATAAAACTGAGGCCCTCCTTGTCCGTTCCCAGCATAAACCATTGTCAGACTCCGCTCCTTCTATTTTAGCCGGCAACACCAACATACAGTTCTCCTCCACAGCAAGAAACCTAGGGGTCACATTCTCCAACACTCTTTCCATGGACACACACGTCTCAAACATCTGTCGCTCTGCATACCACAAACTCAGGAAAATCAGCAGCATTCGCCACCTTACCTTCGATGCAGCCAAAATGCTTGACTGGTCAATGTTTGATGTATACTTTTTGTTCATTGTGTTTACTATTCATTTTAGTGATTTCTGTAAAGCGCTTAGAGCTTAAAGATTAGGCCCTATAAAAGTTGTCTAAATAAATAAATAAGCAGCTGCTTTTTTCCTTAACCCTTTCGCCGCCAGCCATTTTTCAGCCCCAAAAATACCATTAAGCTTAACTGGGTAGAGAAAACAATTATCTGCAATGTTGGGAATTCCTCTGTGACGTGTATACAGTATAGCATTAGGCCTATCTTTACCTCCCAAAATCAAGAAAATAGGGTCTTCGGATAACAGGCCCTGATCTGATGGCTTTTAGTGACATGGGTGTTAAACCATTGTGGTGCATAAATGCGACATTGGCGGTGAAAGGGTTAACTTTGGCCCATGCGGCTTATATACTGATGCGGCTGGTCTGTGGATTTTTCCAATTTCATATTTATCAGTATCATGGAATCTGTTTTCTTCCATATTATCCAGACTATGTTTTAGCTTCATTGCAGCTCACAACTGGTTTTGACACTTAACAGATTAATAGAAAGTCTCAGAGCATTAAATAGTCATGTTGCAGAAGCAGAATTTTTATTTTTGTGTTTTCAGCTCATGTATTGATTTTTTTGTGGTAAAATCTACTGCTTTTTTCTTTAACTGTCAGCTTTTTTGTTTGAGTCATCTTCCTGCAGCTTATAAACTGCTGCGGCTTATGTGTGAACAAATACTCAATATTCTGTACATTTATGGGATGCGGCTTATATACAGGTGTGCCTTATAGTCCAGTTTTTTACGGTACTACTACTTCTTCTTCTGCGTTCCCAGGAACATAGTACAAACATGGGGAGAAAGCTACCTGTGTGCCACGTCAGTCGTGGCTGACTGACCATGTCCTATGAATTGCAAGAGAAGACAACTAGTTACCTTTTGAAAGCTGGACGCGAACTTGTCTATAGGGAAGTTGTTTTTGGTTTTCTTCTTCTTCTGCGTTCCCGGGCCATAAGGCCACAATGGGTCCGTTTTCCAATTTTCACTGTTGCCCTCGCTGCATTCAGCCGACACATTCCGATTTTGGAGGAGCTCAAAGGAGAAAACTATATGGAAGATTTTTTTGGGGGAAAAGGCAGGACAATGGGCCAAAAAGTCAGATAGTAGATGACACAAAGCAAGGAAAAAGGCAGAGTCAAAGAGAGACAGATTAGAGGAAGTTACAATCACATAACTTCCAGAAGGTGGTGGAACTATTTGTACGGAAGACCCCCCCCCCCCCCCCCCCAGGTATTCCCACGGGGGGTGTTTTTGGCTTGAATTTGTACATTAACATTGGGGAGATGCCTTGCTCATGGGACATCCTCACACTCTTGGCTATGGGGACTTGTAGGACAGTGCTATGTCCTATTTGGAGAGTCGGGCATGCGCAAAAGGCGAAGAAGTAACATGATTTTCCATAGCTGTAAAACTAATAAAAAATAAACTCAGAAGTACCTGTTTTAGAAAGAAGTTAACTTTTTGATGTATGGTAGTACTAGTAGTTTACAATATACCTGTGTTAGAAGGTTGAATTTTTTTTAATCTTTTCCCATGAATTGTCCACTTAAACTTTTAAGTGTTAAGTTTTTCCAATGTTTTACTGGTTTTGTTCATCAGATCTGATGGCATTCAGTTAGCAACACTAGTATTGACCTAGTATTTCCCCCAAACAATTAATTACAATGCCTTTAATAACTTTCAGAAGAATTTTGGTGCTCATTCCGTCTGCACTACTTTACTTCCTGAAGACTAACAGAGTGAGACCATGCCAACTTCGTTGAAGTTTAAGTTGTGTTGAGGCAGCAATATACTTTTATTAATAATTTACATTTAACCCTCTTGCATTTGCATTTCTTGCAGACAAAACTTCTTCTAGTGTTCAGATTCTTTCACTTTTTGGGAACATCTGTATTTTGATAGCGCCATACTGTTACTACCACATTACAAGTCAGAAGCTTCTTCATAGTGTGTGTATAACTAGCCAGAACTTATTGCGTGATGAAAATGCCATCAGAGGGGGTCTCGGAGTGGGAGCAAGTTAAGTGCGGTTTTGGGCGTCTTGAATACACAGGCAACTTCCGACTGGGCGGTTTGGGGCGGAATAAATGCAAGAGGGTTATTATGTTCTATGAACCTGTTCCAATATAAATTAAGATTGAAACAAAGATCATTTTAGTTTCAGTGAATGAGTGCAGGGGAGTATGATTTAGTGGTGGTGTTTTTTTTAATGCATTAACATATTTTGTTCAGTAGTGTTTGTTGTGTTTACAGGGTACCGGCAGCAGTGATCTTCCTTCAGAATCCCAAAGCAGAAACCCTCCCTGTATTGAGTTTGGGAAATATGAAATTGTCACCTGGTATTCTTCTCCGTACCCTCAGGAATATGCAAGGTATGTGCTCTGTTGATATCCAAGTTTGTCAGTCAAACTGCAAGTTGATGCCTTTTTCTTCTTCTAAGCAACTTAAACATTTGGATTCTTTTTCCATTTTAGCGCTTTTCTTTACATGGAGATTGTTTTCTTTTTAAGTACCGTAATTTACGGCCTATTAGGCGCAACTTTTTATTTTACTGAACTTTGACCCCTGCGCCCAATCCGGCGCATGCGCTCTTTCTATACTCTAAACAGAAAAAAGTAAGGGGGTCGAGAGTTGAAATGAATAACTCACCATGCTCTGGTAGCTTCCACAACAAACCGACAACAGTTCTAGTTAGGCTTCCACTTCCGTCACTGGCCATGTAATGATGTTACTTTCGCTGATTGTTTCGTTCTTCCTTTTTTTTATTTCTTTGGTTTCTTTGCGCCTTATCGGGTGTATGCGCCCTATCTTTGTTCAAATTACGGAGAACAAAATTAAAGCAGGGGGTGCGCTGTGTCGCCTTATGGGCCTTAAATTACGGTAGTGTTGCTTCATCTCTCCCTCCTTGTTTCAATTTTCTTGCAGGGTACTGCAAGTGTTAGTTATACTTCTAACTTATTATGATGAATCAGAAAAGGCAGAATTTTTTTTTTAAATCAGTGACACAGGTTCAAACTTGTTGAATAGTTATATGATTTGTAATGATGTATGTGTTTAAAACTTCCATATTTCAGAGGACAGATTGATAAGCAAATTTTTTAGAATATCTACCAACTATCGTTAATCCTAAATCTGTCGTACTGCATATTCTAGTTAAGATTTATTTTTCTTTACCGTTTTTGTTTTATATATTCAAAATTTGATTTTCTCTTGCATTTCTTGCAGGTTATCCAAGCTGTACATATGTGAATACTGCCTGAAATATATGAAGAGCAGAGGATGTCTTCAGAGACACATGGTATGTATGTGCACCTTGTGTCCTAGCCATGTAGCTTACATTTCATTCTGCCCAATTACAATGAGGGATCTATCTAGCACATGGTTTTGCATATGTTGCAAAATTCAAATTGAGTGGGTTGAATCTGGGTCGAGTTTCTCTAGACGACGGTCGCCGCGCGCATAACTGTTACACCAAAAGGGGTCTAAGAAACACTTTAGAAAACGTTTGCCGAAGAATATTACAAGCTCTTGTCTGATTGGTCAAAAAAAGTATTATTTTAACCAAACTTTAATGGACCAATCAATAACAAGAAATGTATTCACCCCCTACTAGTTCCGGATAGTTCGCCGCTTGCTCGGTGTTGGGCAAGAACAAAACGTCACGCGGACTATCGGCAAACGAAGGGTGTTTCTTAGACCGTTTTTGCCGATTTGAGCGAGTGCAACGTAATGTTAGCCCTTGTGAAATGGCCCCCAGGTATGCCACATGCATTTTGGCTATATGAAAGCTGCAAGGCTGTATAGCAATTAGCGACTTAGTGGGATTTTTTCACGCCAGGGGGCATGACGCTTGAGAGGGGCTTATCACGCTATATTCTTAGTTGGGCGTAGTGAGAGAGAGGGTTGTACTCCTCCCTATCTCTCGCTCTCTCTTTATCCCCAACTAAGAATATAGCGTGATAAGCCCCTCTCGAGCGTCATGCCCCCTGGCGGGAAAAAAATCCCACTAAGTCGCCCATTGGAATGTGGATTTCATTAAAATCTGGTTTTAAAAGTTCAATGCCTAAGTGTCAGCTGGTTCGGTTTTTTTTTAAAGTGGAGTCAGGAGGTGAATAAGAAACAGCCAAGGTTAAATACTGGTCAGTATTGTAAGGTAAAGTTTTATCATTCGTTTGATAGGTTGCATCCATGTGGTTACTGGTTAATTGTATCTGTGAGATTATTTGTAGTTTCAGCTAGTGTGGAAAGGGCTTGGCCACTAACCACTCATGCCCCTGTACCAAGGGAAGCAACTCCTTAGAAATTGCTCAATGTCTGACAATTTTGTTTTCAAACTTAAGTCTCATTGAGGCTGTTTGTGAGTGATTTGCCAACAGCTTAGACAATTATAAATTTTAAAAACTATTATACAGGCAAATATATAAGTATGCCCTAGTTTTCATATTGGATATTTATCATCTTATTCAACTTAATTTAGCATGAGCAAGCCAGTCTTAAAAAGCATTGAACGAAGAATTTGAAAGCTATAAAATGGTAAATATTCTGTTGTAATGTTGGCACAATATGAGGAACACATGGCATTTGAAAATGAATGTAGTGTTGTGATGTACCATTGAAATCGGCAATTGGTCATGTGCTTGATTTGAGTTGAAAGTCTGTTTCTGTTGTCATTGGTAACAATTGATGGTGATGCATTGTTAAAGAACTTGTCTATAAATTGATATGACTTGTTGACTATTCTTTCATGTTTGATCACTGAATCAAGTAACCACTGATTGATACATCCAGCTACTGTGCACTTCATTGACAGTCATGAATGAAATATATTTACTCTGACCTCACTTCATTTTGGCTACGCCTAATTAGACGTCAAACCAACCATTGAGAGAGAGAGACTTCATTTGCTCCATAAACTTAACCCTTTCAACGCTAGTCATTTCTCAACCAAAATTTACCATTAAACTTACCCAGGTAGAGATAGATTTTGTCTGCAATATTGGGGATTCATCTGTGACATGCATAAAATAGGGCCTATCCTTACCTCCCAAAATTAAGAACATAAGGTCACTGTATACCAGACCCTCATTTGATGCCTTTCAGTCACATGGGTGTTAATCATTGTGGTGCCAAGAGGCGACAGTGGCGATGAAAGGGTTAATTCATTTCTATTATTTTTCTTAGTATAGAAGATCATTTATTCATTATGGTAAAATGTGTGGAAAAGAAGATAACATTGAATAAATTTCATGTTTAACCGCTTGATTGCCAGAGAAAATTAAAGAAAAAATCATTGGGCAAATCATGCCATGAAAAAGACAACTGATGGAGCCAATCTGGCCCGAAATGGTCTGGGGATATTACTCTCTTGACTGTTAGAGCAAAAGCCAGCATATCAGGGTTATTCCTCTTCACCTGATGACATCATTAGTGATGCCATCAGGTCAGTACATGATATGTTGGTGGCAGTCAAGGGGTTAATTTTAATTATTTGGCGTTGGCTGCGCAGGACAAGTGCAAGTCGTGGCATCCCCCGGCGGACGAAATCTACCGCCAGGGGTCGCTGTCGGTGTTTGAGGTGGACGGCAACATCAGCAAGCTGTACTGCCAGAACCTGTGTCTGCTGGCCAAGCTGTTCCTGGACCACAAGACCCTGTACTACGACGTGGAGCCCTTCCTCTTCTACGTGCTCACCACCAACGATGACTGGGGCTCGCACATCATCGGATACTTCTCCAAGGTCAGTAGCCTGTGCTCTGCTGCATTTCAGGGCAGAATCAGAATCAGTGTTTATTGCCCTTTAAAACCAATACAAGGTTTTATATGACACTAATAAAAATAATAATGGTAATAATAACAGTTCATAAAGTTCAATTACGGAACATTTGTTGTTAAATACTTCTGTTTTTTCTTCTTTCTTTGTACTGGTTGCGCTACTGCTTCAGGCAATTGAGGCTATTGATTGAAACAACTGTGTATGTATTTTGCAAGCTCACTTACAAGGGCGTCATTTGTAATTAATTTGCTAGGTGTAACATTGTGTATATTGTATAATTATATTGCATGTGGCAGGGATGCATGTGAAGCCTGAATTCAGGCAGTTTAACCCCTTGACTGCCACCAACGTATTACGTACTGACCTGATGACATCACTGATGATGTCATCAGATGAAGAGGAATAACCCTGATATGCTGGCTTTTGCTCTAACACAGTCAAGAGAGTAATATCCCCAGACCATTTTCTCAGATTGTCTATCAGTTGTCTTTTTCATGGCATGATTTGCCCAATGATTTTTTCTTGAATTTTTCTGGCAGTCAAGGGGTTAAAGTTTTACGCAAAAAAGACTCGGGTCTCAGTCTGGGGGAAAAAAGTAGTGCCTTTAAGTCTGTAAAATGTGGTAAGGGATTGGATTAGAGCTAAAAACAAAACTTACGGTAAAGGTTCCTGTCGTCACATGCACCCATGAACTTCCAAGGCTCGTCAACAAGAGTGTCTTTGTTTGACTGCCAATGTTCTTTGTTTTTGAACGGGAGAGTCTTATAACTGACTGCCATTATGCCAATGTTCTGTATTTTGAACAACAGTCTTACACCGTTTTAGCAATGTTCTTTGTTTTTTTGCCATGATGGGGGAAAAAAAAGTGCACATTTTTGTACGCCAATTTTCTCAAAATACGACCAGTACGTCGGGTGAATAAAAAATACGACGTTAAAAAATCCTAGTGAATTTTTTATTTTATTTTATGCAGCTAAGTGATTGAAATCGGCGCGATTTAGCATAACAGCGAAGTGCTGGAGTGGAGCCACAACTTGCAAACAAATCTCGCGGCGCGAGAAGTGTTGTGCGCGCCAAGTTGTTTCATCAACTCGGTTTTGCATGCACCGAAGTGAAGCCTCAAGATGTCAAAACAAAAAATCGATGACCCACCTGACGAAGGCGAAGCAAAAAAGCCGCCAGTAGCGCCAGCAAGATCACAAAAATTTCTTCAGCGATATACAACAATCCCTGGAATTAGAGAGGTGGCACTGGGAATCACTCATGATACTGCAGCTACTGTAAAGTGGACTTCTCCATTGCCAGTTCTGGAAAGTTCGACATTGAGCGGCACTGCGGCAAGAAAAAGCACGAAGACTGCGAAGAAATGAAGCAAGCTGCAGCAGGCTCAGTGTGCATAGAAGCATTTATGCCGAAGAAGACTTTGTCTGCCGGGGAAAAAGACACAGTTCGTGCTATTTACTGTCAGCGACAAAAAGGTAGTTCCATGCAAGTTAATCCCTATATACTTGCATATTAGAGTTGTCCTCAGAGTACTCCACTTTTTCCAAAAATACACCAATTTCCGTGAAAAAGTACTCGGGGTTGGCAGGTCTGATTAAGCTAGATTGTCGTTGCTTTGTATTTGAATAATCAAGCTGTTGGTGTATCATATTTGATAATGTCATGTAAAGAACTAAATGGATTGAACTGCGTGATGGCTGTCAAATGTACTCTGCATTGGTTTGGATTATTTTCAAACTTAACAGACGAAACTTTCTGTTTTGAGTACCTAAGTTGGTTTATATATAATTTTAAAAAATTTGTCCTAAAAAGTCCTTTTCTGTTTTTATTTTTATTATATTTATCATTCTCTTTCTATGTTTCAGGAGAAGAATAGTCAACAGAAGTACAACGTGTCGTGCATAATGACAATGCCACAGTATCAACGCAAAGGATATGGCCGATTTCTTATTGACTTCAGTAAGTCATCTTTTCTCTTCTTTTTTTTTTGGGGGGGGGGGGGGGGGGGTACCATATTTTTCGGCCCATTAGGCGCTTGTGTGTATAAGGTGAATAGGGCAATTTTCAAGAAAAATCTGGGGGGCAAAAAGAAGAAAAAGGCACCCTCGTTTATAAGGCGATACACATCTTGCAAAAGAAAGTCAAACTTCGATGCCCGTATGTGTCCGGTAACGCTTGCTGACTGCCATTTTTTCTGTCATAAACGAGAGTTGGCTCCCCTTTTAATTTATCGAACTTCCGTTTGTGCAACTTCCTGTTGTTGTGTTTGGACTTTTCTTCGCGAAAACTGGTAGAATTATGACATTTTAAGCTATACAACAATGCTTTTTGGCTCACGTCGTTTTTTAAAACAAAGTGAGTCTATAGTATCATACATGTTCGGTTGTGTGTCTGTGTGTGTGTGTGTGTGTGTGTGTGTTGCGTCCGTGGCCCCGACCTTTAACCTTAACTCAAACCTTAACGTTGTCATTTTCTCTAAACATATAAGGCGTTAGAGGGTTAAAGTTAGCAGGATACTTGATTTTGACGTGAGCCTTCAAGTCACGACGATCAAAGCAGTCAGATACATTGATAAAGAACAAAATAAAGATAAGGTTGTGCAACCTTGAACCTTGACTCAGTCACACTCTTCAAACTAAAGACTCTCACTCTCCACTGAAACTTTAACGTTGTCATTTTCTCAAAAAAACATAAGATGATAGAGGGTTAAAGTTAGCAGGATACTTGATTTTGACGTGAGCCTTCAAGTCATGGCGATCAAAGCAGTCAGATACATCGGTAAGGAACAAAAGAAAGAAAATCATTTGTTGTAACTGTTGTGTTGTACCGAGTAGGAGATACATACTGGAAAGAAGACTCTCCATTAGATATACAAAAACGCTCTTTAAAAAGAAACACAAGACTTCAGGTGTGTACAAATAGGTACATTTTAACGTCGTCAACTTATATTTTCTGTAACAAATGGATGTACCGAGTGTGTGCGTTGACGGCCCGGTTGTTTAGCTTTTATTTGCGCCTTTGAGTAACGGTTGTTCGTGTTCATTTGCCCATCATCTCTGCGCACAACTTAGCCTACTGCACTTCCGGCAACAAGGCCTAGGCCTAGAGTCCATGCCTTACCTCATAATCAAGACGACGTACTTAACATTTAGCCCACATTCATTTCAGTCTTGAAAAAAAATATACGGAAAATCCAGGGTTCGTCGATTTCACTGCCTTCGACGTACGAATCCTTTGTTAGGCCTAGACGATTGATCACCATGAGCAAAGACTGTACAGGGGAAGATAAACATGGATGAGCTTGCTGGCTGTGACCTTGACCTTTGCTTTGTGGCAGAGGGGGGGGGGGGGGGGGAAATTAACGAAACGAAAATAAAATATTAGGACTAATATAAAATATCTTACAGAAATGTAGATGATGTGGAACACGTTTTCATCGCATGAACAATCAGTTTAAAACAGTAACAGATCACGCAACTTCAATTATTAATTTTCTAAGAGTAAGAGGCTTAGACCCACAGGCAAAGACTAGGCCTACTACAGGTGTCCGTAGGCCGGCGGGGGGGGGGGGGGGGGGGGGGGGGGGGGGGGGGGGGGGGGGGGGGGGGATTGGTCACTATGTTTTTTCTGAAAGCTTGGTCAATATGCTTTTCAATTTTACTTGTTTGCCAAAAATAAAAATAGGGCTCCACTGTTACATGCGCATACATATAATTAAATTTTAAAGAAAGGGGTAGGGGTGCATAGAAATAATTTTAATTTACACAGTAAAATAAAAATTAATTCTGTTTTCAGATGCACAAGTGTCTACATAACAGTATTCTCTCTATACAGGCATGGGAATTGTCATGGGAATTCCCATGCCTGCTATAGTAATAAAAATCAGACGTGAGCCTTGCAGGCTTTGCCTCTTGTTACTTCATCTGTTTGACGGTATCTCGGATGTTAATAGGGATTTTGAAGCATTTTAATGTGAGTATTTGTTGTATCAGCGACTCATGACCACTTTCGATGTCTAGACTCGCAGTATAATGTACTGAGCATGGCAATCGTTGCCACTATAGGGCACCCTCATTTATTAGGCGCATAGGTTGAAATTGGAGGAAAAAAATATCGCCTTATTAGTTATAGTCCGAAAATTACGGTACAGTATTCACAAAGACTTGCTTGATGATGCATTATTTTAAGCTTATTTGGTTATTTTCCTCCTTTCTCTCTCTTTTTCCCTCTTATGACATCCAGGGGTCGCGCTAGTGTTTTTGAAAACGCGTTTTGCCAAAAAATGCGTAAGGGAAGCAAAAAATCGCGTCAAAGAACAAAATCATATATCTAAGCTAAAAACAATGAAGACAAGACCAGCAACAAAAACATGCATTTTTATTCACTAACCAGTCATTTTCGGTAATCACGGCGATCCTCAAAGTCGACACGAGCCCTGTTATCACCCCAATGCGCTTACAGTGATTTTCCCGCCACACTGCACTGCACCTACGTCACAGCAGTACTGAAAGCAGTGGCACTTTTCTATAGTCTGTTCCAATGTTTGGTGTAGCAGAACCACTATGCGTGTAGGGACCGTAGGACTTCTAAAGTCTGATTCACCATATGCTGATCTAGACTCGGATGCAATTTTGAGCGGACGTCATTTTGCGTACGGATTACGTGTAAACGCCGTAAAAATGCGTCAAATATGCGTTAGCGTGACCCCTGGACATACAATGCAGAATATTTTAACCCCTTTGGAAGTTATTATTTAAAGCTATTTAGTTATTATTTAAAGCTATTTCAAGGGCACAGAATTTCAGATTATTTTGGTTGTATTGCAACTTTCTCTTTTGCGACAATTTTCTTTTGAGATGCAATGCATTCAATATATCATGTCTCGCAGGAGAAGGATCCTCTTTCTTTCTTTTTTAAGAGGGATTTTGTATCCAGATTTTAACCGTTTCATGGCCAGCCATTTTTGTCTGAAAATTAACGTGTCAAACTTATTTGGATTTTTTTTTTTTAAAGGTGTTTGCTGTACTGGGTATTCCCCCTATGATGTATGTAAAATAAGGTTTATTTTTAGATCTCAAAATAAAGAACATAAACCAAGGTCATTAGATAACAGACCCTGATTTGATACCTTTTGGGGACATGGGTATTAACCCCTTCCCTGCCTGCCACATTACTACTAAGGGCTGATGTTATAACTTTTGATGCCATATTTCTGGAATGCTAATTCTTACCTTGAAACACTCAGGAGAGATATATCTCCATAGCATTTTGCCAGATTGAGTCTAACGTGTCTCTTTAATATTTTGTGTGCATAAAGCGAATAGGGCAATTTTCAAGAAAAATCTGGGGGGAAAAAAGAAGAAAAAAGTGCCCTCGTTTATAAGGCGATACACATCTTGTGTCTCTTTAATATTTTGTAATTAAAGATAGATAATCTCTCTAATTTTCTCGGGCAATTAAGCTGTTAAATCAACGAGATGCCAAAGGTCAATGTTTGTGGCGAAATGGTTGAATGCTACTGTAGCTATTTGATGGTTCACTTTCAGGCTACATGTTGTCGCGCATCGAAGATGTTGCTGGATCGCCAGAGAAACCCCTGTCGGAGTTGGGTCGGATCAGTTACATGGCCTACTGGAAAGACGTTGTGTTAAACTACCTCCACAAGCATGGCACAAAAGCAGTCTGCATCAAAGGTTTCTCTCTCTCTCTCTCTCTCTCTCTCTCTCTCTCTCTCTCTCTCTCTCTCTCTCTCTCTCTCTCTCTCTCTCTCTCTCTCTCTCTCTCTCTCTCTCTCTCTCTCTCTCTCTCTCTCTCTCTCTCTCTCTCTCTCTCTCTCTCTCTCTCTCTCTCTCTCTCTCTCTCTCTCTCTCTCTCTCTCTCTCTCTCTCTCTCTCTCTCTCTCTCTCTCTCTCTCTCTCTCTCTCTCTCTCTCTCTCTCTCTCTCTCTCTCTCTCTCTCTCTCTCTCTCTCTCTCTCTCTCTCTCTCTCTCTCTCTCTCTCTCTCTCTTTCACTCACACATATGATTTGAAAGTGACTGGGGGTTTTTAAAGTTCAACTTATTTGTCAGTTGCTTTCTTGATCTTTTTTTAGCAGTATACTTGCATCAAATAAACATTCTATTTTTTACAGCCCCTGTAAGGTTATATAGGGCTGTAATTTAAACATCTTAACATGATGAGTTCAGAGTTTAAGCTAAAAGCAACATCATTCATTGCTTTTTATGTTGGTTTTGCATTTAGCATTAAGTCATTTGGCCAAGGGATCAAAGTAGTGTAAAGTACCTTGTATAAGCCCATGTACTTTAAACACCCACCCCCTGCTTTTGGACCGATTTCGTACATAGGGGTACTTAACCCTTTCATCGCCACTGTCGCCTCTTGGCATCACAGTGATTTAACACCCATGTCACTGAAAGGCATCAAATGAGGGTCTGGTATCCAGTGACCTTATGTTCTTAATTTTGGGAGGTAAGGATAGGCCCTGTTTTATGCATGTCACAGAGGAATCCCCAATATTGCAGACGAAATATTTTCTCTACCCGGGTATGTTTAATGGTAAATTTTGGCTGATGAATGGCTAGCGTTGAAAGGGTTAACCTAATAAACGCTCACCCCCAACTTTTGGACCAATTTCGTGCTGGGGCCTTGTACAAGGTACTTTACAGTATCAGCAACAGCTGTAAGTTGACGTGACTTTTGATGCGTTGTTTTTTTCTCTCTGCATGTGTTCAGCGATCAGCCTGAGTTCAGGGATGTGCATACAGGACGTGGTGGACACATTGCAACATCTGGGCATGCTGGAACGCCAGGAGGGAAAGTGAGCCACCCTTGAAACACCCCAGTACTTTGTTGTCTCAGGCTGTAGGCTATGAACACACTGTCTGTTTTGCAGTGTTTTTACCACCCCTTGTCCCCTGTGCTGTTATGGTTTCTTTGTCTTTTTTGAGGTTGGTTGCTTGTTACATATAATGTGGTTAGGCTATTATTTGAAAAGGTTGTCTTCAACCTTCTTTCATTTTAAGGCTCAAAATAGTGCAGTGGACTATTAGGAACCTCCCTTTTAAGACCTTGAAAAATCATCCAAAATAAGGTCTTAAGTGGGAAGGAGTTGTATAAGGGAGGTAATTTTAATACTTACAAAGAAAGGCAATGTCTCGGAGAAGTAGGTCTTATATGGGAGGGAGTTTCATAAAGGGTGTGTGTGTGTGTGGGGGGGGGGGGGGTCTTATAAAGGAGGTTCCACTGTAAATATGAGTAATCTTGTATATATATGTTAGATGTATTACTAGCAACATAGCTGTAGAAAGTCCTTGTGATGATGTATCACCAACATGCCATATTTTTCGGACCCTTCAGATTTTGCACAAAAAGGCATCAGAATGGTCCGCGGTTTTGGTAGCCACTGGCCGCGGTTTTGGCACTGCCGGCCGCGGTTTGTACTTCATGAGGCAGCGCGATCTTATTCTCAAAGGGTATTCTTAAACGGTTTGTTTTCATACTGCGCCTTCGGAAACGATAAATCGCGGCCATGTTTGTTTTTTCTTCTGAGTTTAGAGCTCTCTAGACTCTTACTTTCACTGTTTCAGAGTTTGTTTTGATGACAGTGATTGTGATTTGGGTTTTAAATGAGTCGATTTAGAGGATATGATTAGACTACGATGATGTGAGAACTTTGAACTTTTGAACTTTTCCGCGAGAAATCGGGTAGCGAATGATTGCAATGATGCCGACTATGGGCTACAGTTTTGTGGGGTCCGACTCGATGTCGACTCCGAGTCATGGCGGGTGTTGTTCGTCCGCGGATTGGACTCTGGAGTATTCTGATGCCTGAATATTAGATTCCCATGTTTTTGCGCATCTCGTGGTACAGTATGCTTATCGCCTGGAATTGATTGTTTGTGTTATATGAAAAAGAGATGTTAAACATTATTCCTGCAGAAGTTTCAGGCAACTGACAATAGTTTTTCATGACTAATTGTGCATTTTTGTCAGTTTCGGGAGTCGAAAATGAATATTTATTTTTTACATTAAAAACCTGCATTTTTCCCAAAATGTTGATTTTCAATTACAATTAAAATTACCTCCCTTATTCAACTCCCTCCCATTTAAGGATGAAGACTACTTCAAAATGAAAGTATCGAGAATTTGCTGAAATATTTTTCGGAAAGCAAACAGCCTGACAATGTAAAAATAAAAAAAAATAAAAAAGTAGGTGTTGCCGTGCCATTTTGAATATGAGTGCTGAAAATGATCAAAATAGCTACTTGCAGAGTAAAATGATATAAAAGTAAACATTTCAACATATTCATTCAGAATATAGAAAATTGTAATTGAAAATCAACATTTTGGGAAAAATGCAGGTTTTTAATGTAAAAAATAAATAAATTCTGAAGCTGTTGCAGTTTTAGGTCATGTCTTTCGAACCTCTCGCTGCGCCACTCTTTTCCATAGAAAGGCTTTTGCGAGTTTGCATTCAGCGAGTGTTTCAGTGTACACACTAATGCCGATTTATGAGTTTGATAACGGAAAAAATATGCTTTTCATCTTTTTGGGGGTAAAGTGAGACCATTCACTGAGTTCCAGCTTATGGAGTGAGACCAATCACCTGGTTTCAACTTGGAAGTTGACTTCGCATTTACGTGTGCTCAGATTTCATAAAGATCGACACGATCGCGACTGTTTCAGTTCATACTTTGATCATAAACTGCTCAATGATGACATGTGCATAAAAGTGGTGAAATTTAGTGGTCAGATTGTGATGTCGCTGATTAAATTCTTCAGTTTCGGCATGAGAACGGTTCGTTTTTACCTTGATTGGCGATGTCAACACGCACAGGCTGTAGTTGATGACCAGCCTAAAAAAGTAAAATACGGAAGGGAAAATATTCACAAATTAGCCACAATCATTGTTTTAGCCGCAGGGGTCAAAGTTGAAGAAAAAAGTAGCGGCTTATAGCCCGGAAAATACGGTAGTCGTTTTTTTAAGTTGCAATTTAACTAAGTGAATACAGTGACCGTGTCCATAATACTTTAGTAAAGAGAAAATGTTTCTGACTACTAACATTATTAAAATGAGGCCCCGTTCACTGCGTTGTTGGCAGGCTGGTGTTTGTCAATCGACCCAAGGTGTTGGCAGCCTACGTGGAGAAGCAGGAGAGTCGAGCCACACCCCGTCTGACCCTGGACCAAGACTGCCTGCGCTGGACCCCGGTCATCACCAGGGCCTCTGTCGATGAGGAGTTTGAGGAAGCCAAGAAAGAGGTGGGTGCTCAACTCCCCCAGTCTGTATTCGTTTGGGCTTATCAGGGACAGTATAAGCTGTGTGTTTGTGTGTGTGTGGTTCTTTGCCTGTGTATTAGTTTTTGGTGTCAAGAACAATATTAGCTCTCCGTCTGTCTGTGTTTTAACCCTTTCACCGCCAGCCATATTTCAGCCAAAAACTTACTTTAAAATTACCTGGATAGAGAACAAAATCTATCTGCAGTATTGGGGATTCTTCTGTGACATTTTTAAAGTAAGGCCTATCCTTAAGTCCCAAAATTAAGAGAATAGGGTCTTTGGATAACAGACCCTGGTTTGATGCCTTTTAGTGACATGGGTGTTAAATCATTGTGGTGCAAAAATGCGACGTTGGCGGTGAAAGGGATAAGCTGTGTGTTTGTGTGTGTGCGGTGGTTCTTCTTTGCCTGTGTATTGGTTTTTGGTGTCAAGAACAATATTAGCTCTCTGTCCGTCTGTGTGTGTTTTAACTTTCCCTGAATAGAGCTCTAGCTTCAGTATTATTAGTGCAGTATGCTCTGTTGTACTTAAGAAAAGTTCCTTGATAGCTCATCATTACTTTTAAGTTCATGTTCTAGTGGAAAAAGTAGTGATTGGACCCTTTCCAAAAAAGTGTTTAGCAGTGTTCTCCATGCACAATCTTTTGTTGTTGCTTTTATTTATTTATTATTTTTAATATTGTAATTGTTGTTACCACTGTTTTGTTTTGGCAGTTGTTGTTACCAACCCCTTACCTTTCGTGTGTGATTTTCTTTTTCTGTGTACTTTCAGATCTATTTCTTTTTGTTTCGTCCTGTGTATGTTTCTTCGAAAGGATCTACCTAGGCCTGGGTAGTATACATTAAATGAGGCTTTATACTGAAAATTCTCTGCCCCTGTTTCGTACACTGAGGTGCGTGCGCCATCTACATAAGACTCGTCCTTGCCTGTCATGAAGTAGTAGCATATTGATATAGCCATAGAAAATTATCTGCTCCTGACTCATCACTTGGTGGCATAGGCAGTTCAAGCCTAAGATTATCGCCCTTTCGTGTCGGCAAGGAGTATTATAAAGCCCCATTGGCTTATAGAATGTTCATCTATCCATCCAAAGTTATTGATCTTGACACGATTTTAATGTTTTTACAAAATATGTTAGCTTGCAGTAATTGTTAAAAATTAATCCCAGGCTATTTAGCACTTGTGGTTTAGACAGGTTTTCTTATCGGCATCAACAATAATTAAGATTTGAAAGACTGATAAAAATAATAAAGTCTTAGATTAGAAAATAGGGACGAAAAAAATATAGCCGTTAGGCTTTCAAAGTCCCATCTTTGTGTTTTTATTTTACATACTCAAGGTATATCGTGCTCTCAGGTTTTTGCGTTGAATTATTCATCATATTCATACATTATGTCTTTATAAAATTTTATTTGGTCGAGCTCATTTTTAAAGCTGTTAGTGTTTGGTGCTCTTTTAATGTTAGTTGGTAGTTGATTCCATAAAGGTGCAACTCTGTTAGTTTTACAAAGTGCTATTTCTTGTTCTGTCATAATTTGTAAGTTTGAAAAATTCTGTTGCATTTAAATCATCAATATTATAAATATTTTATAACTTTGTATTAGATCACCTCTTATTCTTCTTGCTTTCAAACTTGGAAGATTCAGGCGTTCCATTCTCTCTCTATGCGAATAGTTATTAAATCCATCAATTAATTTAGTTGCCCTTCTTTGCACCTCTATTAATGTTGATTATCTTTTCAATTTGGGATACCAAATAATATTACCATATTCTATATGCGGTCTAATTAAACCTTTGTATAAATGCAGGAAAGTATCCTGATCTAAATATGAAAAAGTTCTTTTAATTATACCAAGCATTTTATTTGATTTCTTAACAGCATAATGAATATGGTTATCAAATTTAAACTTTTCATCAAAAATTACACCAAGATCCTTTTCTTCAATGCTTCTTATATGCAGCATTGCCTTAATTAAATGAATCTCCTAACAAAACTCTACAGTGTTTGTGTAGTCATTCTTGTTTTCCAGTTTCTTCCAGTGTGTGCAGTTTTGATAGTGTAAATGTGTTTTTTTATGTAGCCTTTTTTATTGGTCGAGTTTCTGGATTTGGTAGTTTGGTGTTTTGTTTTCAGACATAACATTCTTTAGCTTAAGGCAGGAATTTGTGTTACCTTTTTATTTGTTGTCGTTCTGCAATCAGTTTGCAAACATAAAATATTTGTAACAAAATTATGAAAATGTTTTGTTTATCATTTCTGATTCCTTAAAAAGAAATATAGGAATTTCTAAAAAATTTAAAAATGGGGGAAGGGCGGGAGGGATATTTACAATGATGAATGTCTAAAGGTCTGTGTAGATGACAAAAAGAATATGACTGGGAAAACTAAATTTGAAAAAAATAGATGGGAAAAAATAGCTAGAATTCATAGATTGAAGGTTTCTTGTTGTTTGACGGGGAAGGGCGGGAGGGATATTTACAATGATGAATGTCTAAAGGTCTGTGTAGATAACAGAAAGAATATGACTGGGAAAGCTAAATTTTTAAAAAATAGATGGAAAAAAATAGCTAGAATTTCATGTCTGATGATGTATGCATAGATTGATTGAAGGTTTCTTGTTGTTTGTAGTTTATTAGTTGTGATGAACTGTTGCGTTTCATCCTTCCTACCTGTACCTGTTGTGCTGGGTGTTTTCAATGTTGTTACCCCGTGTGTTTCTCTTGCATTGCGGTTGGCTGCTGTGTGTAGTGTCAAAAAATGAGTCGGGGGGCGGAGAGTTTGTTCGCTGAGAATGAGGCCATGGAGGAGGAAGTGAGCTACGGGGAGACTACAGAATCACCAGGCAGCACACCGGAGAAGGTAGTTGGCCGTACTTAAAGATTATCCCTTTACAGAAATCACTTGTGGTTCAACCAGACCTGTTTATTCTACTCTTTTCGAGTAGTATTCTACTCAATTTGGACCTCTACTACTCTTCAAAACTGAAAATAATGCTCTTTAATTCTTGATTACTACTCATTTTCAGTGAACATTGTTTGATGGTTTAATGAATAAAGCTACACATTTTGCACTGAAACTACTCATGTCAGCTTTCCAGACTGCTCAAGACTTGTGTAGGAGGTAAACAGGTCTGTAATGAACACTACAGTGGAGTCCGGGTAAAACGAATTTTCAGGGAACACAGACTCAGTTCGTTGTATCAGGATTTCGTTATACATGTACATGTACAATGTATGTTGAAAACAAAAACAGTTCAAACACTCACCAATGATAACCGAAAACATAAACTTGACCAGTTTGGATCGTCTGTCTTAATCACGGGATGTACAAGGTTTGAAGAAGTTCAGCAGTGTTGTCTGACGCTGATCTGTTTTGGCACACTGTTCAACAAGTTTGTCCATTAAGTGACAACACATCACACAAATTTAGTTTGTGATAGGCTTTCACAAACTTTTCGATCTTTATTTTGAGCCGCGAATTGTAAAGCGACCTTGAGAAACCGAATGATCTGTAGGAAGCCTAGGCCTAGCAGACGACCCAGTGTGAATCTAAATGAGTTCATGCATGCGCAGTTCATATTTTCCAACTTCCTTCCTCTTGACAACACGTTCTAGCTTGGAGTTTGAAGGCCTAGGTTTTTGCAGCGCATCGCACAGGCTGAGTTCGTTATAGGCAATTTTTCCAAGTAAATAAAATTAGCCTGGGGCATAGAACATGTGTTCGTAAAAAGCGGGTGTTCGTTATTTCAAAAGGATTTTTTGTTCGTTATACCCATGGCTTTGCAAGTGACAAATAGAAGGGCATTTGCCGGGAAATTGAAGTCAGTTCGTTAATCTCGAAATTTCGTTAAAAGCGAGTTCGTTATAGTTGGAATCCACTGTATTTTTATTTTATTTTTTCTACAGAGGAACATTATTGGGTTGTTAATCAATGACATTGTAGAGGCTTTGATGCACCAAGGTTGGAGGATGGAAGTGATGCCGCAAACTGTCCTGAAAGAAAACAAAATCAGGACAAAGTCTACCAGAGTTAATTTCAATGGGATATTCATTGGGGGGGGGGGGGGGGGGGGGGGGCCGCACGATAGGACATTTTCAATTTTAATGCGATTATAGATGATCACTGATCTGATAGATAGATAATACATGTCTGGATTTGGCCCATCTTGGACTAATCACTTTTAATTCACAGTGTTTTGTTATTCTTAAAAGTTTGACCTCCCCCACCCACCCCAAAAAAGGAACTGTAGATGTAGTTTGAAAATGATTGAAGCTTTTGGTATTTTTAAACTTGAAATCTTATATGTAATTATGCTTGTAATTTATGAATTTATAGTATTGATTTGTGGTAGAGAAAAAAATCGGCAATAGCTTTTAAAGTTAATCAGTTGGTTTAATGGTTGCAGTGAGTGCTTCACTTGAAGTATAAATTATTTGTAAGTAATGTCGAGTTAATTTATTGTGGTTTGAAAATGTTACTTTGCTTGAGTGGTTCATTTTTGAACAACAGAAAAGAGGATGCGTTTCTTGTTTGATCTTTATTATCATGATTGTGAATTTGGATTCATGCATGTCTTAATTTTTGTTTTTCTTCTCCTTATCTTGACCCTCTTTGATTGTTATTTCCGCTGCTGTTGCGTTTATTTGATAGCATGCTGTTAGTGTTGTGTTGTCCTAGGTGGTTTTGGGGGGGGGGTTTTCTTCCCCATTTTACATATTTAGCAAAGCATACATGCACATACAGAATATAGTGATCGCTTTGAAGCAATGAAAGCAACAATAAAGACAATAAAGCACACACACACACAAAACACCCAATGGATATAAGGACAATAACAATAAGAACAACAACAGTAATAACGTTAATAATAATAATAAATGATAACGACTATAGTATGATCATAGTAATAACAATAATGGTAATAGCAACCATGATGGCAACGACGACAACAATAATAAATTCTGATGATACACATGTATAAATAAAGACAATAATAATGGCAACAATAATAGTAAATAATTGTAGAAGTGACAACTGCAAAGACAATAGAAATTGTCCTAGTTTTTCAGTCATGTTATATTTTTGGCAGAAAAAACACAAAAACTTTCAGTATTCATTTTAGCATACAAATGTTTTTGTTCGCAGTATGTATTGAATCCATTTGTAACTTGCTACCAATGTTAAAAATACTTTGTAAGAATACCTTGTTAATGTGAAATTGTTCAGCATGGAAAAATAAGCTAAATCGTTTGTTCCAGTTTGGGAGGAATGTGTTGGCTTTGTTTGATAGAGTATGCATTTCACTTTTTAGTTTTTGAAATAGTACACAGTATGGGTTTGCAAAGTGCTTTTTTGTGAATGTGTATTACCTGTGGCAAGTAATACAATATCCTAATAATCAAAATAAACATTACTTTTTACTTTCCACATGGCAACAGTCATCAAGATTGCTAGCATAACACTATATTGCTATGGGGAAAGAGTGAAAAATAATGTGTATTTTGACCACAAGATGTACTATCATGTCTTATGTATTATTAATAGATAAATATGTCAGAATTATTACTACTTGGAAAAGAAATATGAAATTGTGCATTGAAAGTTGAACAGTACCATGCATGCAATCAAAATGATTTAGTTTAAAAGCGCTGCTTTGCTTGTGAAATATTCTTTGAATAGTTGTACAGAAAGCTGCAAGTATTGAGTATTACAAAATGCATATGTACAGCAGATAATTGGAATTATTAAAATTCCTCCGAGTTCTAATCTATTCAGTGACTGTAATAGTCATTAACAAATCTTGAATTGTTTGATTACAAGTTTTGGTAGTAAACTTCAATTATCGGGTACTAGCATGTTTTGACAGTAAAGTCGGTTAATTATGAAACGTTTTTCTTTCTTTTTCTTCAGGGAGAACAAAGAGGGCGCAAGCGACTGCTGAGCGGAGGCCTGGGATCAGAGCCTGAACTGAAGAGGTCCAGGGTGGAATTCAGCAGTGTGGCAGTGCGAGGTAAGAATTGAGATGCTTTGTCTCCACGAAAGAACTCGGAAAATCTACTGGACATTTTTTAAATTTTATTTGGGTTTTGATCATGAGATGATCCAGACGCTTGCTGCTCATGTTTACTTGGGTTTGTGTATGTAAATTATGTATATTTGTATCTTGAAAGTGAAACTATGAAACGCTTAGTTTGCATCTGTTTTAAAATGCGAGTTTGTTTGCTCATTTTCTTTTATTTGTGTATGTAAGGTGAGCCATTTTCCAGCCAAAAAATACCATTAAACTTAACTGGGTAGAAGAAAAAAATTGTCAGCAATATTGGAAATTCCTCTGTGACATGTATAACATTAGGCCTATCCTTACCTCCCAAGATTCAGAAGATAGGGTCTTTGAATAACAGGCCCTGATTTGATGCCTTTTAGTGACATGGGTGTCAAACCATTGTGGTGCATAAAAGCGACATTGGCGGTGAAAGGGTTAAGCTGTTCTCTGGACTCTCAAAGAGTTATGTGGTTTTTTTGGTGTGTTTTTTCATTCAGGAATGACTGTACAGAAGACTGTACAGAAGAAGTCTCCGCTGAGCTTGGACGGAGTCCCTGACCGAGAACGGCGCGTCAGCATGGGTTCCCCGGTCAGATCCCCCACCCAGCTGTCCCCCCGTGCCCCGCTGTACGTGGACATCACCACCCCCCGCTCCCCACTCAAGACACCCCCCGTGGTGTCCCCGGTCAAGACCCCGCCCATCCACTCCCCCCTCCACCTGTCCCCATCGGCCCAGCGGGCCAAGCTGGAGGATGACTCCACCATGAAGGTCACCAAGCTGAAGAAGAAGGTGCCGGGACGCCCGCCCGGAAGACCCCCCGGTTCCACCAACAAGTTCCCCAAGAAAAGTGCTTTGAAGAAAGATGCTGCGCCTGCCAGCAACGGGCTGCCCAAAAGACGAGGCCGCCCACCCAAAAACCCCTCGCCCGTGGTCAGTGAAGCAGTGACTCCTATTTCGCACGGTGTGAAACCGGGCAGAAAATCAAACGTAGAGGACAGTGCAGATGTGCCAAGATTAAAACCGGGTCGTAAGCCGGGGTCTGGGCGAAAGCCGGGGTCTGGGCGAAAGCCGGGGCCTGGGCGGAAACCGGGGCCTGGGCGGAAGCCAGGTCCGGGGCGGAAGCCGCTGGTTTCCAAAGATACAGCGGTCAACTCAGGTCCTGAGACTGGTGGTGTGGAGCCTGACCTAGAAGAGAGGCCAAAGAAGAGAGGGAAAAAGGTAAGGGGATTGAACTTTTAACCTCTTTTTCGTTCTATGTTGGTGAAGCATACCACCAGCATTATAAAAAATCTGCATAAAACATTTGCAAGGACTTCAATTTCCATTTATAATGTACTGATCCATTCTTGACATTTTAGTTCACAATAATTACTGATTTTCAATAAGTTTGAGGCTTTAAAAAAAAAGAAGTTTTAGACACTTAGTAATTATCAGAAGTTTAGTCTACTCTGGACTTTGTTTTCTCAAAATCTGAAGACTACAACAACAAAAAGTACTGAGATAATGCACACTGCCTTGATCAACTGGTAAGACCAACACATGAAGATGACTAATTTTCAGTCACAATAGTTTCGTTTCCAGGCTGCAAAATGTTCTTTTCTAGTTTTTTGTTTTTATGTGGTTTTGACTGATCATTCCTTATACAGTTTTGTGCTGTGTGTAACAAGGAAACTTCATTGACTTGTTTACAGATGCACTGGAAAAGACGGGCCAGGCTGGAGAAAGAGAAGGAGGAAAAATATGGGCAGAAGACGACAACCGCTGAAGGCGACACTGACTCCATAAAGAAGAAAGACGCAATTTTTGAGGTTAGCCCCAGTTCCCCTCCCCTCCTCATTGTGACTGCTCCTAAGGTCTCCCAGCGAGAAGAACCCACCTCAGAAGCAGAAAACTCTTCCCCAGCTCCTATGGAGACAGCAGACAAAAGCAAGGAAACAGACACAGCTGTTCCTGCAATTGACAGTGAAAAAGAAAGTGAGCCCGGGGAACCGAAGTCGGAGAGTAACGAAGACGTCCAAGCTGTGTGTAAAGAAGACATCAACAAAAACCATTCTGTGGAAAAGAAAGACACTTCCGCTCCTGCTGTTAAAGACACAGAAAGCAGCAGCAGCAGTGAAGACAGTTCCAGCAGTGAGGATGACGAAGACGACGATGAGGATGATTCCAGCAGTGATGATGACAGTTCTCAGAACTCCAAAGGCTCAGGGAAAGAGGAGGAAGAGGAGGAGGAAGAGCGTCCGGAAGACCCCGAAACAACGGAGGCGACCCAGAACTTGGCGGAGATTGTGGCTGACCTGGAGCAGGCGGATCGCGGGGACCACATGAAGGGAACCAACCTCAGCGACTCCTCCGCTCCTGCCAGTCCTGCCAGTCCCGCCAGTCCTACCAGTCCCGCCAGTCCCACCAGTCCCGCCAGTCCCACCAGTCCTGCCAGTCCACCCTCGCCTCCCGCTGTCTCTACCACGCAACCGGAGGAGGGGACTGGCGAATCATGCCCATCAGACAAGCTGCCTGTCAACCCTCCAAACTTGGATATCGAAGACAGCAATTCATTGTCAACATTTTCCTCATCCTCTGACGAAGACGTACCCCACCTTCCGCCCCGGGCCCCTCGCCCCGCCACCCCAAAGAGTCCCCCATCACCCATCCCTGTGGACAGCCCGATCCCAGACATGCTCCCCGAGGAGGCTGATGCTGCTGCAGAGAGGGCGGACGTGGAGGATAAGGTGGACTCTGACCCCAATCTGGGAGAGGTGGAGCTGTCCCAGGAGCCCGCTCCTATGTCCACAGTGTCATCCCAGGAAGGGCCTGTGCTCAGTCCCCGCTCCATGGAGGCTCTGCAGAAAGACTTGGAAGAGCTGCAAGATGAGGAGGAGCACCGCATCCCACCTGCTGATGCCACACCGCAGGAGGCTCATCAGCAGCAGCACACGCCTCAGCAGCACACCCCTCAACCACAACACGCTCCACAGCAACAGCAACAACACATGCCACAACAACACGTGCCGCAACATGTACCCCAGCAGCAGCACACTGTACAACAGCAACACACGCCTCCACAGCACATGCAACAGCAGCAACACACGCCACCACAACACATTCAACAGCAGCAACACACACCACAACAACACACCCCACCACAGCACATGCAACAACAACAACACACGCCACAGCCCATGTCCTCTCAGCAACACACGCCCCAGCCCATGGCCACGCCGGAACCCATGACCCCCTGTGATAGTCGCTCCTTGGGAAGCGTCGAACCCCCCACCCCTCCCCAACACCAGCCTCAGTCTCAAGGTCCCCCACCTACCCCTGTGTCGGCCCCCACCCCCCGAGCCAACCGCAATCCTAGTTGTAGTTCGAACAGCAGCGGGCCGGGCAGTGTGTATTCCCAGCAGCAGGCGTCGGGCAGCATCGGGGGCCTGGGCCACGGCTATGGCATAGACATGGATCACCCGCTAGGAGGCCTGGGCTCCCCGACCCATGTGAGTGCGGCCGAGATGAACGCTATGGCGGTGGCTGCGGGCTACACCGACTGTGCCCAGCAGGCCATGGCGTTCAGCCGTGCGCGCTTTATGGACACGGTGAACATTGGAGCTGTGTCCTACACCCCTGTGGCCACCAGCACCGTCAACTACCCCCACAACTCCCCTATCTCCTACAGCCACTCCATCATGCCTCAGCAACCCCAGTCACAGCCACAGCAGCATCAGCAGCATCAACGACAGCAGCCCAAATCCCAACCCCCTCCCCAGCCTCAACCTCAGCCCCAGTCTCAACCTCAACCCCCTCAGCAGAACCCTGCCCGCCTTCTGCCCAGCCACACACCCACACCCACCCACACCCTGTCCCTGCCGGCGGGAATGTTGCACACGGGTCAGCTAGGTCTGGGTGTGCATGCCGGCTACACTGGCCCTCACCATCTAGCCAAGCTGCAGCAGTTGACCAACGGCATGATGGAGATGGTCCCCGACACCCAGATGACCCCACCCCCCCACCTGACCACCCCGCCCCCTGCCCCGGTGACCATGACGCACTCCCCGGGGCTGATGCGCAGCATGACCACCCCTCCGGTGGTGACCCAGCAGCTGAGTCAGGCGGCTCTCCTGGGCAGCGCCGCGGCAGTACCCACGCCGGGGCACGTGTCTGGGACTAAGTACCAGCAAAGACAAAGGCCCTCGTCGACCGCCGCCAGCAACTCTGTGCGTAAATCGCCCAGCGTGACACCCAACGTGACCGTCAACCCCCCGAACTCCAACATGCCCTTCAACATGACAATCCAGCCCGCGGCGACCCTGTCCACACGCTACCAGGTAGGCCCCATGGGTACTGCTGTGCTGAACGGCACATACCACATGCAGCAGCCCATGATGAACCCCGGCTATCTGAACGCCACCAGCTTCATGACGCAGCAGGGGGTGCCTGTGCAGATGGCAGCCAGCATGGTGAACATGAACATGCGCCCCCAGCAGTTCACCCCGCAGATGCAGCAGCACCTCTCACAGACCAACATGTACCCCGGCCACTACGGGCCCTACAACATCATGAACATGAATATGAACATGCGACGCTAGCCTCTCCTTGTAAACAATCTTGTGAACAGGACTGTGTTAGGCTAGTTTTACCTGGTATCTTCACAAACAAGCGGTGTTACCAACGCCACTGGTAAGGCTTGTCTCAAAATTTGGTTCCTTTTACCTGGTCTGGCCCCAGATCGAACATTTACTAACCAGTGATGTGTGATTTCCCTTTCCTGGCAAAAATACTACTAGTGTGAAGCCATTTTGGATGCAATACACACTTCTCCACATGCTGGACAGGGCATGATCGTTTCAGTATGGTACCCAGTGTTAAGGGAGCTGCATTCACATTTTCCTCTCACCGCAGAAATGAGACATAGAGGAGCTGTTGGCAGTCCGTTGCGTGCATCCTTGTGAAAACTAGCCATGGTTGAGTATTATTTATACAGCCATATAAGCCCTCACTTGTGTTGGCGAATAGTGGCTGTCTGGTGCCGGGGAATTGACTGGTCACTGTTCTGGTTATTGTGTGGGTTTTTGCGTTTTCCTTTCCAAGTATTAAAGTGAACCAGACAGGAGATTGGTAAATGAAGGTCAAATAAAACATGACATTGATATTGTTATGGACAGGCCTCAAGTTTATCAACCTTTCGAAACAATCTGATCATGTTGAGACAAAAACAATCTAACCTTTCGAAAGAATCTGATCAGGTTGAGACAAAAACAATCTTGTTATCAAAGAGAACAGCTATGTGATCTCTGTCAGGTTTGCTAACAGCACACAAACTCAAGGCAAAAAGTTGGTGTGGATTGTGAATATTTTTTTGACAGAGCCAACTGAATAAATGTTTTCCCTTTGATACTAGCTGTTTTCATGACATGCAGTGCTTTGTGTGCCTATTGTTTGGGTTTCAATTTTTTTTTCTCTCTCTCTTCTGTCATTTAATTTAAGTTGTGGTTTCCGTTACTTTTTAAGTATAACTGTATTTGTTGCATGATTTTAGTTTGCAGTCACTTAGCATGACCAAGTGTGTTTTAAGTTGGTATTATATATCATTATATTTTTGTCCTCTTGGTTTGGGTTGATTGACCAGTGAAGTGCTAGTTGGGTTCTTTTGGGGGGGGGGGTTCTTTCCTTTGTTTTCTTTTCCCTCTGTATTAAACAGTATTTTTTTTTTTAAAGGAATTTTATTCCTGAAATTGTTTCCCTTTTTATCAGCATCAACAATACAATGTATCAATCATCATGGCGTCTTCAACCACATGCTTTGCTTAGTTGTCGAGTCTTGGTTGAATGTGTGCTGGCAATGTTATTTTTTTGTGTGTTCTTAAGAATTATTAACTTATTTTTACAGGGCAAATCATTGGTTTTTGTTTGTGTTTGTCACCTACAGGCTTTAGTTGTGTAATGAAATATTAACATGCATTTTTTTATAAAAAAGTTATGGTTGCGCAGGCCACTAAATATGATTAATATGCATGTCAAATTCAAACCTACAGAGAGAAGAAAATACAAACTTCCAATAACAGCTTAGTCATAAGATTACAGATTTTAAAGACCCACCAGATCACGTGTCAAAATCACGGGTTTCACACGTTTTCCCTCTTATAGCTGGTAAGAAATCTTGTTTTGACCAGGTTTGACTCCCATACAAATGCCCCCAAATTCAAAACGAAACATTTTAAAGAGCAGCCTCAATTTGAAGTGGGGGAATTTGTATGTGGGTCACAGCTACCCAGAAAAATGGGTCAGTGTGTCTTTAAGACCGTCACATTTGATGTGCATTCACAGTCTCTTGAAAGTTGACATGCGTCACAGTTACTGACCTAGTGAAGTTTGTCTCATCCCACTACTCCCAATTTAACTCTTCTAGCGCCATGTATTTTCTTACGTTCTTGGTTGTCCGTTGCATCTCAACCGACAAGAGAGAAATAACTTTTTTTATTCGAGTGCGCATGCGTTGCTTTAACAGGAAAATCACCGACATAAGCTCTAAAAAATGAACAAACACATGGCAGGGTACTTGGCAGTGAATGTCTTTGCATTTGGTGGGAGTGTAGAGATGTACTGCCCATGGTGCTAGAAGAGTTAAAAGCTTTGCAATCTGAACATGTACATTTTCAATCTCTAGGGGTTTTATCGTTTTGTTTGAAAAATCCCATTCTCTCTCTCTCTCATTAACTTGCAAACACATCAACTCATGTTTTTTCTAGCTGTCATTTTGTTAACAGTTCACAGGCAAAAAAACAAAGAGAATATCTGAACTGGAGCTACACTGCTGATGGTGGTACTACATTTTTTGTGTGATTTGTGGCGAGTTAAGTAAAATTCTAAATGATATGCACTATCTTTCAGGCATGGTAGACCTCCGCGAATCGCGGAAAATCCGCGAAACAGTTTGAAACAAAATTATTAAAAAATACATTGAAATGGCATGAAAAAGTGAAAATTTCACTCATTTATTGAATTTTCTTCGGACCCCCGGACATTTTTCTTGAAAACCACTTTGTCCCCACTACCCTGCCTGATCTTTGTAGACATTAAAAAGCTTGGTAAAATGACATTGAAAGCATACACTTTGAAAGAAGAAAAATAAGCTGAAACGAAAATGGGCTTTGAACAGATGTTGAATGTTTTTAACTTAAATCATTGTGTAAAATATAAAATTGAAAAGGAAAGCTTTGTTTAAGAGTCATGAAAGGTACGTCTTTGATCTGGGTTGAGTTGATAATAAAAACAGCAAACGGCAGTTCCAATGCTCCATACGTTAAACCCAGTGGCAACGAAAAAGTTGTCATTTGGTCAAAATTTACCCACCCACCCCTTTCCTTCCTCATCAGTCACACAAAAATCGCATGCTTAAATAAAAAAAAATATATAAAAAAAATAAAAATGGGTGGTGCGCCTCTGGCTGCGACGCGCTCTCCAGGTGGGAGCAACCCGAATTTCACAGAGATGCCTCTGTGACTATAAAGTACCTAATAATACCTATTTCTTTGTATGTCTACAAGCTTTGTCCCTTTCTTTCTTTGTTGGAGTGTATGCTACACTTGCATGGGTGAAACTTTTCCTGTTATACAAGGATTTCCTGTTTTTGAATTTTACCAGAAAGGGAATTTCCTTTTTTTCAAATTTATCAAACAAGATCTTTGTGTATCTACTGTATTTTTCAAACACTTTAAAATAAGTATTTGTGTAAATTGTGGAAAAATCAAACTAAAATACCTTCATAAATCAATTTTTTTCTTCAGCTGCAGGGGGACGGACATTACCCCTAGACCCCGGCCTTTCAGGGGTTTTTCATTTTGTGTAGTTGCACCCATGCGCTTGGTCAATCCATCAGATTGGTTGTTTAGCAAAAAATAAAATAAAAATCTGTGATCATGTTAACTCAGTTAACACAATAACTGGTGTGATAATTATCAGTAAAACACTGATTGCAAAACCAAAATACTATTAAAAAAATTACCTGTCAGTCCCAGGGACTGATAATGTTTTAATAGAACTGATAAATCAGCTTTAAATGTTTTTAGTTACTTTGGTTTTCACTGGTTTTTGTTTCCCTAGGACTGGTTTTCACAACGGTTGTCCGGGGAATTGATGGTGGGACTGGTTTTCATAATTCCTAGCGCGATCACTGCGAAAAATAATTTAATCCACGTTATGTTTATATATTTATACCCCTGCCGACAACCAAGGACATACAAGGGCTGTCAGGATGTTACGTGTACGTAGATATGCACAATTGAATGCTGAATCAGAAACAAGTTTACGTAAAGTGTTGTGCTTTTTTTGAAATGATTGATACAATGACGAGGCTCTTAAGGGGCACATTGGTTGCATAGCTAGCTGCATGGTTATGTAGGCTGGGAACATTCAGCTGATAATTTATTTTCAATAGAAACAGTTTGCTTCAGAGAAGAATAAAACATTTTCATCATGTAAAAACAAATATCACTTTGTCTTTGGTATGAATCTGCTAGGGTGTTACTGTCATTCATACTGTCATGTTCCTCCAGGCCTACACTATACTAAATGACTATTTTCTTTGCTGCCAAATCTTTTTTTCTCCAGATTTCTTACATTGCTATATCATGAGTTGACAATAGGAATTGTTCGGAAATAATTAAGGAGAGTAATCTTATTCACTATTGTGAATGGGAGTGATCTTGCCTAATTCAATCGGTCAAACAGGGGAAGTTATTCTACCATCAGGTAGATTCCCCTGTTAAGCTGAGATCGTGTAGCATGACTTGAGAGTAAATTAGACCGACAAGCGTTTGTTTCATTCTCGTTATAAATTTAATGAGTACACAATTTTCACTCACCTACTTACGGTAAAAATTCACGAGATGGAAAAAATCAAGCGACTCAGGCTGATCAGGATGCCCTTATTACGCAAAGAAAAGAACACGCTTACGTCAAAGTAAATAATCCCCCAAAATTACGTCGATAGCGTCAGCTCATGCCACACAAAAAAGAATGCACGATGTACAAACTCGATTTGTTCTTTGATGCCAAACTAATCAGTGTCGATTGTGGCCACGCACAGCGAAGAAGAAAAAGAAGAAGATGTATTTCGAGTTCAATGCAAATTAATATGTTGAAAGGTTAAGGTAGGTCACTGAGCATGCCCAGTAGGCAAACACGCCCGGTTAGCTTTCCTGTGGTCAAGAAAGCCATCTAGGCCAATCTCAATTTGTTTATTTCTTTGCGAGTTCTTGACGTTTGCGAGTTGGATCAGTTTGTAACCCCTCTTTCTATTTAAAATGTTTGCAAATCGTTCACTCAGCGACGTCATTTTTTGTTGTTACTATGGTATTTGACCGAGAAAGTAAGGTAAGCAACTATAATTTTCACAAAGTGCTCTCCCCTAGGTTTTTTTCCGAAAATTTGTCTATTGCAACCCTTGGTATGTTTAATGATGAACACCTCATGCAGACAAACCTAAGAATTTTATATTCAGAGGATGAGGTGCACTTTACATAGGGGGGTGGGGGGAAGGAGTTTCAACCATCATGGTCTTTGGATACAGATACATTTTGTAAAAAACAATCTGCAAGAATCTGAAATAGGAAGCACAGTACAATGGAGTCAATGCTTTGAAACTAATTGAACATGATTATGACTGAATCGAGAGTGCCAGTCTTAATTCCAACATCTATATCCCCACTTGTTTTAACCATTAACATTGGCCTTTAAATTTTAGTCTTTGTCTATCTAGATTCAAGATGTGGTTTTTTTATAAAAATGTAGAGTGTACATGTTGGGAGAATTATGTGCACTTTCATAAGAAGATAATGCAAATACCTACAGTATTACCACATTTTAAAAAAAGAAGAAGATTAGTATAGTATATATTAAAAAACAAGTATAGTAAAGCATGATTTGAAGACACTTGGGTTAGGGCAGATTTGATTTTGTTTAAGTTCAAGTTCAAGTATACTTTAATATCTCCAAAAGAGAAATTCAGGTTAGGTGCCAACATGACAGAGATACAACATAACTGAAAGAACATTACTCAAACGTGTGAAACTAAATTATACCAACCAAATAATTATCATTAAAATTCATCACATCAACTTAGAAATGTGCACATTTAAAACACACAGAGAGGATCAATGACCATTATTAACTTATAGTAGTCAATCAAATAACAAAATTTGGAATACATCATCATCAACAATCAACACACATGATAATAGTATCTCCACACATTACAATTACTGCAGTCAGATAGCTGTTAATATTCAATCAGAACAAGATAGAATAAGGACAGAGAGAGAGAGAAATGAATTTAAGAGATGGATAGAAAGTGGTATGAAAGTTTTTTTGTGCCCGTGATTTCAGCTTGTTTTACTTCCCCTTGTGTTTTTGTATTGCACAGAACTGTTCATTGTTTTCAATGCTGTGCTCATTATGAATCACTTTGTGAATGTCTGGTTGTGAGAAGTGAATGTGTTGTGCGGTTCCAAATAACAACCATGTCTTGTGTTTTGACGGTTCGCTTGGGGTTTTTTTTTCCATTTACATTTTCAGTATGTTCCATTTTAAATAAAGGACAGTTTTATTTGTTTATTTAATAATTTAGTATACCTACAAAAAATACTGCAGAGAAAGCTGTTGTTTGTTGCCCCCTTCCCTCCCCTAAACGATGCCAACAAGTACCATATATATTTAAGCACATTGAGCTTAACGGGCAATGGTCAAACGCTGAGTCTGGATTAATTTTGTGTCGACAAAGATGTTGATAAAAGGTTTATTTACAATTTGGTAATCACAGCTAGCAACCTAGACTGTTTGTCACTCAACTTTTTTGTCTGGAAATGTTGGCTTAACTGATAACACCAAATTTATGTCATTTGTGTGAACTTGACATTTTATTGTGTACTCAATTTGGCAAGTGTCATGAAAGGATAATGATGTATTTTCCACCATTAGACAGGCAATAGTATCAAATGAAGACAGGCAATAGTATGAAATGAAAGGTGTGTTCATTTGTAAATTAATTTATTCTACATCAAGGTGGTTGGATTTTTTCCCTTACAGGTAAGGTTTATGAAAGGTATCCTCACCGGAAAAAAAAAAATGTTTCCCATTGTCATACTGTGTATTATTCATTTCCAATCCTCGTTTCAAAAACCTAATTTTCCGAATGTGATTTCAGTCATGACAACTTGCATTCATCTGATGTACTGTACTTTCATTGTTCACTTAGTTTTCTTGTTATTATCTTTTTTGGTATATAATTTGGACTGTACAAGAATTTGGCAGAGAAACGGTTGTTAAAATATGTTATAATTAGTACATTTTGCCAGTGTTTTTTCTTGCTGTACATAAATAGTGGATGTCCAAATTGTCTTGAGCGTGGTGTTGTTAAACCATGCCTATGGTGATATTGTCTGTTTGACTTTTGAGTGTTCACATTGTGTCCAGACATGTTTCCTTGTTGTCATTAGCCAGGGCTTTAAGCAAAATGTTGGAATTTATGCTACTTTTATGATGTGACCAGTAAAATAATTTGTATTGTTTGTACAGATCAATGTTCATTTTATTGCGTTCACAGATGGTTAAGTGTATTGCATTAACCATTGACTAGCATACCATGGCTTAAACATGAAAAATTTCCCTCACATTAATCGGCTGTGACTTAACTACTAGCCAACGGTCTCCAGATGTGACTTATTTATTACCTAGTAAGTAGTTTATGGTCTGAAGATTTTAAATGTTTTCCACAATAGCTTATTGAACTCCCTTTTGTCTCTATTATCAACCAGCCACAAGAGAAAGCAGGTTAATGTTTTCAATGATATTGCTGCAGTTGATAAAACAAAGGAACATACTTTGCTGATGACATTTTATTTATTGTCAATGCACTTTAATATTACAATTTTGTTTCTCCATTTCTTAAAAGCAGGGGTGATTTAAATGTCAACGTAACAAAAACATTTTCAGTGGAATCAAGACACAACAAATACTGTTATGTCAGCATAGTTACTTGGTATGTTTAAAATGTCAGCAAAATCGATTCTTCATTTCATTCAGATATCTGTCCTTCCATTTTCTGGTTTTGTAACTCGTTTGATCTTATACTTGCTTCTTTTTTTTGCACCTAGGCTCTTAGTTGAAGCAGGCCGCAAGGACATTGTCTCTTAGAATGGCGGACTCCATTTGCTTGACATAGTCAGAACTGCCGTAGATATCTGTTGACATTTCGGTTATTTCAGGAGCTAATTTCTGCAGGATTTTTAACTCACTCTTTACTGGCCGATTGCTTCCCTTTACAACCGTTCAATACTAATGTACGCTATAGCGTTTAACCATTTACAATTCCACGAAGCCTGCCAACCCAATCTGGTATAGAAGTGTTCCTCTACGGTCCCTTAATAGTTTTCAACCAATGAAATCACTTCCCTCCCGTCTATTTTTAGTACCGCAATGAATGAAAACGAGTCACTACCCCTCTCTTCGTCTTCTTTGTTATGCTTTTTCTAAATCTGCTAATAATAAAAATTTTACTTTGGAATTATAACATATGCTAGCTTTTATTATTATAAACAATACCGCAAATCTTCAAAACTGTGCGGTTACTTTTTTTTTAATACTTTTTATGTAATGATGCAAACCCACCTAGTATGGAATGTTTGTGCGCTTCATGTACGCTATAGCGTACATTACTATAGAGAGAGTTAAATATGTTGGCATTGTGAAAGGCTTGGTTGGCATTGTGAAATGGTTAATGGTTAGAACATTTGTTACTTGTAGATCTTTGAAAATTCGTTTTGTTTTTCTGTCCACCCAACAAATACTTGATCTAACACAGGGAAAACAAAGGCAGCAGGAGAGGGGTTACCCTAAGTAAGTAAATGTACTTCTCAGAGTGAGCATAGAAAAAGATCTTTAGGCTGTTAAGTCTTTGTAAATTGATTTTGTAAAGCCTCATAGTTATAAGATGGGGCCATTTTTATTTCGTTGTTAAGGCCGCTGCAAGCCCATCTGGATGTTTAAAAGAAATGTATGCAAATATTTGCCAGTATTGCTGCTTGAAATGCTATAGGTGTCCATTGGCAAGATATGAAATGATATACATGTAGGCTAAAGAAAAAAATGATGGTTAGCTTTACGTCAGTAGTAAAGACTTTATTTCAGTTTCATGCTTATTATAAAGAACTTACATTTCACCAACTCCTAGGCGCAAGGTATCCTTCAAATGACCTTGCATTATTCCTAGCCAATTTCTTGCCTTGCTGTTTGTGTTGGTCAGAAAGTTGTGAAATTCGGGAGCTTTTTGTGGAAAAGGCTTTTCAGCTATTACCTTCCTTTGTCTTTTGGGGTAAATGTTTTAAAATCACTGAGTGAGATACAAGACATTTTTTTTTTTAAACGTGTACTATTTATAGCAGTATTTTTCCCCCAAGTGAAATTCACTCAAACAAGTACAAACGGCTGATTCTTGCAGATGTAAGAGAACAATAAGCTTACCTTTTTCCTGGGAATGAAGGATTGTTCCGGTCTCAAAAACCACAATAGTGCTGAGTAAGTCATGGTCATTCATTTTTTTTTGTTTGACCCTTTGTGCTAGGTGTTTTTTTTATACAGGTTTTTTCTCAGATTTACAATGCTAAAGCTTTCATTTATTGAGTTTATATTGCTGTGTGTGTTCATCAAGTCGTATTCTTGCGTCGCTTCCCATTTCAAACCATGTAGAAAAGAATTGTGAATATGAAATTTCTGGGGGGTTTTGTGCATTTCGGTTGAATCATGTTTCACGTTACCCACCCCACCTTTGTGTTGTCGAATTATGATTCCAAGCAGAAATAATGTCTTTCTAATCATTAGTTCTTGTTTTTTTATGTTTAGTCCATTTTTTTGTCTGTGCAAGATTTGTCATGTTGGTTTTTTTCCCTCCCTTTCATTATTCACTGGCCTTTTGTTGTAAACAAAAAATAAATAATATTGTTGTATTTTAATGATTGAATTTATAAGTGTGTACAAAATTTCAAGGACTGAATTGTGCTAACAGCACTTTCAGGTAAAGAATAAATTATGAGTTGAAACATCAAGAGTGTGTAGTGTGTATGTGTTGTGATATTCACGGTCATACTCTCTCTCTCTCACACACACACGCACACACTCTTTTCCCCTCATTTTAATTCAATATTTGTTTATGTCTGGGGTTTTGGGGTTTAATTAATGTATTTATTTAAGTCTAATATCACCATTGTTGTGAACAGACTTTGAATTCAATCAATCAATCAAATCAAATTGTGCGAGTATGAAAGATGCTGAGAGGAAATGACCCGCATTTTGCCCTTAGCTGGGTAACAACCAGTGATTTGGAATAATAATAATAGATTTATACAGCGCTTTACCTCAAATGAGCCCAAAGCGCTTTACAATCAATTCTTCATCAACAAGTAGATAACAAAAATAGTATTTAAGAATGACACAAACCAGCAACAACGCTTATACAAAGCAACTCTCTCTCTCTCTCTTTTTAACTGTGTGTGTGTGTGTGAGGTTTATAGCTCTGCATGATTTATGTTGATAAACAATTATTGTGTTCAATTTGGTTTGTTTGTCTTCGGACATTGTAAGGACGTTTGTCTGTGCAATTAAAACATTTCAGTTCTCTCTCTCTCACACACACACACATTTATCGACACCGACTCATTATTCATCTTTCATTCAGTAAGCCATAGCAACTGAGTTGCACAGACTGACCACATACACCAACACACATACACAAACATTAGAGGATGGATACACATACAAATACACTCACAATGTACGCAGGCAGACAGACACGCACATGCATACAGACACACACATACACATGCATGCACACATAACCCACAAAACCAAAGCACATGCACGCATGTATGCACACATGCATGCTCACGCACATACACAACACGCACACACACACCACAAAATAATTTAAATGCTGCATATTACGGACTATAAGGCGATGCCTTCCCAAACTTAGACCCCTCACAGTAGCTTTTCTCAGCTCCTTTCAGTTCATGCCTTCTGTTAACATTTGTCACCAGCATAAACCAATTTAAAGCGTTTTATCCATTAGGCTTACATTGTTTTATGGTGGTATGCCACTTGTAAGGTCTTTTCCTATCCCTACCCACAATCAATGATAAGAATATTTGCCTCTGTTAACCCTTTCACCGCCAAAGTCGCATGTTAGCACCACAGTGATTTAACACCTATATCACTAAAAGGCAACAAATTGGGGTCTATTTTATCCCAAAAAAACCATTGTCTTAGTTTTGGGAAGTAAGGATAGACATTATTTTATTTATGTCACAGAATAATCTTCTAATACTGCAGGTGGATTTTGTTCTCTACCCGGGTAAATTTAATGGAATTTTTTGGCTGAAATATGGCTGGCGGTGAAAGGGTTAAAGGAAATATCTTGAAACAAATAGCTCTCTGTGGAAAACTGAAAGGAGCCAGAATGAGGGGAATTGGTGTACTGTGCCCTGCGTCTTATAATATGACAATGTAGTAAGAAACTGTAGGAACAAAATCAGAATTTTGTGTCAAATTTTGGGGGTGCACTTTATAATAGGGTGCACCTTATTTATTGTCCGTAAAATACGGTATGTACTGTATACTTTTTTGCACACATAAATGAACGAAGAGGCAGTAAAAGAATCCTATTTTTTCCAATTCTCATCTGTAACTAACAGGCATGGTAGACCTCCGCGAAACAGTTTGAAACAAAATAATTTTAAAATGCATTGAAATGGCATGAAAATTTCACTCATTTATTGAATTTTCTTCGGCCCCCTGACCCCCCCCCCCCCCCCATTTTCCTTGAAAACCACTTTGCCCCCACTCCCATGCCTGAACTAAGCAATCAAACAACCAGCATGCATCTTACATAAATGAGAACTAGAAGTTCATTATGCGGAATAAGATCATTGCAACCAATTCCCTCTTCAGGGTTCGTACGGTCTTTAAAGGTCAGTAAAAATTTGTAAAAAACGCCACCCCATTTTTAAGCCCTTAAAAAGTCTGTAAAAACAGCCATTTTGTCCAGAGTTTTTAAAAAGTCTATTTTTGATCAACAGGCTTATCCTTCCCAGTACATACTTTGATGATCAGTTCTATTCAGAACAAAATGCCGCAGTACAAATCCTGAAAAATCTGGTAGGTCACTGTGCATTTGGTGTTTGATATTTTGGTCAAGTCACAGAGACTTATGATTACCTCTGTGAAATTCGGGTTGCTCCCATCTGGAAAGATCGTCGATGCAAAGCGCAGCGCCACCTATTGTATATGTGTGGTGTGTGTGTGCACATGCATTACCGTCATATACAGTCATTATTTTGGGGGGAAAGGACTTTAAGAAGTCTTTAAAAAGTTTGTAAATTTGGAAGGGAAAAATCTGTACGAACCCTGCTGTTATAAAACGACTCAGAAATTGGATAATCAGCAAATTTGACTTCTGTACCTATGTGCAGCACCTTACTGTACAACTCGTAATGATAGTATTGCTGGGCTCCCAGGGTTTGTTTGGTGGTTTTTTTTTTAGTGAATTTGCTTATTTCAGTTAAGTCGAAATTAAGTTAATTAATGAAGTATTTTTTTTCATATATATCATACATTAAAGAAAAAGGGAGGGGAGCACAGCTAGTATTCAATTGAAAGATAAATAAAAACTCTTAACTTGTATTGAGTACCAGTATCGAATGCAAAGATCTTTTGTTATTGAAACTCTGGATACATTTGTTAAAGTTATGCTGGAAAATTCCATACATTTCAGGGATGTTTTACAGTGTACAGAATGCCTAACTGAGGCACAAACAAAAGACAAGTACATGTACCATATTTTTCAGATTATAATCCCCCCCCCCCCCAGGTTTTACACAAAATTCAGATTTAGTTAACCCTTTCAACGCCAGCCATTCTTCAACCAAAATTTACCATTAAACTTACCAGGGTAGAGAAAAGATTTTGTCTGCAATATTGTGGATTCCTCTCTGACATGCATAAAATAGGGCCTATCCTGGCCTCTCAAAATTAAGAACATACGGTCATTGGTTAACAGACCCTCATTTGATGCCTTTTAGTGACATGGGTGTTAAATCATTGTGGTGCCAAGAGGCGACAAAAGGGTTTTAATACACTTTCTTACTATTTTGTTCGTCATACTTTAAGGCACATAGATCGCCTTATAGTCCGTAAAATACGGTATCTAAACTGGAGATTCGCATTATTTTTGTAGTCCCAGTTCTATAAGAACGGGACTGCATTACGACGGGACGAGGGCTGTGCGTTTCTCTGCTGTCTGTATGTATGTGTGTGTGACCAAAATATGTTCCACTTCATAGCGCCTAAACCACTGAACCAATCTTAACGAAATTTGGCAGAATTGTTCCTTAGGGTGCCTAGATGCTGCCCGTGGCATTTTGAAGGGCCAATAGCACAGTGAGAGTGAGAGCTGAGCGGGTCCCGAAAACAAACTTGTGCTCATAGTTTCAAAACTGTTGGCGTTAGGCCACTATAACTATATATTTTTGTGATCAGCATCATTAGGGGAATGCAGTGGGAGACAGTTTGAAGGTGGGTGTTGCTGGTAACTGGGACTACGTTTATATGGCATTGCCATCTTGTTCTTTTTCTTTTCTGCTCAATTATGGGGATACACATAATCAGTAAATCTAAAGAAGGTAAGAATACCATAGTAAATCAAATATGTTTTCAGCCTGCCTTTCCTTCTTTTTTTTTTTTACTGCAGTGGAACCTCCATTATAAGACTCCCTCCCATATAAGACCTACTTCTCTGAGACATTGCCCTTCTTTGTAAGTATTAAAATTACCTCCCTTAGAAGACCCCTCCCTTATAAGACCTCATTTTGGATGCTTTTTGAAGGTCTTAAGGACTAGATATGCCTTAATAACAATTATTGTGGCGGTACCATAGCCGATGAGGTTTATCCGAGGCGTGGTTACCGCTACACCTATCTATATTGATTAAAAAAATCGGGACTTTACTGGTGTTGCACTGCCTCTGGGCATTGCGGCCAGTATTGTTCCCACCATCTTTGTATTTACAAATGTCCCATATGTGTCTATGACCGAGAGGACGTAAAACACCATTTTTCATTCATTTTTGAAGGTCTTATAAGGGAGGTTCCACTGTAGTACATATTTATTGCATTCACTAGGTCAAACAGGTTTATTTTTATTTTTAAGTGCAAGAATACACATGTAAGTAATGATGCACAACACACACAAAACTGACATTTTCTCCCACATTTTAATTTTCACAACCAAATTCAGCAGGGTATCTATCAAGTGATGTGTTTTCTATGTAGCCACTGCACAATAAGGTTCACTCTATGATGATTCTTTTTTTTATATTGATATGAATCATAGAATGGTCTAACGTGTGTATGAAAAAAAGAACAAACAAGCATGAACATGGAATATTCCAAACTTTCACGAAGATTAAAATGGTGGGGATAGGAGAGGAAATAAGGAAATAAACAGGTGGAAGAAACTCTCCTAAATTAACTCCCTCCACCAAAGAAACTCGCCATAATTAACTCCCTCCACCAAAGTTATTTCCGGCACCACCACCTAGCAAAGCATGGGCAACAGCCACAGGGAAGCAAACCTACACTTCATCCTCAAAAAAAGGATGAGCCAGGTTTGCCTGTATGACCATCACAGTACACAGCAACAGTGGTGGAGAGAATTGTTTACAAACAAACAATTTTCACTATTTATCAACTTCATGTAAACAGCACAATATATTATTGCAATGTATTTCATTAGCTTTACATGGCCCAGCAGTGTGCACTCAGCAGAGGTGGGTAAAAATTCTAGACAATGATTAGACTTCTTTTTTTCTTTTTTCTTTTTTTTTGCATCAGCGTTGTCAAATACTTGTATTACTAACAGACACATGTAGGGTAAAAACAAACACACACAAAAACATTCCCATCTTTTCTCCATGTAGGCAAGTTGGACAGGAATTTAGAGCTTTAAAACAGCGGTAGTGTTAATTTGAACAGTGAAGTGGTGACAGCCAAAAGATATCTTTCTCAAGTCATTGCTCTGAGCAACGTGATCTGATCCATGAAACCAGAGACCTGATTTCTTTGTGAAGAGTAATCTTTTTGAATACCTTTAACCCCTTCACTGCTCGGGTACAAGACAGTCTCGTACCTGTTTCCGGCACTCTCTGCGCCTACGTACGAGACTGTCTCGTACTTGTTTGGTCATCGATTTTTGAGTAGGCTGCAAGGGAGAATACTCTGAAAACTTGCCCTGACTGTTCTAGAGATGTCAAAGCACAGTTCTTTCCCTTTAACTGGTCGAAACTTGACCAAAATCTAAATTCTTTCTGTTTACGCATCGGAATGGTATGCCAAGTTATGCATAATTTACTACACTATAAAACACTAAGTGTTTATCATATTGTTCCAGATGTATGTTCTGATGTTCAGTAAACAGTAATACCAGTTTTCCAATGTTTTGTGTGATTTTATGTGCTGCAGACTTTATGTTCCAAAACTGTCATTTAAAAATAAAAAAATTATATCCATATTTCTCACACTGATTTCCAAGTAAATGAAATTATTCTTATATCACATCATAGCCAAGGGTGTAACAAAAAAAACATGCACAAAACCTTAAGAGATATATCAATAAATGAGTGAGTGGTAGGCAGTTTAGTGAACCTACCGAAAAAATAAGAAATTTGCTCAGGCAGACAGCAACACAGAAATGCTATTACTACGGCAGTGAAGGGGTTAACATCAGAGGATAGGTGGGGTTTTTAAGTCAGGGAATAGACCGATAGTAGTGGAGCTTTGATTCTTAACGTCTCTGTTGATTAAGATCTCCTGTCACAACATTTTTCTCACTTAGAAAAACAATTCTTCACTATTCTGACCTACCCATGCACATTTGAAATCATAATACTGTGCAATGGTACCAACAATGGTTTTTTTAAATAGCAGGAAAGGCATCTTATAAATTACCTGGTGGACTTCTTTTAATGCCAGAACATCAAGTCAACATTTAGATCCTAAAATGTAAAGACAGACACGGGCCATGAATGACAAAGAAGCACCCAAAAACTGCACAAAACAAATGGAATGCAGTCCTGATTCATTGACACCATCTTGACAAAGTCATAAGCAAAAGATTCACACTACAATATGCAAACAATGGTTTATCACAGAAAAAAATATATGCATAAAATGAGTTATGGTGAACAATACTAATTCACACACACAAGACAGAGTACAAGGACACCTAAGCAATAAATGAAGTAAAACATGATAGTGAGTATTAACAAAATATTTCTTCTTTAAATGACTCAAATATCACTCTCTTAACATGTATCTATGCATAAAATGAGTTATGGTGAACAATACTAATTCACACACACAAGACAGAGTACAAGGACACGTGAGCAATAAATGAAGTAAAACATGACAATGAGTATTAAAATATTTCTTCTTTAAATGACTAAAATATCACTCTCTGTAAACTGTGTATCTATCGAACTGTTGATGAATAGATGGAGTACGGCACCACTCAGTGTGCAACCAAAAGCACAATGTCAGTTCTCTTGTGTGGTAGTGCACAAGCGGGCGTGCAGTTATTAAAGTGAGCAGTGCGCGTTAGAGAACTCGGAGAGGGGTGAGGGAGACAACTCTGGACATGTGAGAGAAGTTGGGGTACACTTTTGTAAAAAAGAATACTTTTAATGTAAGTATTTATCTATTGTTATTTATAAATGTGTTTAGTTTCTGGTGCATATGTTTTACGTGTCCACAAGAAAATCATGCATTTTTGAGGACAAAATAAAGCGAAGTTGAAGTTTGAAAACATGTCCAACGTGTATACAGAAAGCAACAAGCTATTGTTTGGGAATTAACTGCACTGAAAGGCAAACAACACTAGCCCAGATATTACATTTCTATCAGATAGAAGATTTTAACTGTATTACGTAGTTCTCTGACCTTAAGAGTTATTAACAGGCATGGTAGACCTCCGCGAATCGCAGAAAACCCGCGAAAAAGAAAATTTGACCCCACCCAAAAAACAAAAAAAGCCAGGGTAAAAATTTGCTCGGGTGCCTAAAAATTACGTGCGCTAAAACCTATGCAATCGCTTTGCGGAACCGGATGAGAATGACTGAACAAGCAACTTCCCGCCGAAGTTAGCAGTCGTGCGTGGCCTAACTCACGCCACACGTTTCCAGATTTGTGATCCTAGTGCTTCTTTTTCTTATTCTTCTTCATTTTGACGCCCAACTTCATCATTTTAGTTTGAGTCGACATCTTTCAAATGAAATGCAGAATCGGTTGGATATTCTTCCGCAAAACTCACTTTGCCTCCACTCACTTTACCTGAGTAAAGCTCACTTTACCTGAGTTAAACATCTTGAGTTTCCAAGAGGCAGTGACTTGGTGTGTTGGCTGATGAAACATGTATCTTATTTTCAAAACTAGACCACATTTACTGCTAGTTAGTTGGTCTGTTTCTACGTCAACAAAAGTTTGAATAAACTGAGTTCGATAAATTTTAAAAACACAAGAACAATCACCATAAATAGACTGCAAACTTGCACGCAACAACCCAAAGGCTTCAATCAAGTGGGTACAAGCATATGTTGTCACAACCACATTTATGGTGTAATAACCTTTCTCAAAATGTTCAACAACAAAAGGAAGAAGCACCAATTTGTACAAAAAGGATGGCAAGCTCCAAAAGGAAAGAATAGAGTGCTGCAGGAAAATAATACGCAATCAATAAACCATTATTTAATAGTTTCAACTTCAAGAGCTACAAGTTCAACATTTTCTATTCTCGTACATTACTGGTTAACCAGCGGCGAAGCGAAACCTGGTTAATGTTTCAGGACTGTCTGTTCCTGGCTGACTACGTTACCACGATAGCGTTTGAACACAGGGACCTAAGACCCTCAAACTTTGCATGCAGATAGGTAGTTAGGATTTCTCGGCCAAGTTCGAAGATGAAGGTCGAGGGTCAAGGTCACTGGAACCCAAAATGCTGCAGCGTCGCTGGTTAATCTAGCGTCTTAACGCTCAAGTTTATCAATTTGTGTTTATCTCCAAAATCAAGGACTAAAGTTTCAGCTTCCAAAACTCATCAAAGCTTCCTTGAAACAAAACCAAACAGAGTACAACCATGTCTTATTGAAAATCACAGCAATAAAAATCTCCTCAAACTTATTAACAATGGTGTAAACAATTTTTTTTTCAGAAAACAATTTTTTTTTTCATTACACCAAAAATACTTTCCAAGTAAAGAAAAAGTATAAAAAGCAACAAAAATATCATAAGCAACGCATAAAACCAAAAAGTAATCTTTCTTACAAACAATAACTTTAGAAGAAAACTGCAAATAAGAAAACTGAACTGAAAACTTTGAAAACTTTTCAAAGAAAAATACTTTTGAAGAACAAGAAAAAGGTGAAAACCAATCGACATGTGCAGCTAGGACTTTGGTACTTTCCTGACGGCCGCAATGATTTCCGTGGTGTTGGCCAGATCGCCCCATTCCTTCTCCCGATGTTCAAACAGGATGCCCTGCTCGCCTGGCCCCAGCACAAAAATGCCTGCAGACAGTAACAGTAATCTTTGAGGCATATGTTCTTCTTTCTTTAACCCATTCAGTGCTGTCTATTGACGGCTGCGTTGCCTGTTAGGCTGGTCTTTTTTGGGGTGCGGCAAAATAGTGAATGAGCACTGACGTACATATATATATATATACATTGGTGGCAAATACTGAAGCATTATAGAGGACATATATATGTCGTAGGCACTGAAGAGGTTAACTCATTCGCATCGCAATGATTTTGAATTATTAAAAAAAGTCACAAATCACTCCAGCCATACATACAAACAAAACATACATAAACAAAAGGAGAAATAAAAGAAGATTACGGGTTTTTACTTCAGGTTTAGACATAGGGAAGTGGTAGATCATACTTTTTTTTATATAGACTTTATATAGAAAAACTCTCTACACCGATTGGTTTCCCCACAACAAACCATTACCAAAGCAAAGTCAGAGGCAAAATTGTGGTCTAAGGGAGTGAAGCGAGTTTAGAAGTGACCAAGGTACGGTGTGCACACATATTTACTTCTCTTTAACTCACAAATCACTCCAGCCATACACACAAACAAAACATATATAAACAAAAGGAGAAATAAAAGAAGATAACGGGTTTTTACTTCAGGTTTAGACATAGGGAAGTGGTAGATCTATCAGACTTTGTTATATATAGACATTATATAGAAAAACTCTCAACACTAATTGGTGGTATCACAGACACCTGTGTAATCCGGACAGTTTTACTCAGTTTATTCTCTTCTTATTCATTACTAAAAGAGTCTATAGTATAGTGACCACCTCGCAGTTACGGACAGTTTGGGCCAGTCTGTAGGGTGGTCGCAATACTGAGGTTCCACTGTAGTCAGCTGACTGGCATACATGCAAACTTTTAGCAATCTTTCCAATGAAATATCTTTAGTCTTTTAGGCATGCCTGCACACACACACACACACACACACACGTACACGTACACACACTCACTTCAACAGACACACCATTGCCTACGCATATTCGTATCTACCTTACACAAAGTATACAATATAGCACAGTGCACCAGAGGAATACACTATACTAAGCATACCACAGTATACAAAGAAAACAATATTATTATCACAGTATTCAGGAGTACCTAGACTTACATTCACATACAACTCAAATGCTCTTGTGAACTATCTTATCTTTTACTTTTCAAACCCTATTGAATAAAACAAGCAACACTGTCAATAACATGATCTTACCTCCTAAAAGTCGCCCTTCTCCTTCCAAGTTCCCATCCACCCCTTTCTGACTGTTGCGAGCTATGTTACTCCAAACGCTCGCTCGCATGAAGCCTGACAAAAACAACCATCGCTCCTTGGGCCCGTAGAATTTACGCTGGTGAGGACAGAAAATATTGACAAAATAAACTGATAAAAAAAAAACAGGGATCTTTATACTTTTCTATTTACGGGGACCAAAAAAATTATCACTGGCAAAGTAAATGACACAGAATACACAACTATTCTATAGTTTTCAATCTTGTTTGTGTGTATATTAACCCCTTGACTGCCACAAATGTATCACCTACTGACTTGATGACATCACTGATGACATCATCAGATGAAGAGAAATAACTCTGATATTCTGGTCTTTGCTCTTGCACAGTCAAGAGAGTTATATCCCAGACCATTTTGCCAGATTGGCTCTATCAGTTGTCTTTTTCATGTCATGATTTGTACAATGCTTTTTTCTTTAATTTTCTCTGGCAGTCAAGGGGTTAACATGTCAACGTGTGCAGTAGATTATCACAAACATAACAAGTAAACCGTTTTTGATACTAAACCACACTTGCTTTGAACCACTAGTTGTTTTGCAATTCATTCAAAAATAACTTGATTTGCGTAAGTAGTTCTTTAATACATGCAAGGGTGTGAGAGGGCCCAAAGCAAAAAAAGCATAGCCGATGGCGTCAAAGTACTTAAACAAAACTTTGCCTGCGACATCAAACTTGTTTTAGGTTCACTGCTACACAAATCTTACTGTCCAATACAGTTTTATCCAACCAAGCCGTCAAATTTGTGTTGGCATCCTTTGTCGATCTCTTTCTTCACATCTATCATATGGTGTGATGTATAAGTTTCATGGTTGAAGATGAAACATTTCTCTCCATAGCTTTGAAAACAATTATTTTTACAAATCAAGCAAAGTCTGTCTGTATGTGTGTGTGTACATGCTTGGGTGGCTGCATGCCTTTGTGTATGTGGCTGCAAACAAAACTAAACGAAGCATGACTCAAGTTCACTTCAACTGTTCATACAATATGTAAAAGCCTTTTGTTTCTTCTCCCAGTAGCAACTTTACAGACGTCTTATTAGGTGATGTGTGTGTGTGCGTGCGTGTGCGTGTGTGCACGTGCTTAAACGCATCTATGTCTCGGGAATGTGTGCATGCATATAAGCATGCACGTGTGTGTGCAAAGGTTCATTTGTGTGTGTTTGTGTGCTTGAGTGTGTTACTTGTTTTCGCTTTGTTGTTGTTGTCGTACCCTGGCTAAAAGACTCCAGGGATCATCCCAACAGTGGAAGACTATCGTACAAGTGCATCAGCTACGGATGAGAACATTATGTATGTGACCGTTTTTGATTACCCCACCACGTGAGCAGTCACACTCGTACTCCAATTTCAGGGGAGTGTGTGTTACATGTGTCCATGCATTTGTGTGGGGGTGTAAGGTGGGGTGGGGGTGTTTAAATATCTACCAAATAAACAAAGATGTTCTGTTTCTATTTGGCAAAAGCAAACATGCATACAGCTTACATCGGAGGTATATGAAACTGAGAAAATCTGCTGCTAAGAATTCTGTGACAGCAATGTGTGTGTTTCCCAATCTGACTGGAGAACCTGGGCACATTATGTGAAGTTCCAACTTCCATGATTGTACAGCTCATAGGACATAGAGCAAGACTGATAAAAAGAAAGGCAATATAAAAGCAGCGTCCATGATCATAACTTTGGCAACACTTCAACACACCTCTTTGTCCAAAAAGATGCCATCAGCATCAAGGTAGGGGGCGAATTCTTTGGCACCGTGGGTTTCGTGGACTACGGCATACAAGGGAATGTTGCGAAGCTTCAACTCAAACTTGATGCCAGCTAGTTCCATGGCTTCCTGAATAGAAATAAAATAAAATCTACATGAATATGAATATTCTGTTAAATAATGAATATCAAATCATAAATATGAAACTGATTAAAGGCATTAACCCTTTCAACGCTAGCCATTCCTCAGCCAAAATTTACCATTAAACTTATCCGGGTAGAGAAGAGATTCTGTCTGCAATAGTGTGGATTCCTTTATGACATGCATAAAATAGGGCCTGTCCTTACCTCCCAAAATTAAGAACATAAGGTCATTGGATACCAGACCCTCATTTGATGCATTGTGGTGCCAAGAGGCGACAGTAGCGATGAAAGGGTTAAAACCCAGACCGAATAAACTGTGAAATGTGTACTCCCAAAACATGTATAAAGAAACTGAAAATATAAAACCATCTTTCATTTATTCAAGATGTCTATAGTAAAATTATATTCCTATACCTCTCTGCACATGGAACAGCCAGGGCGTCGTACGGCCATTATGACAGCTCCATTCTTCTCCCACAGTTCCATGGCCTGCACAAAAACACACACACACAGACACACAAGAGTGCGCGCACACACACACATGCCATGAAGCACAAAAATGCACAGCATTTCAATTGTGTTGTCATTACTGCATCATCAACTGAAGTTTCATGTAACTTCATGATTTTAAAAAAAATGCAACTTTCAATACACATTCACAATTTATAGTCCCTCGAAAAAGCACTGAAATCAAACAATATTGCTGTCATTACAATCATTGTTTTCTCTTTTTTTTTTACAAGCAACATTCAATTTACATAATTATTAAAAATATACCACCATTCAAATTTCATAACTGTTCATTAACCCTCTTGCGCTCAAATCAGCTAAAACTGGCCAGCTGGAAGTTGCCTTCAAGTCTTCAAGTCGGCCCAAACCGACCGTAGCTTGCCCCCACTCTGAGCCCCCCTCTAATGGAATTTCCATCATGCACAAAGTTCTGACTTGTTATACAGACACTTCGAAGAAGCTTCTCTAGCGTAGATACGATTGTAACTGCAAGGCGATCTGTGTGCTTCAAAAGACAGATTTTCTCGCAAATGTAGGAGAACTTGAACACTAGAAGAGATTTTTCTGCAACAAATACAAGAGGGTTAATAAAAAACCTAAGGCCGTGCACACACATAAGCGGATATTCAATGCGAAAACCTGTGCGCAATCCATAAATAAGTGAAACAAAGAAGGGAAAAGATTAGCACATGTGTCCGAATTTCCCCTATATCATATGCGTAAACTTTTATCCTTCTTTCTTCTACTTATTTAGGGTTTTCCTTACGGAACTTACGCGTCTAATGTGAACCCGACCTAAAAGAACAAAGAGCAAAATTGCGAGAACTGTCCAACTAGTTCACCTTAAACTGGTGCGCTGAGTCGTCCAGCGAGGTCAACAAGGTGTCAGCCAGGTAAGACAGAGAGGCGGGCTCTGGGGCAGGAACAAAGGGGTTGATAGGCAGGTTGCACAGGATCCCCATCCCCACCACCACCACCGCCAGAGCCAGCAAGGTCTTCGTCACTCCGCCCATGGAGGATGCAGTAATCTTCAGTTGGGCTGAGGACAGGCAGAAAGATGTGGATGTTGGTTGTGTAGTCTTGCTTTGCATTGTATGGTATTTGGGGGGTGCGCGTTATAGTCAATAAAAAATATGGTATATTGTATTGCACTGCATTGTGCATCTTAATTAAACACATTACAATGCGCTTTGGTGTTCAGCTGGGCTAGTGTGCTGTGCTAAGCGATGTTGTTGTGCTGCTATGCTGATCTGTGATGTGCTAATGCTGAGCATTGGGCAGCGCTTATGGTGATGTGCTGTGCTGTGCAAGATGTACCAGTAATGTGCAATGCTATTGTTCTGTCCAGGATTGCACTATGCTGTTTAATGTTTAGTGCTGTGCTGTGCAATGCTAAGATGTAGAGTTGAGAACCGGTTCAAAAATCTGAACCGGTTTTAAACCGGTTTTCCCTCTTCGAACCGGTTTTATCGAACCGGTTTTTTAAAACCAGTACTCGCATCACTAGTTTCACCTATGCAAACACATATTTATTTGTCAGAATATTCACACACACGCACGCACGCGCAGACATACACACACACAATAACGACACTTATGACACACACACTCAACTCAACACTCAGTCAAAGTCAAAGCCACACACCACCACAAACTAGAAACAGCTACTCTTGGTTTGCAAAACACCCAATCTGCGCTGAGAATCAGTGTTGTTCTTCGAAAAGAATGCGTTATTCTAAGAAAAACTTACTTTCAGTTTGCAGTTTAAAAAAAACCGGTTCACAGCAACTCGAACCGGTTTTTCGAACCGCGAAAGTTTAGCACCGGTTTTTCGGTTCAAACCAGTTTTTTCCCCCACCTCTACTAAGATGTACCAGTAATGTGCAATGCTATTGTTCTGTCCAGGATTGCACTATGTTGTTTAATGTTAAGTGTTGTGCTGTGCTGTCTTCAGCTTAGCTGAGACAGTGAGAATCAGCATGACGTGAATCTGTAGCCTTATTTACAGGCATGGTAATTTTCAGAGAATTCTCTGAATACAGAGAAAAGTGACTGCAGAAAAACAAATGTCAGAAGGGGGATTAAGCTTGAGGAGATGCCCTTTCCCTAAGTTTGAACTTTGGGACTTCTTCTGCGTTCCTGGGCCATAAGGCCACAATGGGTCCATTTTCCAGTTTTCACTGGTGTCCTTGCTGCATTCAGCTGACGCATTCCGATTTTGGAGGAAAACATTAATCCAAATCTTAATCCTAGACCGAGCAAGGCAAAATGTTGCATCCCACTAATAATTTAAAATGAAAAATGTTAGTGGAGGGTAGCTACTTCGACTGCTCTTCAAATAGAGAAAACTCAGAATTTAAGCATCGACAACATGTGTAGAGTAGCACAGAGCTAACGCATTTGCTTTGTATGTACAATAAACCCGAGTTCGAACCTGGGTGCAGAGGATTTTTCCTCTCAATATGCACTAGATCTTACGGTCTGAATGTGGAGTCTCTCGGATGAGACGATAAACTGAGGTCCAGTGTACCCATGCACTGTCGTATGTCGCGTGCAAATCCGTCGCTCGTGCAAATCTGTCGCTCGTGCAAATCTGTCGCTCGCTACTATGAGAGTGTGTATTTGCGACATTGAGCATGAACCACAAATTTCACTTTTTCCGTGGGTTAGGGTTAGGTAAATGGTTCAAGTACGGAAAAAGTGAAATTTGTGAATGTCGCAAATACACACTCTCATAGTAGCGAGCGACAGATTTGCACGAGCGACAGATTTGCACGCGACATGCACTTAGCACATGTTAAACCCAGTGGCAACGAAAAAGTTGTCATTTGGTCAAAATTTACGCACATCCCTTTTCCTTCCTCATCAGTCACACAAAAATCGCATTCAAATAAAACCAAAGAAAAATGGGTGGCACGCCTCTGGCTGTGACGTGCGTACGCGCTCTCCAGGTGGGAACAACCTGAATTTCACAGAGACACCTTTGTGACTAGTATAAAGTACCAAATACTAATAGCATTAACACCAAATACCAATACATGCTCCAGCGTCAACAACATGCTAAAAGTGCTTGCCTGGCCCTCACTGCAAGTGAGAAGGAAGAAGACCCGACTCACCACTCTGTATAAATTCAAGAATGGCCTCCTGAAAATTGAGACAAAGCACGCCCCAACAACAACCTGCCAAAAGAAAAGTGGGCGCCAGACCAACTCCCTGGCATTTGACATCAAATCGTGTCGGACTTAGTGTCGACTGGGAACTTTCTTTCCTTTACGATCCCAGACTAGAACCATCTTCCAGAATGAAAGTGTGGCAACTGCTCTGACATTGACATCCTTTGAAGCCAGATTGCTGCACCACCTCAACATGACTGACGCCTTAACCCCTGGAGGAGAGCCTGCAGCCGCAGTGCTCTCACCCACCAAAGACTGACTTAGTGAATATTACTTATTAGGGAGTTAGGAACCATGGATCAAAAGAGTGGTAAATGAAGGACAGGGGCTGTGCCGGTTGGGGCTTGTAGTCGTCCCCGGTGACCGCTACGGTAGCTGGATTGGCCTTGCCTGGATACTGTGAAATAAAGGCATATGGTTCACCCCCCTCCTCACCCCCAGTGGGCCCCACCCCACCCCATCAAGAGTTGTACACAGCAAATGCTTCACCATCAATTTAGGTACCTGACCTGACCTGACCTGAAGTTGTAAACAATTCATCTACAGTACAAGACTGTCAACTGTCAAGAAATCTATGCAGCAAGTATTATTTATCTTCAAAGGCTTTTTTTTTTTTTTTTGTCCTTTCCTTTTTTTATCCTTATCTACTTCTTTTCCTTTTCACTTTTGAACACATCCCAAAGACAAAGTCAAAAGTGCGTATACTTCTTTAATTAGTTTTCAATTTATCAAGACCTTAGTTGTGCAACAAAAACGTTTCAAAGTCTATTTTATTTGTAGAAGTTTACGTTTGGGCCAAAGTAGCTTTCACATTCTTACCTGAAATAGAGTTCTAACTCCTGTTTGATGCCTACGTCAGTACGTGAGATGCAGACACACTGGCCTAGAATTTTAATCCTTTCAGGTCACACAAGCGATGCGGTCACACTTGCGCATTACTTCCCTTTACAAAGCTGACACATGGCAAAATTTATTAAAAACTAGCTGACTTTTCAAACACTGACAAAATGTTTACACAATAATGGAATGAGCTAAGAATAACTTCTCACGGGAGCTGGTGTCAAATCGCTTTACCTCCCACTCGTTCTACACGCTACAGCTCGCATTCGCCGATTGTGTCACGGATGATCGGCCTCGAACTATGAAAACCCTTTGGCATGCGATTAAACTGACTGTATGTCCCATATGTGCCTTCCCAGGTCGAGAGGACGTAAAATCCAGATTTCATTCAATAAACTGACTGTGACTCTCATATTATTGACAAACCAGGAGCGATCAAAACAACAAGCGACACACCAACACCACCATACACACACACAATGAGACTGTACATGCGCACACACACACACACACATTAATTTACATATTGGATCACCAGCATATTAACAATAAGTAAGCACTGTGCCTAATACTAGATTTAGCATCTTCTCCGGTGACTTCCCTGAAGGAATGTTTTGCAAATCCTACATTAATGTGCGACATTGCATGTTTAGGACTTGTTCAAAGTCCTATTTTAGTATTTTGCCTTTTTAAATCGGATTTGTTTCATGTTTAATTATTACTATTTACTTCTTGTTTTCGTGGTTAACATGATTGTTGTACATGTATAATTATGTTACCTATGTTAGGGGAAGACGGGGTAAAAAGCGCATGGGCGGGTAAGAAGCCCACCTCAATTATCTCATGAAATAAAGAACATTTCAGTCAAATTTGCCCATGAGACGAATGCTAGACATTAACGCTCGTCTCATGGGCAAAATGAGACTGAAATTTGCTTCATTTCATGAGATAATTGGGGTGGGCTTCTTACCCGCCCATGCGCTTTTTACCCCGTCTTCCCCTATATGTTAATTAGGTTAGCTATGTTATTTATCTTAGCCTCTTTCTTATCATCCTCCACCCTCTCCTTTCTTTCTCTGGTTTAAAATAGTAAAATCACACATGTGAATAGACATCAAATTGAAGAATAGGGCTCTCTTTCTCTCTGATTTTCTTTCTTCCAGTTGAGTGTCCACAATCAACACTCTTTCTCTCCCAGGTATTTTGTTTGTTTTAGTAATTTAAATTTGATTTAATTTTTTTGTAAAGTGCTTCCTTCCCAGTGCTTCCTTCCCTAATTGGCATCAAATCCTTTTCAGTCCTTCAGTCTGCTCTCTCTCTCTCTCTCTCTCTCTCTGTGTGTATGTGATGTGACAAGATAAATGTCGAAATAATGTAAAAGTGGGTGAGGTAAGAGGTTCATGCGAGGGAGGTGGAGAGAGTGTGTGTGAGCAAAAGAATGTGTGAGAAAGACAGACACTGAAAGTTTAAATGATAGAAGAACCAATACTCACTTCTCTGAGTGAATAAGTAACATCACCACCACCACCCTCTCTCTCTCTCTCTCTCACACACACACACACACACACACACACACAAAGTTGACAAAACTATTTTATTGTGAAAGTTTGTTCCAGCAACAATTTCACAAAACATACAACAGAAAATCAATACATCTGAGAGTCTAAACACAACTATGAATGGAAAATAGTGCACTCATTTACACACAAGATAATAAAATGTATTCTTATTTTGTACAATAATTGAGAATGATAATCCTAACCCATCAACTTTTAGTTACCATCACATTAAAAATGATAAATGATCTTGACTTTATATGCTTTCAATATAATATAATATTGGATTACCAGCATATTAAATATACACTGTGCCTAATACTAGTTTCTATACGTTAATATTGAATACCTCCTTGCTAAAGTAAGTAGCAATATACAGTGGATTCCTGATAACTCAAAAACGGATAGCTCAAAAACACTGGGTAACTCACAATAGCTTTCTGTCCCAGTTTAACAATCTTTATGATAAAAGGTCTTTTTAACTCAAAATATTGGCTATCTCAAACTAAAATTTAAGTCCCTCCAATTTTGACTTAAGCGATTTTCACTGTAGTCAGATTAGATTAGTCAGAGTACACAAAACAAATTTCAACCCAACCAGAAAAAATAATGCATAAAAATTAAGAATAAGAGGTAGTATGTATAGAGTGGCATAGAGGTAACGCGTTCGCCTTGTGTCAAGTAAACCCGAGTTCGAACCTGGGTACAGGGGATTTTTCCTCTCACTTTGCACTAGGCCTTACGGTCTGAACGTGGAGTCTTTCGGATGGGACGATATACTGAGGTCCCATGTGCCCCTGCACTTAGCACACGTTAATCCCAGTGGCAACGAAAAAGTTGTAATTTGGTCAAAATTTACACCCCCCCCCCTTTCCTTCCTCTTCAGTCACACAAAAAATTGCATGCGAAAAAAATGGGGGGGGGGGGGGGTGCCCCTCTGGCTGTGATGTGCTCTCCAGGTGGGATCAACCCGATTTCACAGAGACGCCTCTGTGACTTGTACCTAATATGAGCAAAGGAATCCACATTAAAGAAGACCTTTTTTAATTAAGAGAACTTTAAAATAAATATATAAAACAAAGGCAGGCTTATTAATGCTATGGGAACACAATAAATCAATATCCTCAACACCATGGTACACTCACTACCATTAGTCTGTTTAACGAGCTACAAATGTATGCTAAACAAAAAAGAGTCACTATGTATGTATGAGAGAACAAAGAGGCAGACTGTGAATGTGTGCATGTTCATGATCCATATGTGCAAATACATGTGTGTGCATGTGCCTTTGTGCACTACACATACAAACCTCTGTGTGTAGTTTTTTCCATGTATAAAAGTCTCTAGATATATGTCAATGTGCAACACTAAAAAAACCGTGAAAGAAGTTCTGCGTCATAACTCACAAATGGTATAGTAGCTTGAAACCACCACTCAGGCCATTCCGAGGAAGGTAGGCTACTCAGACACACTCCAATAACTCCTCTTTCAATTACCCAGACAGCTGTTGTCAGATCATGCTGGTTTAATCACCCTAGCCACCACTGACAACACGCCAGCTGAGATTATTGCTGTCAAAACGACGCCTATTTAAAAAACAAAATGCCTGTGTTCGTCAAAAGGATTTACAATTCAGCAGAGATTTATAACCAAAAACAAACAACAACAAAAATGTTTCCCAAACCCAGATGTTGTATTCTGCATCTGTATGTATGTACGCTACATGGTATACTATTCACATGTACTGTACTCTCATAATCATTTGGAAAAAGCTTAAATTATTATTTAAAAAATATTTCATAAGTTATAATAATAATCATAATAATAATCATCATCAACTAAATAAATATTTCACTTGACTTAAACATCAACCAATACATTATATGTTTTATTTACAATAATTTTTTTTATTCACATGCATAAATACACTGACATCCCATTGGGGAATGGGAGGGGGCAGGAGGGGGGGGGGGGGGTTATTATCTAACAACCACTTCATACATAAAAGCTTATTTCGTTTGTTATAAACAGCAATAATGTTTGTGTGGTTTAATCTGTAATTTCATTTCTTTGGCATTTATGGAAAATACATAACATCAATAACTGTTGAACAATGCTAAAAAGTTGTCAAACATCTTAACAAGAACTCAAGAAACAATCACTACCTGTAATTCTACCGTTCAATTTAATTCACGAGCCCTGAGCTGTACGCATGTAAGATACACATCTGGTGAGAAGGGTTGTGTGTATTGATTTGTATGTGACTAAGAATTTGCTACGCATGCGTGCATATAATAAAATCAAGTCTCCATATGCAGGTTGTGTTTGGTGTGTGTGTACGTGTGCATGTGTAACCTTTTGTGAGAGAAAGAGAAAGGAGACACAGAGAGAGAGAGAGTGTGTGCATGCATGTGTTTATGTGTGTGTTGTTCTTCAGTTTAACGTCCTTCCACTAAAAGTGATTCAGACAAGTGCGTGCGTGTGTGCGTGCGTGTGTGTGTGTGACCGGCCAGGGATGAAGCAGGAGAACAATGTGTTCATGCATTTAAACTCTATTGACATGTACAATCGTTTTGACTTTTCTTCTTCTGATTCCTCTCCTTAACTTCTCTACAATTAATTTGAAGAGAACAACAAAAGACTTAAGGGCCAGCCACAAGTCAGATAAAATCGTACGACTGTATGATACGATTCGATCACATGATCTCGAAACGTGAATCACATCTGTTCTTGAAGACCATGTGATCGCATCGTATTGTACAGTCGTATGATTTTAGTGGACGTGTGGTTGGCCCTTTAGGCCTGGTACACAGTACATCTGGATTTGCTGCGCGGAAATAACCAATAAGTAAAAGAAAGAAGGAAACAAATATACGGATTAGGGGAAATTCGGACATGTGCGTATATTTTTTTCCCTTCTTTCAGTTAATTATTTATGGATTGCACATGGGTTTCCTCATGGAATATTCGCGTGTATGTGTACACGGCCTAACATGTGCACATATGTGCAGAAACTCATCCGCAATAAGAAAAATCTGAAAGTAAGAAACATTTGGTATTTGGGTATATTCTAGTCACAGAGACTTATTTCTGTGAAATTCGGGCTGCTCTCCCCCGGAGAGCACGTCGCCGCAAGTGCAGCGCCTACCAAATTGTTTGTGGGTGGGTTTTTTTGGGGGGGGCACAGGGTGACATGAAGGGGTGTGCACAAATCCATCCTTATTTTCTGTGCGGGAACCCATCCACATTTTCCTTGTATATACACACAAATCACACCAATCAATGCTGCCTTGAACAGAAACAAACAAGACAGCAAAGCCATATAAACATACTGCCAGTTTATTTATTTTCTAATATTTGTTTTTTGGGGAGAACTTTAAAATTTCTTTAATCAAGTCCTTCATCTCCTTTTGATCCCTAAAAGGACACCACAATACTTTTGGTTTCATTAACCAAGTCACAACACATACTACATGGATTGCTACAAGTTAATAATGGTTATTGTTCACTTCCCCTTAATAAGGGGCCTTGGACTATTTGAACAACTCACTCGCATTTGCATTCTCTCTCTTCTCTCACTGTCTGTCTGTGTGTGTGTGTGTGTGTGTGTGTGTGTGTATATGTGTGTGTGTTTTAAAAGTGCACATTTCTAATTTGATGTAATGAATTTTAATAATTATTTGGTTAGTTTCACACGTTTGATTAATGTTCTTTCAGTTATGTTGTATTTCTGTCATGTTGTTGCACCTAACCTGAATTTCTCTTCTGGAGATATTAAAGTACATGTATACTTGAACTTGAACTTGATAATGCTCGGGCACTTACACCCTCAGGCTTACCTACAGCAAACAACCTGCCTTCAGACAAGCATGTGATTTAGCTGCTTTGATTAAGAGTTATGTGATTATTTGCAAGCATGCGATTTGGCTTGATACACTAATTTAGTCTCTACAGGCGAAACCCATTTTCTCACACAGACAAAGAAACGTACAGGCCCATTTTCCTATTCCAGGGCACCTTTGTTATTTTAGAACTGGAAGCCTCCCGTGGCGATACCAGGGGGGGCTTCCGTACAAATAGTTCACCCACCTTCTGGAAGTTCTGTGCTTGTAACTTCCTCTAATCTGACTCTCTCTTTGACTCTGCCTTTTTCCTTGCTTTCTGTCATCTACTATCTTTCTGACGTTTTGGCCCGTTCTCCTGTACCCATTGTGACCTTTTGGCCTGGGAACGCAAAAGAAGAGCCGGAAGCACACAAAAATTGTTTGTAATGTATTTACATGTACAATGGAACCTCCCTTATAAGACCTTCTAAAAGCATCCAAAATGAGGTCTTATAAGGGAAGGGTATTATAAGAGAGGTCATTTTAATACTTACAAAGAAGGGCAATGTCTCAGAGAAGGTCTTATATGGGAGGGAGTCTTATAATGGGAGTTCTTATAAGGGAGGTTCCACTGTATATAAAGCAAGAACTGCAGAGAAACAAAGTGTTATCATCGTAGTTCAACAGTCATTCTTCAGTCATGGGATTCAATTTTAAATCTATACTTCAAAAAATGCCATCATGGTTCTTTACCAAAAATGTATTTAAAAAAACAACAATAACAGATCTGCAATAAATATTGTGAGGAAAATATTTTTTACAAGCGTAAGTACAGGTACATGCAAATACTAATGACGTGTACATATGCAGTATATGTACAGGAACATAATAATCATTTTATGTAAGACAAAGAGCACAGTGATCTAAGAGAGGCAAGTAAAAAATTAAAATAAGGTAATTTAAATACATTTGATAATAAAGAGAGAGAGAGAGAGAGAGAGAGAGAGAGAGAGAGAGAGAGAGAGAGAGAGAGTTTAAAAATGTTTCTATCATGCTTTGAACACATAAATGGCAGAAGAAAATGAAAATCTCAAGACCATCTCAAATGACTAAAGATAGAGTACTAACAAGTCTGTGCGTTGGTTGGGTACGCACCTACCCCCCTTGAAATCGTAGAGATTGCAGAGAAATCATGTCATGCTTGCGTCATTTTGAGGGATACGCAGCCCCCCCTTGGTACTCTAGTTATATTTATGAACCTATTCCACATATTAATTCTTGGACCCAAAATAATCATAGGTTAAGACGGGGTAAAATGCCCATGGGCGGGTAAGAAGCCCATGCCAATTATCTCATGAAATAAAGAAAATGTCAGTCACATTTTGCCCATGAGACGAGTGTTAATGTTTAGCATTCGTCTCATGGGCAAATTTAACTGAAATTTGCTTTATTTCATGAGATAATTGGCATGGGCTTCTTACCCGCCCATGGGCTTTTTTTGCCCCGTCTTCCCCTATTTATTATGTTTTGGGGTTGTCTTGCTTTTAAATCTTTATGAAACAAAGATTAACTACACATAACACTGTACATCTATTTACCTCCAAAGGTAGCCAAAGTCTTCTTTTCTCCCACCTGCAACGTTTCGCTTGCATTTCTCTTGTACAGTGGAACCTCCCTTATAAGACCTTAACTGAGGTCTTATAAGGGAGGTAATTTTAATACTTACAAAGAAGGGCAATGTCTCAGAGAAGTAGGTCTTATGTGGGAGGGAGTCTTATAATGGGAGGTCTTATAAGGGAGGTTCCACTGTACTTGGGTTTTGTCAGCGATTTTAAGATGGAAGACATCCTTGTTTTTGCTCCCTATGGGTCTTACGCATACACATCTGTATTGCTAAAAATTCGGGACTTTCCTGGTGTTGCACTACCTCCGGGCATTGCCTCCAGGATCGTTCCCACCATCTTTATATCTACTAATGTCCCATATGTGTCTGTTCCAGACCGGAGGACGTTAAGCAGAATTTCATTCATTGTTTTTGCTCTGTATGTTTATTTATTTGATAAATTTGTGCATGTCTAGTTTCACTCCTGTTGTTCAAGTTCAACAGTCTACCTTGATAATGACGAAACCAATAGCTCTGTGACATACAAAGTGCCAAAACAAAAAGTGTCAAGAATTATACAACACTAAAGGATTGTGTTTCTGAATTTGTTTTCCAAACTAATAGTAATACATCAGAAAAAAATGCAAATGTCATGACAAGATTAAAAACAACAACAAACTTTCTTCATTCTGCAAATGTTCACATAAAGCAAACAATAACAAAAATGGATCAAATTTAGCAAGAAAAAAATATTCACCGCACCATAGTGATCTGAAATGGATTTTTCAACTGTAGAAAAATTGACTCTTTTTTAAAAATCTGGTTACCTGAGCAGTTATAGAGAAACAAGCAATTACATCAGAGAAGTCTCCTGATTCACCCTACCTCCTTCTCTCTTCCCCTTTTCCATGCCATCCTCCCCCATCCCCACCCTCAACACACACACCACTACTACAGACCTGCCATATTCTAAGATTGAAACCCCCCTGAAGCTGAAGCATTTTATACATTTACTTTGCTAAGATTCACTCTCAAGTATATAAAAATGCACTTAGGGGATGACCTCAGGTGTATCCCTGTGGAACAATTTTTTGGTAATTAAGCCTGTGATAGGCCTAGCATAATTAATAGAGGTGGGGGAAAAAACAGTTTGAACCGAAAAACCGGTGCTAAACCATCGCGGTTCGAAAAACTGGTTCGAGTTGCTGTTAACCGTTTTTTTAACTGCAAACTGAAAGTAAGTTTTTCTTAGAATAACGCATTCTTTTCGAAGAACACTGATTCTCAATGCAGATTGGGTGTTTGTAAACCAAGCGTAGCTGCTTCTAGTTTGTGGTGGTGTATGGCTTTGACTTTGAGTGTTGAGTTGAGTGTGTGTGTGTGTCATAAGTTTCTTTATTGTGTGTGTGTGTGTGTGTGCGTGCGCATGCGTGCGTGTGTGTGAATATTCTGACAAATAAATATGTGTTTGCATAGGTGAAACTAGTGATGCGAGTACTGGTTTTTAAAAAAAACGGTTCGGCAAAACCAGTTCAAAGAGGGAAAACCGTTTTAAAACCGGTTCAGATTTTTTAACCGGTTCTCAACTCTAATAATTAATAGCTGCTCCACACTGTGGAAAGCCGTCTGCCTATATGCCTGACTATAGATGCCGGAATATGTATCTTCATCGCAAAAACAGCGATAGAAAATGTTTGCTAGACAGCTTTTAAAATATGGGAGCTGGGGAGGTCATTATTGTGATCAGAGCTCGGAGCACAGCTCAAAATAGCAGAGCTGCTCCGGCAAAATCGGAGCAAGTGGCAGGTCTGTTACTATATTTTGACCCTGAAAACATTAAGATCTACATAGACTGAACCAGCCCACAATTGTTGGACACATGAAAGTAACTATGCAAGTGGACACATGTAAGTAACTATGCAAGCGCCTACAAATAATATGCCCCCAAAAAGGACACAGAAATGTCAGGTTTTATTACAAGTAAATATTTAATGTCTTCTTCCTCTTTCTCTCCCCCCCCCCCCCCTCCCCCTGAGTCTCTCACTCTCTCTTTTATAATTCTTTCAAATATACAATGATAGTGGTTTATTATCTCTAGCCCCATAAATCTATACACATTACTGAATTATTCCCATGTAGTTAGTCAAGTTCACAAGGCTGCTTGCTACATCATTACATTTGATTAAATATTAAACATATAGTTCTCGCAGTGAGAATTGAACAGGCAAAAAGCACAACAAGGCATCACTGGAAATTACAAAACACTTGAATTTCTTACTATCTGCTGATGACAAGTACTTACGCTTTAAGTTCTGTTATTTGTTGTTTCTTTATGTGATCTCCAACACTGTATGAAAGTCACCTCCTCCTATCAAAAACAGCTCCAATAAACAAAGCTAAATATTCTTTCATCCGGTGTCAACCAAGCTCTGTGACTCTCAGTGAGAGACACAGACACCTCACTGTTGGTTTGAAAATGTGAGCAACTTTCATAGATGCAACTGCAAACTGGCTGAAACCTGACAATGTGGTTGCAGTATATGTAATTGAAGTATTTGAAGCCATAACACACTTAGGCCGTGTACACATATATGCGGAGATTCCGTGCGGAAACCCGTGCGCAATCCGTAAATAAGTAAAAGAAAGAAGGGAAAAGATTTGCGCACGTGTCCAAATTTCCCCTAATCCGTAAATGTTTACCCTTCTTTCTTTCACTTACTTCTGGGTTTCCGTACGGAACTTACACGTCTAATGTGTACACGGCCTTAGGGTTATTTGGATAGAAACTGAAAAAAAGCCTTGTAATGTTGTATGCAGCGTGTTTCTCATCGGAATTGCGCCAATCACTCCCCAGCTGGCACCCTGCAATACGGTAATACAATATTGATGGGCACAGGCAGATGTGAAAGCTTCTACTTTAATTCAACACATATAAATACAAGTAGTTACAAGTAGTAGTAGTGGTAATTAGGGCTAGAAGTGGGCCTCGCGGCCCTTTTACGCCCTTTCTCGTTTGTGATTTTGATTTGTTTCAAGGTGGCTTGCTTTCTACAGCTAAACTATAAAATTTAACCAAAACATGGAATGGACTTTTTCTTCTTTTTTAATTTTTTGTTTTATTCATCGAAAGTAGTATAAAAATGTGACATCATTGTGTCTTTGTCCAGAAGATTTTTGAATATATTTATGTTAGGTACAAGCTCGCATCTGCTTAGTCTTGGGGACAAAACATTGTGAAAACACTCAAGCAAGCAAGGGAACCAGAACAGCTAGATTATTCTGCCTTGTGCCTAATAACTTGTCAGGTATGTATTACTCGTTTTCTAGTTTCAAGGCTGGTCGAGCAGTTTTCAAATAAACCTGTCAAGGTGCAAAAGGTTCAGATAATGAATGTGTGAAATGATAGTTGTGGGTTCAAGCTGCAGACAAATGTGTTGTGCATGGGAAGGTGGATGTAAAAGCAATGGGCATAGGACAGTATATGCATGGAACTGGAAATGATATTTACAGCTTAATTAAAAAAGCATAATGATGACATGTATCACTATCCCAAAACAAAAATGTTCAACACACATTCTAACAATGTCCACAATTAAAACTGCAAACAAGCAAACAAACAAAACTTGTATGCACATATGCAGCTTACCATACCTATGTAATTCCAAAAGAAAAACTGGATACTCTTTAACTAATATTACAACATACATTCTTTAACTAGTGTTATAGCATTAGAGTATATACGCCATATTTAAAAATCTGTATGAAAATGCCAACTACCATTAATAGTACAATGTTTTGTGCACAAACACACACACTATTGATCAATGCATACTCAACCTCCAAAAAAAGGAGCATAATCTATTATAATTCATTCTAGAAAAAACAGTCTATCCCTTTTTGATTATTTTTTTGTTGACTTTCAGAGCGTCTATAAAACGTCAAGCCAAGAGTTTATTGCATTGCTTATGCCCTGAGTTGGCTCTCACAATCAGCTGTCACAAAATTCAGATTCAGATGAAACACATATGTGGGGGGAAAAAGCAAACAAAAATCAAGGAAACAGTGGCATCTATTTTATTGAACTATACTTGCTTCTTGTAGTGGTACTCCAGTTTACACCTAATCTTCTTAATCCAAAGGTCATAAACACATTAATTTGATATTATTTTAACACAGTATGATTACATGAGCAAACACAACAAATCTTCATTGTAAAATCTATGGTTACATGGGTACTCCTGGGACATTTTTAAAATCCTGCTGGGAAGGGGTCTAGGGGCCGCCCAGGCTGCAATGCCCCCTGGAAGCTGAAGGGAAACAACAGTTTCCGATGTAACTGACAGGCTCTTGTTGCACTTTCACTTCTGGTTAAACTTCACAACCTCTTTAACCAGCAAAATGCATCTTCTCAAATTCTCATAATCCAGTGATGCCGGCTCCAGGCAATAAAAAAAAATCCTTCAGGACATCCTGAAAGCAGGAGCTTATGGTTACAATAGGATAAATAAATTTAATGAACAAAACTGTAAAAGAAATCAAACGCACACACTTTAGGGCCTTGTTTTAAAAAAACGATAAATATTAACAATATCACATTGGAACACACCAAATGTCATGTTTGCCTTTGTTGTGTTGAACACAACAATACACACTCTCTCCCTCAAAGATCAAGTGCCATAGTTCATGCATAGTATACTTACACGTTTGCGTAGGCGCATTCTGACACACACAGAGACACAGACAATCACCTTTCTCACACACACACCTCTCTTTCTCCTTCTCACACACACGCACAGGAACGTTTTGCAACTTTTTGCACAGAAAGGTTCACAGACTGTATGGATAGTAAAGTGTGAAGAGGAGGAGGAGATAATGTGTCATGTTTTGTATTGATAATAAAGTGTGAAGAGGAGGAGGAGATAATGTGTCATGTTTTGTATTGATAGTAAAGTGTGAAGAGGAGACAATGTGTCATGTTTTGTATTGATAGTAAAGTGTGAAGAGATAATGTGTCATGTTTTGTATTGATAGTAAAGTGTGAAAATGAGATAATGTGTCATGCTTTGTATTGATTGTAAAGTGTGAAGAAGAGGAGATAATGTGTCATGTTTTGTATTGATAGTAAAGTGTGAAGAGGAGATATTGATAATGTCATATTTTCTATTGATAGTAAAGCGTGAAGAGGAGATAATGTGTAATGTTTGGCATTGATAATAAAGTGTGAAGAGGAGGAGATAATGTGTCATGTTTTGTATTGACAGTAAAGTGTGAAGAGGAGGTAATGTGTCATGTTTGGTATTGATAATAAAGTGTGAAGAGGAGGGGGGAGTAGAGTCCCCCCCCCCTAAAAAAACCCCTCCCCTAAAATACAATACAAAATAAAATAAATTCAAAAAAAATTATCAACTTTTTTGTTCTACATACAAGTGACACAAACAGGCGACAAGCACACAAATACACACGCAGCAAAAACAAAATGAGCTAGGCAAGTTTACTTGTAGCAAATCTGTACCATGCAAGTCACTCTAAGCAAGTATTTAATAGAGTATGCATGCCCCCCCCCCCCCCTCCCCCCCCTTTGGTTTGCTTGGTTTTTGACACACTTTATGCCAAACAATCTTGACCTCTTTTCGGCAATTTTGCAGGAGAGCTAAAGAATGTTTTTTTGTGATGAGTGGCATTTAAAACTGTTATATTACCTTTAAAAATTGTGGCATGTTCACTTCAGCTTCATTGAAATTTTAAATGGGGATAGTCCTTACACATCAGGAACAATATATTTCATACCATCCTTCTTTACAATCACTTCAGTAGTTTAAGCTGTTACAAGTGGAACACATTTTGCCTACAATATATACAGACACACACACACACAAAATACTAGAACAACCAGATACATGTTCTGGTCACAAGCCCATGTAACTGGAAGAACACACACACACAAACCAGAAAAGAAGAAAAAAAAAAAAAATGATATCGCCCCTTTACACAACTAAATTTAAAGGAGATATATATATTTCTAAAATACTGTGGAGAATCAAATTTGTATACAATTCTACATCGAAGAGTGTGGCTGCCCATGTGGCGGGGTAATCAAAAACGGTCACACACGTAATGTTCTCATCCCTAGTTGATGCATTTGTACCATGGTGTTCAAGTGATTCGGCTGTTGGGATGATCCCTGGAGTCTTTTAGCCAAGGTGTGTAAACAAACAAACAAACAACAAGTATACAATTCAATTTCTTTTCAATTGCTGATTTAATTAAGATTACTCTGAGGAGTCTGACTGTACTCTCAATTGTGTCTTTGCATTTTCACAGCATAAGTGTCATGTAACACCTGTAGACTAAACAATGGATAATTATTGCTCTGATGCTATATTCTTAGCTCTTCTAGCACCATGGGCGAATACGTTCGCCCAGTACATCACTCTACACTCCCACCAAATGCACAGACATTCACTGCCAAGCACCCTGCCATGTGTTTGTCTATGTTCAGAGCTTATGTCAGTGATTTTTGGCGACATATGCGCACTCCAAAAAAAAAGTTACTCCCCTCTTGTCGGTTGAGGTGCAACAACCAACCTAGAACGTCAAAAAATACATGGAGCTAGAAGAGTTAAAATCAATGTTTTTAAGTCTTGCCAAGTTATGATTATGTCATTTTAGCATCCAGTGGGTCCCATTTTGATTCTTTCACACATTTAAGCTGCTCAAATAATATGTTGTAAACAGACAAGACAAACAAACAAAAACAAAAAGAACAAGAAGAAGATCGTCTTGAAGAATTTCCAAAATGTGTTAGTATATTTAGAAGCTTTGATTAATTTATTTTCATAGGAATTTTTTTTAACCGTACAAACCTTGACCAAAACAATACCTGCCAATGTTTAAAATGATGGGACTCCTAAAAAGCTTCACAGCTTGTTTTGCCCCTACTTACTACTACTACTACTACTAAGATTAAAACACAGCAATCTGAGAGAATCATGACTGTAGTTTAAACAAGTCAGGGTGGGAACTGGGATGCAGAGAAAATACATTGTCTTTAAATAAATATTCAATTTATTTAAAAAGCATGTGACAAGAGTAAAGCAATAAAGTTGTTAAAGTGTCCAAGATGTTGACATCATCAGTTGTATTCGCAAAGGCACAACTAATGAGACCCAACATTTGTGAATGAAATTAAAAGAAACACATCCAAAAAAATCAAGAAAGCAAATACACTACAAAATACATGACTGTATAATGAAGAAAAGTAAAATCAAAATTACATTCACACTAGCCAAGACCTACAGTAAACGGTCCTAAAAGGAAATAAAGTATTAACAAAAAAAACTTTGATAAAAACAAAATGGTCATTGTAATTATATTTGTTTGTGTTTTCTCTGCATTTGAAATTCTTTGTTAGCTGTTCTAAGCTGCGTTTTCTCATTTCTTTATCGTTGTTGCTCGGAATCTGTTTTTGTTACTTGCTTCTTCTTTTTCTTTTCAGGTACGATTCATGCCAGTAAAAAATTATCATGATTAATTAAAAAAGCTGATGAGAAAAAAAAAAAGATTCATAAAACAAAAAGAAACAAAAGAAACCCATAACCAAAACAGAGCTACAAAAGCAATACAATGAGATTTAAAGTTTAAATATTTAAAAAGATGTGTGTGCACGTGCGAGCGTGCATACATGTGTGCTTACGTGTCAAGCGTGTGCGTATGCATTTTGACATTCGCGGCAAAAACTCCCTGATTATGAATACCTAACAAACCAAATTAGAAAACAAAAAAGTATGTGGTTTTCTGTACATAATAAAATATATGACTAGGCAAGCAGCAGTTCAGTGTTTCCTTTCATGAGTAGAACTCATTATTGACTGCTCCTCGCAAATTGGTTCAATATAAGGGAGAATCAGAAAGTAAATATGGTTGTTTTCAATGAAGCAGGAATAAGCTGAATATTGAAAATAATGTCCTAATGACACACAAAGAAAACAAAAAAGAGTAAACTGAACTCGATTGCTTCGGTCAAACCGAAGTACAAAATTTCCTTGCAGCTTTCATGCCTTGGCATGAGGCTGTGTCAGACTAGTTGACATAAGCTAGAACGCCAAGGCTACATCAAAATGTTGCTATGCTCTGAATGGTTGTGCGGGGATTGTCTTAAGCCATGACAAGCTCCCAGCATAACATCATCAGTCTAAAATCCCCCGAAGACGGAGTGTGGCTGCCCACATGGCGGGGTAATCAAAAGTCACACACGTAATGTTCTCATCCCTAGCTGATGCATTTGTACCTTAGTGTTCAAGTGCTTCTCGCTGTTGGGATGATCCCTGGAGTCTTTTAGCCAGGGTAAGCCAACCAACCAACCTTGCAGCTGAAATTATTCAGTATATTGTCGATATCAATATTTTTCTGCAGAAGCTCATCAAACAAAATGCTGAATAATGCTGAACTTATGAACAGTAAGTTCCCCATCTTGTGTTGATAAATAATCACAAAATATTAGAGACTCACAGCAGTTCTCTTAGTTTTTGTGGTCATGAGATGTTTATAGAGCTGACAGCACACTTTGGCTACAAGTAAGTAGTAGATGTCATAACAACTGCATGTGATGGTGAATTGACACCTGCAGAGCTTTTAGCCACTCTGCAACTTTTACCCCCAAAAAGGTCCCTAAAGTTAGAGCCCTAAGAGTCTTGAGTTGCTTGCACAGCAGATGATTCCTCTTGGCTTTCAGAAGCCACCACATGCGACTGCAAATCAACACCTCCACAGCTCACCGCCTCAGCACCACTTTCACCTGCCGGTGAAACGACAGAATCACTTTGGTGCGCAACATCACCAGCGTCGGATGGAGCAGGTTCCTGGGAGGTGCTGGCCCCGTCTGCATTCTGCACCACCTGCAGGGCTCCGCTGTTGATGAACAGGTTGAACAGTTGCTGAAGGTCTGTGACATGCATGTTCAGCACAGAACCAGGGTCCTGCTGCTGGGAGGTGGAGGTGGTCTGCACGGGCAGCGTCAGCACAATGGAGGGGTTCATCACAAACACGGGGCCCATGTTCACGGTCTGGGGCTGGGCCACCAGGGGCTGACCGATTAGGGGCTGGCCCCCAGAGCTCTGTGCTGCCGGCGGACCTTCAGTGTGAGAAGCACCAGTCTGAGAACAGTTCAGGTTTGAATAACCAGAGGAAGATGTGGAGATATCCTTTAAAACAGGCACTTCATTTTTAACTGAGCTCTGCTTACACTGTGGTGCATCATTACTCTGTTCTGTCGGTGAGCTGGATTGAACATGCAGAACAGATGTGCCCGGGAGACTCGCGCCAATATTGTACCTTGACAGGTTTTCCTGTGGCAAACTGCTTCTGTCCACTTCGAGGGAGGGAGCTAGGTCTACCTGTTCACTTGAACCAACCAAGGGCTCTGGTTTGATTGTGTCTCCTTCAGCTTTCATATCAGAATCTGATGGATCTGTTTTGATGCTTGATCCGAAAAACATTGTTTTCTTTATGTCTGCTTCTGAAACAGACGCATTGTTCAACGGATTGTTTAGAGTCACAGAGGTATTGCTTGGATGAGAACTGGTTGTTGTGTATACACCACAAGCTGCGTGCGACACTGTTTGATTTCCAAACATATACGAGAGACCTGTCAAACCACCACCGTCATTACTTGAAATAATCACAGGTAAAGAATCTGATGTACTAGCCATCGCAGCCTCATCACCAGGTTGTCTGAGAACCTCTGAGGTTGACAAGGAGTTGAGTTGTGTCACAGGACTGCTAGGTGTGGAAGAACTGCTCTCCAGTTTAACAACTACCGGCCCGCTTTGACTACATTTTGGTAAGGACTTTGGCAACACGCTCGACACAGATGACCCGCTCATTAAATTCTGCAGAACAGCTTCAAAAAGAGCATGAGGAAGAGATTCGAGTGGCATGTGTGAGGAACCTGTTGCTTCAGGCTGAACCCGACTGACAGATGACTCCCCTTCAGTCTTCACTGAAACAGCATTGTCCGGTGACAGGGATGGAACAGGGTTAGGGAGTTCTTTGAACACAGTATACACAGCCGGTGCATGGCTGTCAGGCACTGGAGTTGAAGCCCGTAAGGAAGAAGCGGGAAATCCAGAGAAGGCCCTGACTGCTGTGGGAGCAGGTGCACAGGTGCCAGCAGTGGTGGATGTCAGGGTGCTCATCCGCGCCATGTTGGCCGCTTTTAACAGGTCCTCAAAATCAAATCCCCCAGAAGAAGCTGTTCCGCTTTCTGCTTGCTTCTCCCTGCTCCCCAACGATGCTAAAAAACCTGACTTCTTTTGAGCCTGGCTAGTATGTTGACTGGTTCTGAAAACTCTGGGTTTTTTATTCCCTGATAGCAGAGTTTTGGTGTTGATTTTCAGCTGGCCCTTGCCTTTGTTCAAAGCCGACGGTCTCTTGGCAACTTTAATAACCTGCATGGAGGATGGCGAGTCTGGTCTGTGAGAGGTCCTGGGATGTTCAGGTGTCTGCTGCCTTTCCAGGGCTTCAGCCAGCACGGTGGGCAGACTGGAGGGCAACTTGGAGGGCAACTTGGAGGACTTCTTCGTTTTGATCACCACATACCCACTGCCCACCTTGGTCACTGACTCCCCACCTGAAAATGAACATCATTCAATCAGAGCTTCAGACTGACAAAGGGAGGCCCGGGTCAATGACCTGATTTGACCACTCAATTTGTGCTGCACAGGGTCATATAACCTATGAAGCTCCGACATATTACTGGCTCCTTATTTTGGAAACTGACCCCTCATATTCTTTAATTGGGGTTCATATGACTCATAAAATTTGAAAACAATACGAAGCTCTGTTCAATGCAATTCCCTGTTCATAAAATGCCACCATCAAAAGCTTGTGCATGCATCATCAAATTGCTGTCTCCACACAAAGTTTTCCTCTATTGCATATTACTTTATACCCCCACCCCCTCCCACCCCCACAACATCCTGAGTTTTGAATGCTTAGAAATAATTGTGCATTTCATCAATTGCCATTCCCTATTCTTTCCTCCACTGCAAAATTTAATGTTCTTTTGTTTTAAACAAGATTTTACAATTACAAGCAAAAAAAATGAACATTTACAATCAGAGTTTTAAATTTTCTATACAAGTACATGACTTAGAACATGAAGTCAAGTCTTATGCCTGAAGACATAGGGACCACTTTTCGTCTTACCCTCCAGTCTACCCATTTTTGCAGCATATTCGTGGTCTGACCCATCAGGAATCACATGTATCTCTCTGTACTGTGTATCACTGTCCGTAGTCTGCAGACAAAATAGTACACCACACAATGAAATGTAGCAAAGAACATACACACAGATGCTTATACATCTTGTCAAAAGAATTTTGGGGATTTTACACCCACCAGAAAATCTGTACCAAATACTCAATTGCAATAGGCAGTATTCAAAGACTGACTCAATGAGCTAAATTATGAAATTCAGAAATTGGAAGATGAAACTTGAAAGAGTGTCATAAATAGATGAATCAAACATAGTCAGCGTTGGGGTAAAAGAAAAGGCATAAAGAAGAAGTGTATCCATGGATAGCCTAACTTTGGATAGCTTAGATAGGCTATCCACACCAAGTACTGTTACAGTATTTTGAAGGTAACTTAATTTTTTACTTTTCACATTACAAGATTTGCTAGTATGCTGTCTGGTGCCAATCTTTATTTTTTATTTTTTAAAACCACACATACACACAACTCAAGATCAAATAAAATGTGACATGACATTTGCCTTCATACCATAATTTTCAACACTGGTAAAATGCGAAGCAAACATGTCAATTCCTACTCACCCTGTCCTCAGAGTCAGCATGTTCAGAGGCACTGTCCTCAGAGTCCTCATTGGCTTGAGGACCAGCTTCATACTCTTCATACTGAACTGGTTCAGGGGCCGCTAAAAAGGGAAAAAGACAACTCATCATTAAGCATACACTTTGGTTTGAGGCTCATCTTCTTATCCCTCATACTGATTTGGTTCCGGAGCCTCCGGTTCAACTCATCAAAAGATCATGCAAACACTTTAATGTTGAGGTTCAACTTCATATAGTCCTCATACATGGTTGGTTCAGGGGCTACTAATAAACCAAAGAGGTTCAATCCATTATCAAAATCCAATCACTTTAGTGCTGAGATGGACTTCATATACAAACTGATCATACAAACTTTTATTTTATTTTATTGAGGCTTGACCTCATGTTGCTCATAGACTGGTAGTAGCTCAGGAACGACTAAAAAGACAAAGACATTCAATTCGTTACTGTTTTGGCTTTATTACAAAGAAAATTAATATCTTTACATCTTAATAATAAACCCCAACCAAGGATGCACAATTTCATCAAGACTGTTAGCACTCAGAACAAGAGGGACATATCACATTCATTAAACACACACACACCTCAATATGAATATCAATCTGATAAAAGAAAAGACACACTCATCACTTATGTATTTGGGCATAATTTTGTTTAAATTGTAAATAGCCCCAGGTTGCCAACTACAAAACAAATTAAAATCCCATAATAAAATAACAAAGATTACTTTGCACCAACACGTACCCACTGGCTGAGCTGGTGTCGTTTTACGCTGTTTGACTTGCGGTCCAACCTCCTCGGGATCCAGGAAACGGTATTTCCTGAAAGCGTTGTGTCCTCGCCTCTGTCCCGGATCGGTCAGCTCCTTGACATCCGGCAGACTGTGAATGGCGCAGCGGAAATTGGCCTTCCATCGCTTGGGCTCAGGTTCATCTCCATCCTTGAAGATACCTACAAAAATATGTCCTTAACAGTTTAATGAAAAAAATCCCCAAACCCATCAACAACAACCCATGTTGCTGAGTAAGAGAGTAATAAGTCTTCCGCTGCAAAAAAACCTTAGACTTAAAGAAACCCTAGACTTAAAGAAACCCTCGTCAAAGCCACACACCCTGAATTTCATATTAAATCTGGAAAATCATCGAAAAAGCCACATTCAGTCTCTTAAACCGCAATAAACAAAGAAGAATAGTAAGCTGAAACGAACATCGGATAAACATTCGAAAGGAATGGCAACCAGTTAATGGTCCTTGTTGTTTTCAGACACAAACTACACAGTACAGCCCTAATCTTCGCCCAAAAGTACCCCATTAATTTCTAGATTCTTCAAAATGATACAACCATAGGTGCAACTCCCCAAAATCAAAAAGGCAGGGTACAGGGGCAGAGCCCAGTCAGATAATTCAGGGGGAGATAACGAGACGGACAGTTAAAATGATAGACAGAGACAATTTGAGTCTGATAAGCCTTGTCAAATTATCACATTGCCTTTGCAAACTTCCAAGATAGAACAACCAAGTTCAAAACGCCCCAAATCGCTTGTGGTCAAACAATTTTTTTTAGATGAATTAAAAAACACCTGAAGTTCAGTTTCTGGTAAAATAAAAAATACTGAATTCAGTGTAAAAATGAAAGAGTAGCACCCATGTACAACATAACACCAAAAGAAGAAAAAAGAATGTACTGGCAGTTCATTTTCAGTAAAAGGAAATTGGAAGAAAAAAAACATGGCACATTCGGCAGCTACGCAAACAAAAATGCACGCTGATTTCATTCATTGGCCTTTGTGAGAAGTTTGCATTCAGCAATTTTGTCTCAGCAAGTACTGATTTATTGGTTTCATAAAACAAAAGAATGGCTTCTCAAAGGTCTTTCTTTTTTTGTAAAGTGAAACTGGCGATCGCATAGTTTCAGCCTGAAGCGAACTTTGTTGTCTCGTTTGCACAATGTTGATGAAGAACGCTTGTGTTTCATTTCAAATTTTAATAATAGGCTAAACTATTCAGTGAAGCAAAATGTGCATAAAGCTGGTGAAATTCAGTGGCCAGATCATGTCTTCATTCGTTAAAATCCCAAATATTAGCCTGAGAACGGTTCAATTTTACCAAGACTGGCGATGTCAAAATACAAAGGCTAGAGTTGATGGCCAGCCTAAAAATGAAAATGGAAAAATCTACAAATTAGCTGCAAACATTGCTTTAGCCGAATGGGTTAAAGTTGAGGAACAAAGAGAAGCTTATAGCCCGGAAAATATGGTATGCTTATTTTCATTTTTTGTGTGTAAAATTACCATAATCATCATCATCATTAACTCCCTTGACTGCCAGATAACCTATCACGTACATGCTTGAAACCATCACTGAAAACATCATCAGATGAAGCGGAATAACTCTGGGATGCAGTTTTGGGGGGGTTTTGTATGTTTTTTGCTCTTAAACAATGTACAGGTTTACATCTCCAAACCATTTTGCGACATAGTCTCTAACAGTTCTCTTTCCATTAATTCTTTTTAATATAATTCATCTTAAATTGTCTTTGGCAATCAAGGGATTAACCCTTTCGCCGCCAATGTCGCATTTATGAACCACAATGGTTTAACACCTATGTCACTAAAATGCATCAAATCAGGGCCTGTTATCTGAAGACCCTATTTTCTTATTTTTGGGAGGTAAGGATAGGCCAAATGTTATACATGTTACATATTGTAGGGAAACATTTTTCTCAACCCAGCCAAGTTTAATGGTATTTTGGGGGCTGAAAACTTGCTGGTGGCAAAAAGGTTAATGACATTACTATTATCATTGCTATTACCAGTGTGCCTGGCCCACTTTTCAAAGACATCGCCGTCGGTCTCCAGCTTCCAGCCCAGGCGAGAGGCATGGCGCCACGACACCTGGAACACGCCTTCCTGCTTGTTGTCCCAGAACAACCCAAACACGCTGTTGGAGTCCAGGTGATTTCTCAGCCAAGGCCCCATCTTTTCTCGGTCCACTGGCCGTACTGGCCGCCGCAGCTCAAGGGCTTTCACCCCTGGACGGTCCTTGCGCTTGGGGGAAAGCTTTCGCGCTTTTTTTGGTGGTCTGATCTGTTTTGTCTGAAAACCATGCGTTCTTGTATGAAGTAAAACTTATGTATTACATTTCTTATTCTTTACAAAGTAAATAATGTAATTCGATGACAATGGATGAGTGCAAGGTCTTCAAAGAGGGGGGGGGGGGGGGGGGAAGATTGTGAAGTACTGTAACACAGCAAGCATGGATTAACCATTCAGTGTTTCCACAGAAGTCCATCATAGCAATAGGTCTTCATAATTACATTTTGTTAACACTGCCTCAGCTGGACATAATAGATATAAATTTACTCAGTTTTCTTAGAAGATATCGCTAAGAATAAAAATGAGTAAGATTTCTTTTTTGGATTCACCTCTTATGTTATTATAGAGTGGAATCCTGTTGTTTTTATACAAATTCTACTTTCTTCTTCTTCTTTTTCTTCCCCCAGTCTGATTTGGCTGACATTTTCAGGAAAGTTGCAGGGCCACAAGGGTATGCGAAATTTAAAATATGAAATGATTTTGCCAATTTTTCGATGAAATACGGCTGACAAAAAGCAAAATTTCAATCTTGATTATCTCAAGAACAGCTGGACAGAATGGATATAAATTTTCAGAATTTACTAAAAACTAAATTTCCCTGGCTAAGAACCTGCAGGTAAAATTATGTTCACAGAATAGCCAAAGCCAGAAGTGATGTCACAAAACTAACCATTGGATATTATAGCCTTTATCAGTTTATGTTGGCCCAGGTCTGAAAGGAGTTTGTTGATGATATGTTAAATAGTTTGGAAGTTATTCAAATTTATGTAAATTGCATTATGTCACTTTCACTGAAAGGGATATTTTGTTTTTCACCCGATTTCGCTGAAATCTGCTGTAAAATTGAAGAACACTATTGCTATGCCAAATTTTCAATATAAAATCGATTGGCCAAATATTGGCAGAAATATGGCCAAAAGTAGCCACATTTGGCAACTTTTTAATCTCGAATAACTCGAAAAGGGCTGCATGAAATTCGTTCATATTTTCAGTAAATATTAAAGAGTGAATTGTCAACACTTCCAGTATAAAACTAAACCAGAAGTGCTCAAAATGTGGTCCAAATTCAGCCGAAAATCAGCCAAATTAGGCTGATTTTCAGTCTTTAAAATCATATAACCAGCTTGACATAATGCATTTATATTTTACACTTGAGAAAGTTTTTACACTTAAGTACATCTTGTTGGTTTCAACTACTACAACAGCTATAAAAAAAAAATCGTCACATACACCCCACCCTGCAACAACAACAAAAATAAAACAAAAGACTATTGTTTCTGACAAGGAAACCAAGTCACTTCATGAATTCAGTTTGTATGCATAGACCTGTGTGAGTAAAATGGACAATTTATCAGATAACTGGATTTACACACACACACTCATGTGCACACACACACACATCACACCACACACTTGAAAAAGGGGGGGGGGGAGTAAGAAGAAAAGGTATCTGAATCTGATGTCATTTCCGTAAACATTAAGACGACGTCAAAAGTCTTTACTTTTGCCACCTACTGTTATTTCATTGTCCATGTGTGTATGTGTGTGCATGTCTGAATCTGATGTCATTTTCGTAAACATTAAGACGCCGTCAAAAGTCTTTACTTTTGCCACCTACTGTTATTTCATTGTCTATGTGTATGCATGTGTACGCATACATGTATGTGTTTGTGTGTGTCTGTACATCACTACATATGTGTGCATGTTTGAATATATCCATCCATGTTTGGCGGCATGATCATGCATGTGATACATTATCATTATCATAATTGTTGTTGTTACTATGACTGTGTCTGTTTGGTCCATACATCCGCAAGTCTGTCCATCTGTACTTTTTAGTGCATAAAATCATTTAAAGTACCATCCATAAGTTCCAAAACAAAGGCAAGATGAGGGAGGTTGTAGAGGGGAATCCTCCCATGTTTGCTCTGAAAGGCAAAAATAAGCCCTCTACCTCTAGTTATTATTATTGTATGCCATGGACTCACAGTAACGTCTTCGTCAGTGTCGACATCCATGGTTTCCTTATCAAAAGACGTCTGTGGTGAACAATCCTCTTCAAAGTTGTCAGGAAATTACCCCTTTACCAATTCATCACACGAATCAAGGCCGAAATGCTGGAAAAAGACAAAAATACAGAACAAATAAGTTACGATGTTCCATTGTCATCAACCTTCACCACCATCACTTAACAACTATTGCAGAGAAGGTCATTCGGTCCATAAACTTTCACACAATCCTTTAAAGGATTATGGTGGGTGTAATAAATGAGAAAGAACTGTGTGTGAACAATTACAATGGTGTAGTTTTACAACTCTCTTGGCCTTTTGTTCTAGGTGAAAATTCTAGGTGACCTTAATTATGAAGAACCAGGCATGGTAGTGAGGGCAAAGTGGTTTTCAAGAAAAATGGCCAGGGGGCCGAAGAAAATTCAATAAAATTCAATAAATGATTGTTAAATTTCAATCATTTTTTAATAATTTTGTTTCAAACTGTTTCACGGATTTTCCGCGATTCGCGGAGGTCTACCATACCTGAAGAACGCCTAAAATGGCTAAATCTACCAAGCTTGGAATATAGAAAGGTACGAGGAGACATGATAGAGGTTTATAAAATTTTGCATGGTTTGCATGATTCGTCAATTACTGCACCTCTTTTCCACTTATCTAGTCATAATACTACTCAGGGTCACAATTTTAAACTAACCAAATACCTAACCAACACCAGACAGTTTCATTCATTCTTTACTAATAGAATAACAAATTTATGGAACAATTTATCATTTGATACCGTCAATGCACCTTCAGTAAATGCATTTATAAATCGTATTGACAAAGAATTATCAAAATATACTTTTTCTACCAATTTGGATGAATATGAAAAACAAAGCTAAGTGTTAGTATACACTCATGCCAAAATAAATCCACGGGCAAATACATTTTTAAAAAAACAATTGATATTTGATGCAAAAATCACCACTAATGAGGGCAAAAGGCTTATAGCCTATAGCCTTATGTGATGTGATGTGATGAGACCAGGATTGAAAGACCTAAATTATGAAGAACGACTGAGGAAACTAGGGCTACCAACACTAAAATATATAACTTTATAAGGCAAGAGGAGACATGATTGAAATGCATAAAATTCTCACTGGAAAATACGACAGCCAGGTGTCTAAGTTTATACCACTGCATAATTCACAGCAATACACTCGTGGTCATCAATACAAAGTGGCAAAACACCGGATAAATTTAAACCTAAGAAAGAACTATTTTGTCTGCCGTAGTGTAGATGTGTGGAATAATCTGCCAGCCAACGTAGTTCAACCTTTTGAAGCACGCCTGGATAAACTGTGGAGGGACGAACCCTTCAAATACAAATTACAATGCCGACCACGATCAAACTACCAAAGTAACCACTACCTCGGAGCCGACAGAAGAGGCCTAGGCTGGCCTGCAGTCGGACATCATCCTATGTATTCCTATGTATGTATGTAAAAAATAATATCCCAAGTACTGTAGTTAGTCAAACCCTAATTTACTGCCACTGCATAAAATTAAAGAAGATCCTATAACATTAAAACCTTTCACAAGCAATTATTCTCATAAAAAGTTGTCATGATCTGATCGTGCCGTGTGCATGGCGATTTCTCAGGCACGTGTACTGATAATCTGATGTTGACTCGTGCACTAACCAAGCCATCGGATTTCGATTTGGTTACACCGTGTTTGTCTCAGAATCAGAATACGAAAAATTGTAGGAAATTTCTAATAAACTAATCATAAAAGCATTACTTGTTCAACACATTTAGTTTCATGGTGCCTTCGTTAGTCCTATAAATGTTCACATTACCTGAGATTGTAGTAAATAATCAACTAACTCTAGATTTGGGGAAACAATTTTTGATGTCGATGACCTCCTTTCAGTTTCGCCGGAAGTAATGTCTATGCGTGCGCATTACTCTTCCGTCTTACGGAAATGCTGCATTAGGCCTAGGGCCTATTTTAGGCCTACAAAGCTTATGCTACAATCCAATGCGTTGGCTTAGATGAGGCCTAACTAAGATAATAACAACAACAGAAAAACATTGTTTTGTGCAAATTTTCTTCATGCTTTTACTATCTGCTTTGGACAACTTGCCAGTTGCCATCGTGTTTTGCCTTGTTTCGGTTTAAAATTTTCTTTGTCACAAACGCAAGATCATTGCGTCATCGAGTTATAGTTTCGATTTTAGGCCTATTAATTATCATGATTATGGGTGCGCTAATTCCACACACCGACAGATCTACTAACCGATTATCCCACAAAAGCGGTTTGTAGAACTGTCGGTGTGACAAAGAAAACTTATCCCACAAACTCCCCGTAGGGATACCGGGAGCTCTTTCATAAAAAATAGTTCCCCCACCTTCTGGAAGTTCTGTGCTTGTAGCTTCCTCTAATCTGCCACTCTCTTTGACTCTGCCTTTTCCCTTTGCTTTTTGTCATCTAAGCCTACTATCTTTCTGACTTATTGGCCCATTCTCCTGCCTTTTTTGATCTTCCAAATATTTTTGTCTCCTTTGAACTCCTCCGGAGTCAGAATGTGTCGCCGGGCTGTACGCAGCCGGGGAGACTGGAAACCGGACACATACGTACCTTACCCATTGTGGCCATATGGCATGGGAACTGACGCAGAAGAAGAAGAATCCCACAAAAGAAGGTTTGACTTGGAGACCGCTGACACACTGTGCTCTCTCTCTCTCTCTCTCTCTCTCTCTCTCTCTCTCTCTCTCTCTCTCTCTCTCTCTCTCCGTGAGGCCTGGCTGCCCTGAAGATCTGACCTGACCTGACCTGACCTGTGCTGTACGTGTGTGTATTATGTGTGTGTGTGTGTGTGTGTGTGTATGTGTGTGTGTGTCTGTCTGTCACGTGTACGTGGTGTGTGCGCGCGTTTGTCCGTCACTATGTCACGGATATGCATGCATTCCGGACCACGGCACTCTCCAGCAAAAAGTACTGAACCGATATTAATGAAAGTCGGCAGAATCAGTTGCTTCCACGTGTCCTGACGTTGATGCCTATTAATTTTGTTTTTAATTATGACTGTTTAATCTAATGGCCAGTCATGTAAACGTAATCCGAGTTGATATAGGCACATATTCCGAAAACTGATGTCAGTCATTTGTTGTGCCTTGTGGGAATTGCGTACTTGTTTGTAAGAAAGAAAAAAACACGCCTGGTTGCTGTCTGTTTTTCCATAACAATGAATAATATCCTTCTAAATTATTCTTCGCAGTGCCGCGTGGCCACAATCAGCACTTTGATTATGGGGTGTGGGGTTCTATTAGTTGTGGGGATCAATGATGATGAAACATTGAGACTGAGTCCCGCGGTGTCATTTCACTGACACAGCAAGCCTTATGCACGTACTCCAAGTGATTACTTTTAATGCAAATGTGTTACAGTCGCCATAGTCTACTAAAATTATTGAAGAGTGTTGTTGTTGTCGTTCCCTGGCTTAAAGACTCCAGGAATCATAACCGAAGCAATTGAACACTACGGTACAAATGCATCAGGCATGGATGAGAACAGTACGGGTCCCATATGTGCCCTTCGGGTCAAGAGAACGTTAAATTTCAAATTTCGTTCGAGAACATTACGTGTGTGATCGTTTTTGATTTCCCTGCCACGTGGGTAGCCACATTCTGACTTCGGAGGGTTTTGAACTGATGATGTTATGCTAGGGGCTTGCCATGGCTAAAGACAATCCCCGCATAACATACCATTTTGATGTAGCCTTGCACGGTGTTCTAGCTTATGTCAATTGGTCTGACCAAGGACAGAGTGAAGTGGTTTTGATGAATAATAATATAAAAAAGTGGCAGAAATGTCTTCTATTTTTCGCATCAATGTAGGCCTAATGTTATTCAATCCAAATTGCAAGCCATATAAAAATCTATCCAGTGATTTTTTTATATTTTTGTTGTGTTTGGGGGGGGGGGGGGGGGGGGGGGGGGGGGGGGGGGGGGGGGGGGGTATCTTCGATCGTTGTTAAACTGGGAGCACCTATCAAAGGCGGGCTTTACCATCTTGTTCCCATTGGATTTATACTATTAGCTTTATACATTGTTGTTTGTTCGTCTGTGATGGGGTTTTTTAGGCTGCAGACCAGGCTTTTTCGTCACATGTACAGCTTTAGCTTATCATGTTCTCCCACGAGAAACCTTCAGTGCATCTTTTACATTCCAATAATAAAAATGATCGTCAGCTTTGTTTTCTTTCATTCATAAAAATTAATTGTGACTAAAAAATAATTATAAAGTGTTTGGGACATGATTTAGAAGAAGAAGAAGAAGAACTTGCAGAAGAAGAAGTAACAGAGTGACTAACTATTGGAACGCACTTCCTGCTCAAACAAAACTTGCACATGATACTAAGAAATTTAAAAACCTCCCGGACAAAGACCCAAACCTTAGTAAATTAAAATACCAGTATGACTGATAGTCTACTAAAACCGTCACAGCTGTGCCAACTGAAAGGGAAAAAACCCAACAAAAACAATCAAGAGAAAGGACGCTTGAGAGGCCGCGAGACCTAGTCGTCCTACCTGACCTGACCTGACCAAGAAGAAGAAGAGCAATAATCATTCAAGACAGAAAACCTTTTTATTTAGTCAAACAGCTCTTGAATTGGGTTTCATACACAGAAAAAATTCTGTGGATTTATCTCAAACTCCTACCTCCATAATTATAACAATTATAAGTTAAGAAAGGCAGAAAAAAGCAGTTGTGTGTGTGCCGTAGTAGTCACATTAGAAAGTAGCCATGGCATAGCCATAGATAGGTTTCGATCGTCGCCGTTCACTGAATATACGTCCCCTTTAAATCATCATCCTAGGTCATTGCGACCGTAGGAAACAGTATCTAGGCATAAACTACCCTACATGTATACATTTAACTAACAACACACAAACGCACTGTTTAGTTGGGTTTCGTCCGCTTAATTAATTTGTTGTCGATCAGTATGTAACACGTGGTAGCTAGGCGTGTGTCCTCCGGTCTGGAACAGACACATATGGGACATTAGTAGATATAAAGATGGTGGGAACGATCCTGGAGGCAATGCTCGGAGGCAGTGCAATACCAGGAACGTCCCGAATTTTTAACACTGATGTGTCATTAGGCCTATCATATAATAGGCTTGCATGTCAGGCTGTAGCACTGCCGCTGACGCACTCCTGCCACTTTAATCCAATCCACTGCAAGTTAGCGATTCTGCGCACACTGTGCCTCGAATCCGTCCTCTGAGCATGCTCAAGCCCGCCTTCACCTAGGGTAGAACCAATCAAATCGCTCAGTGCTTGTTTCGCTTATGACTGCTGAATATGTATTAGATTCCCAGAGGGTCAGTATCCAATGAACGTCGAGAGAGTGTATCAAAAGCGCGCCGAGTGGTCCATTTGTTGCAGTGTCAAGATTTAGCCTAGTGAACGGAAGCGCATTAGTTCGGCCATTTTGTTCTTACAATGCAGATCTTGTTAGGCCCTGAAGGCAATGACACTTCATTGCCATTTGTGTGGCGACGGAGACTTGAAGTGCAAAGCAATAAATAATTTAACAAGAATCTCATCTTCTAGCGTCTATAACTATAAGGCAAACTGAGGGTTGCTGAACGTTGGTATACGCGCTGGTGCTGTGGCCATCGTGCTGTGGCCATCAAGAACTTCAAAATGGCGGATGCTGTGGACGGGGGTAAGGGAACTAATTACAGTTCTTCTTGACTGGACTTATACATTCTTGTTACGTTTATGTATTTGAATTATATCTTTCCTTCAATTGATTACTACATATCAAATATAGAAAAGGATATTTTGGAAAACTAAGCGGTAGTGATCGTGTGGGACTGGGAGTGCGGAGTAGGAGTTGGAGTCACGTGACTTATAAGATCTGTGTATTCCTAAACTTAGTTCGCATGCAAATAACTTGAACACGCTGTCATCAAGATGCCACATGACATGGGAAGTCAAGACATGCAGGAATATTGTGTATGTGTTTCTCGAGTAACAAACGGCAAACAAATAAACCAACAAAATAATAAAATAGCTATTTTCTCAGAAACTACAAGTACAAGAAATAGGGAGCTTGTGACTGTGAGTCGGGTGCAATAATAGCAATATTTTACCAGGATTATTTCACCTCATAGTATATTTAACAGCTATGATGGTTTGCATTACTTATGGGGTCATAAAGAAACTATGTTTAGCGACGATCGTATTTGTGCCAGTCTCACACAGAGTTACGTCCCTTTCTTTAAATTTAAGCGAATCAAAAAATAATAAACCTTTCGAGTTTGCAAATGGGCCAAAATGGAAAAAGAATAATTTATTATAGTCGCTGCATTATCTTTACCATAAAATAAGTCGTAACGGGTTTACAGAGGATTCAGGTTCCTCGCTTTCAAGCTGAAATTTTCATCTTTCAGACAGATCACTGATCGGCGGTGCGGAGATTTACCGAGTTGAAAAGCGTTGACAGAATCAGTTGTCCGCTCGCTATCTAAGCCCACCGACCGCTAATAAGCAGTGGCGGGTGTAAGATGAAGCCTTCTAGTAATGTTCTCAAAGGTTTAAAAAAAATTCTACCGTGCCAATTTTTTCCTACATGCGCCGCATTGAGCTTACCGATTTGGCGACAGTTTGCCTGTTTACTAACAAAAGGAGTGGCTTCCCTTGCGAATTGGAAACGATCGTCAATCGCTGAATCTAACAATACTTTGCTCCACACCACCAACTTTATTAGGAAATCACTAAGGTTTGCTTCGACGCCATAAATTTAAGCTTACGATGTTGCACACAATAATTTTTTGTGGTTTTAAACTTTTTGAAAATCGTTGGGAACAAAAATGTCTGCTACTGCGCGAGCCTGTCTCACGAGATGACGTCATGGGAAGACGCCATTACTGAAGCGAAAATAGTTTCTGTTCGATTCAAATACCAGTATCGTGAAAACCACAATATTTGAGAGTGTTTTTTCTTATAAAAAAATATGCATAGTTTCTACAGGCAGTACTTGACTTTTGAATGCTTATTTTTCTGTAAATTAATCGAGTTTTGTGGAACTTTCAATCATCTTGATTCTTGGAAGGAATTTGCAACAAAAATGTCTCTTCAGCCTTGTATCGGCATTGTATGAAGAAATAGACCAATGTTTCGATAAATCACGCCAGTTATTGACAGAAAACGCATTTTTCCAGCAAGTTAACTATTTTTATCTCATGTCATAGCAATTACTATGAGAATTGCTTTAAAAATTTTTTTTATTCACGTCGCTACTATGTTAATAACATGTTAATGGACAGAAAGTTACCACTTTCAGATTGCTATCGAATGCATTTTTGCAGATCTATGTTAAAAAATATACAAGATAGCAATCATCCCTATTTGGGATTTTGGGGGATCTACCTGATGGTAGAGTAAATTCCCCTGTTTGAGTACTTTGACCGATTGAATAAGGCAAGATCACGGTAAAGGTCAAGATGTGCCACCCCCCCTACCTATCTCGGTTAATTGTATTTTTCCGTTATTGCCTTACCATACATAAAGCTGTATTTTAGGAACATTTTTAGCTAATAACACTTTTGGAATACTAACCCTAACCCTAGCCCTAACCCTAACCCTACCCCCCACCGTATAAGACGGAAAAACGCAACGAACCACAACTGTGACAAATCGCGGTGTACTGCAGTACATAGTGGGGGGTAGGGTTAGGTTTAGGGCTAGGGTTAGGGTTAGTATTCCAAAAAGGTAATTAGCTAAAAGTGTTCCTAAAGTATGGTAAGAAAGGCAAAAACGAAAAAATACAATTAACCGAGAAATGCATGGGGGGTGGCACATCTTTACCTTTACCAAGATCACTCCCACTCCCATACACCATAAGATTACTCTCCTTAATTATTCTGAACAATTCCTATTGGCAAATCTCAAAGTATAGATACCACCCAAAAATGACCAATTTTTAACTGGAATTAACATATGAAATTAGGTATTCTTTAGCCTTTTAGGTATTATTAGGTGTTGAAAAGTCCGGTTTGAAAGGTTCAGCTAAACCAAGTGATGTTTTCCTTTCCTACATCCGGATGAATGTCCCAGAAAACATCCACGAGCGTGTAAGATGCTTTGAAAGTGCTAATCACCCTCATATTTTCATAAATGTAAGCGCATGGCTCCATCAGAGCTGATTCTAGGATTTTGAAAAAGTGGGGGCGTCCCCCCCCCCCCCCCCCCCAAGAATGAAAAAAGGGGGGCAGGTCCAATGGATACAAGGGGGGGGGGGAGGCGGCCGATTCAATCTTCGCTTGCCATGGCCACTTCTTCAGCCACTCGTCTTGGAACCAGTGTTCCCTCGCACTAGTGCCGTTATCTTCGGGCTGCTTCTCTGAGATTGTTGATGCAGTAGCTGTTTCTGCAACATCTGCTCACTCGTTTGGCAGAGGATTTCTTTTTTTTTTTACTTTGCCGCCACAAAAATCGAAGTCGAAGAGCGTCGTTGTCCGCTTCATTTTGAAGAAAGTTCAACATGGCGGGTAGGACTCTCGCAACTTCTTGTTGGTAAAAAGAGATGAACGCTATTGGTTGATTTACACTAACTTTGTAAAGGAACCAATGAAATGTCGAGAAATCATACATTCCTGCTCGATGCTTTCGGTTTGTGTAGACGACGGATTTAGCAGATGATGAAGGAATTCCCGCAGCGATCGGTAAAAAGTGCGGGCAGTTCTGCAAATATGCGGCGTCTGCCCGCGTTTAGACCCGATTTTTGCGGGAAGGAACAGATTTTGGGGGGGATTGCACCAATCCCGCGCCCTAGAATCAGCTCTGCTCCATTGAAATGGCAAATGACGCCATTTTGCAACGACACGTGGACGTTCAGCACGTTTGAGTTATGTCCCCTGATGGGCATTCCCTGATTGAACTTGCGTCTTTTTTTTTGGATGAGGCCAAAAATAAATCATAGGGTAGGTCTGGATACCGTAACCACACCTCTTTTTTGGGGGGGGCCTTAATATAAGTCAATGCAGAGTACTTTTTGATAAGTATAGTTAAAGGATATTTGAATTCATGTTATTTAACATTTTAAGTATAACCATTTCTTCTTCTTCCCTCCCACTTTTCCTCTATCTACCACCCTACCATTGTACCAACCACCACCCATAGCCTCTTCTTCATCCTCCCCCTCCCTGTCAACCTTTACCACACATGTTGCAGCTATCAGTTTCTTCTTTCTTTTTAATGATTTATGGTAATATAAACCTGGTAAATCCTTGCAGCCTGAGTAGGGCAGCTGCACTTGCAATTGACTAGGGTTCAGTCAAACAAGTGACCATATGTGAAGCGTACTTATTCTTCTTGGCCTTACACTATGTTGTTACAGTTACACTGAATGTATTTCCAACAGCCCTTCACTTCAGCTTCAGTTTTAGATTGTTTATTTATTTGTAAAAGGACAGGTGTTTCACATTATTATTCCCTCTGTTTTTTTATTGGCATAAAATCAAAAATGGCAATCTTAAGATCTTTTTTAATGGACTGAATGGCAATCTTGAGATCGTTTTTTAATGGACTTTAAAACTTAAAAAGAAATTCTGATCAGAGCCAGGAATTCATCAAATTTATATGGATGTGTGCTTGAAAGTCATAGTAAGATTTATTTAACCCTTTCACCGCCAATGTCGCATTTTTGCACCACAATGGTTTAGCACCCATGTCACTAAAGCTAAAAGGCATCAAATCACAGTCTGTTATTCGAAGACCCTATTTTTTTTAACTTTGTGAGGTAAGGATAGGCCTAATGTTATATATGTCACAGAACTGAGAAGAATTCCCAATATTGCAGATACAAAAAATTCTCTACCCAGTTAAGTCTAATGGCATTTTTTGGCTGAACAATGGCTGGCGGCGAAAGGGTTAAACTGGTTTTGGTTTTTTAGTTCATAAGTCAGTATATGTCTGTAAGTGTAATTGACTGCACATGGTACATAATGGGTGATTAGCATTGGCCAAGGCGGAAAACAGAAAACAAAATCTCTCGTCATAGTCAGCAGAAACAATAATTAAGATCAATTTAGTAGTTTTGGCAAGAGAGAGCTCTCTGAATAAACGTGTTGGATAAAAGTGTGGGGTGGCACAGAGGTAATTGCGTTCGCCTCGTATAAATAAATCCAAGATCGAACCTGGATACAGGGGATTTTTCCTCTCACTTTGTACTAGGCCTTATGGTCTGAATGTGGAGTCTTTCGGATCGGATGATAAACAGGTGTGCCTTGTGCCCATGCACTTAGCACACGTTAAACCCAGTGGCAAAGAAAAAGTTGTCATTTGGTCAAAACTTACACCTCCCCCATTCCTCATCAGTAACACAAAAATTGCATGCCAAAAAAAAAGGTGGTGCGCCTCTGGCTGCAACACGCTCTCCAGGTGGGAGCAACCCGAATTTCACAGAGAAGCCTCTGTCACAGTCTGTGACTATACAGTACCAAATACCAATACCAATGCTTTTGCACCCCATATTCACAGTTAACAATGTCCCAGGTCAAGAGGACATAAATAAAATTTCGTTCCAATGCTTTTGCAATTTTATACATTTTCCTTCAAGTGAAGGTGGACAAAAGACGGTGGAAAAGACACCTCACAATGCAATTGATTGTTGTGGGATAGTATTCAGTGATCTAAAGTGTCAGCTCAGGCTGTTTTCTTACCATAATTATACACAACACACAAGGTAAACATTCAGTAATTGAAAGTGACTTACAGTTTCTTTTCTGTTTGTACTCCCCAGTTTTATAGAACAGGAGTAAATTACAATATGAGCAAGGGCCTCTCTGTCTCAGTGTCTGTCTGTCTGTCTGTCTGCCTCTCAATCAATCAATCAATATTTAATATCCCCATTGAAATGAACAAGGAAATTTTGTTTGCTGTCACATTAAAACATACAGTAAAACACAATGCACATGAGAAGTAACATATCACAGATATAAGATTATGAGTATTATGCATGCATGCACAACATCACACATACACACACACACACCCAACACACATTTTCTCTCTCTCTCTCTCTCTCTCTCTCTCTCTCTCTCTCTCTCTCTCTCTCTCTCTCTCTCATAATAGACTACACACACCCTATAACACGCACATACAACGCTTCCGCATCATTTATGAGCACCACTTGCATACATATGAACTGTACATAATTATAAATACCCCAACTGTTACACCCCTCTCCCCAACACACACCCCCTCACCCTCACCCAATTCCATCCACCTCCACCCATCACTACAAATGTATCCAAATAATCATCGACACAAGGCATAAATAAATCAATAGATAATCAAGGCGAAAGCATCAATAAATAAATAAACAAGACAAGTAATAAAAAAAATTATTGGAAAAAAAGAAGTAAGTAAGACATTCAGAGCCCTTGTCATTAAAACTGCTGAATTGATCTTAATGGTCATTGATGGGGCAATGGGTGGATGTCATAAGTCATAAGTTTCTTTATTGTTCATTGGCATTGTACAATGCAGGAAACTTGTCTTCCACCGTGTAAAATAAGATATATATATCAAAATAAAATATTAATTAAAAACATGAAACATTTACAAACAATTAAACTAATAATGAAAAAAGTAATATGTAACTCTCACACCACACCCAATCATTCATCTGCTGTCCGCTATCTTGCTCACTCATGCAACCCCACCACTTCCGCCTTCATGTTTTTCTTTTCTTTTTTCCTTTGTTTCTTCATTTTTTTTCATGCCTCATGCCTCTATACAGGGAGCTGGACGACCCCACCTTCTTTCTATGACTATGAGTCTCCCTGTGGGGATACTAGGTGGTTTTTGAGTACAAATTATTCCCCAACCTTCTGGAAGTTCTGTGTTAGTCTCTGACTGACGTTTCCTTTTTAATTAAAAAAAACCCCTATTTTTATGACTGAGTACAGTGAGTTGCCCATTCTCTTGCCTTCAAAAAAATCATCTCAATAATGTTGGCTGAATGCAGCGGGATATACCGGAAGTATGAACCGAAAGTGCTCCAGCTATGGTCGGGCAGCTTTCACTTTTTCAGTTAGCTCACGGAATAGTGAAAAACTGCAAGTGATGTTACAAAACTAACTGGGATATTGTAGCAGTGATGCACCTACCTAGGTTGGAAAAGTGATAGGACAGACTGTCCTGAAGTAAGAAAATCGAAAGGTCAAAATGTCCTGAACCTTGGAGACCAATTTGACGTTATGTTGGGGAAAACCCCACACGCTCTGGGGTTTCATAAACTTATTTTTTCAGGCAGAATAATAATGATCTGTTTCAGGTGAATATATAATAATATAATCAATGTTTGCTGCTCGAGAGTGTTAAATGTTGTTTGCCTGTTTATACACCATGTGTGAAGAAAGCTTTTGTTTGTGTTATACCACTATCACTATCAGTGTAAAAGATGCGATAGCTGACGTACTCCATTCAGTCAAAAACAATGGATAGTGATCCCAAAATTGCTGTATTGAAATTCAATTATGATTAATGCATCAATGATTGCTCAAAAAGCGTCACAGCTATGCCAATCTAATTGCAAAACAAAATCATGAAAATGAACAATAAAATAAAAGAATAGAGCACATCAAGAGGCCTGGATGCCCTAAAACTAAAAGCCTGATCTGACCTGACCTGACCTGAAAACAAAAATCATTAAAACACCTCAAGACTTGACTCTTTTTAACAAATGGAATAAATCACTCTCCCCTGTGGGGATACCAGGTGGTCTTGTATAAATAGTTCCCCCACCTTCTGGAGGTTCTGTGCTTATAACTTTCTCTAATCTGTCACTCTCTTTGACTTTGCCTACTGTCATCTACTATCTTTCTGCCTTACTAGTGAGTAGTCAATTCTCCTGTCTTTTTTTCAAGAAACACTTTCAAAAAGATTTCCTCCAGCTGAAGTTGGACTTGCTGGGCCTAACTTACCTATTTCTTAGTTGGGCGCATAACGGCAGCATGACGCATCTGCACTCATAATTGATTGGAAACTGGGCAATTGAAGAAGAAAAAGAAGAAAATAAATCGCTGACAATAAATTGTGTATGATGCATCATGCCATCACACCATGAATCAGTTCAGAAAACAAAGAAAACTAAACAACCATTGCAAAATAAAACTAGGAAAAAACTGTGTGTATCTTTGCTTTTTGTTTGGACGATGTTGATGAACTGCTCAGCACTTCGTTGGTAGTACTACTCGAAGGGGAAGGCCTACTCTCACTCGCGTTGTCATCCTCAGCTTGATCAGAAAGCATATTTGAAGGCCTAACGAGAAACGAGCTTATGTCTTGCTGACCTTTATCTGGTTGAGGCTTCTTTTTGGATAACATTTTCATTTTTTCTATAATTTCTTTTACAATGAACAGCAGAAAGTGTTGATTGTCTGCAAATCACTAATGACAAGAGAGTTGTTCCCCTTGTCAACATTCCTGGGAAAAAACAATCTAGGCCAATTCAACCATCGCTACTTTCAGTTAGGCCTAGCTGCAAGGCAAGTGGAAATCTGCTTGGAACGTGTGAATTCCGTATAATTAATTAAAAAAAAGAATGTTGCTGTGGACGGCTTTGAAATAAAGAGCCGATCTGTGAAAATGTAAATTGCATTGTCGCGAGTTACGTAAATCAGTCGGTCCGCTAGAATTGAATTTCAATCGGACAAATTGTCCTGAAGGGAGTTAACACGTCCGATCAAAATCTATGTCAATAGGCCGATGGCCGATGCGTCGGGACATGACTGTTGTAGAACATTTGTAGAAAGGAGTTTGGTGGTGATATGTTAAATAGTTTTTAAGTTATTCAAATTTATGTAAATTGGGTTGTGTAACAGTACAGATTCACTGTTAATTTTTCCATTTATAGGATTTCTTGTTTTTTTAAAATTTTATTTTTGTCTTGTTCCAGGTGGTGGAAGTGTCTATCTCTGCTGTCACTGTAAGAATGACCTTGGATCAAAGAAGGCTCTGCGGCAGCATATGAAGGTATGCGCCAAAGCATCAGACACATCTTGGATCAAGAAAGAGCCTGAAGAGGGAGACCCTGCCAGTGCATTGCCTGGAAAACCAGTCAGCTCGACTGAAGGGTCCTGTGCTGTTGAAACTGGTGATGAGAAGCAAGTCCCTTCAGACTCCATGTGTTCTTCTTTTGAAGCAAACAATGTTACTGGTGATGGTGTCACATTCAAGTCAGATGTGGAAACAATCGCTATAAAGTCCGCTAAGAAACGGTCACAGTATTCTGAGACGACTGTAAACACTAGCACTGTTGGTGATATTAAAATTCAGACACGTCAGTTCGTTGGTGTCCCGACATCATCCTGGCTTTCCCAGACAAACACAAGTGGTGTTGATGTAAACACTGAAGTGGACCAATCATCAGTCAGCTCTCCACAGACTTTCAAGGTTTCTCCGTCTCAGCAGGTAGCAAAAGGTGCACAAACATTGCATTGTAAAGTAGGGAAGCAGCCACAGACATTACAATCCTCTTCAGTGCAAGTTGGATCGCATCCTACTTCCTCAGTAACGTACCCCGTGAGTCTGGCATCCCGCTATCATGACACAAAAGGAAAGTTGACTGCGCTTGACTTGGTTAATCAGGGTAAGGTACTAAAGAAGCCTGAGACTCCCAGTATCTCCAAATCAAAGACTTTGTTTATCCTTCCCAAAACTTCGGAGAACACTGTGAACACCAACAGCAATGATGCAGACGCTAGTGTGCCTAAAATAGACAGTGTCTACTATACGCATAAAAAAAATAGTGAGCGTGTGGGAAAGATTAGGCTAGCCTGTGAACCTTTTCATCCTCCTCCGCAAACCGAAGAGTTTAATGAAGCTTTGTCACACAAAAAGAGAGTAAGTAAAGAACTCATGGCGATGGAAAGGCAGATTCTCACTATCAGTTCACCTGTTATCCCCGCCGCACCTCTGGTACAGTCTCAGAGTCAAATCGGATCAAATGTTTTCACAACTGTTGCTCAACAACAGCAGCAAACCCCACTTCAAACATTCCAGACATCACAATTACTTCAGCATGTGTCTCAGAATGCCCAGCAGATGGGGCAAACTGTATTAAATCCCACACTGGGTTTGTCTCAGCTTCCTCAAAGTTTGGTTCCACACTCACAGACTCTACTTCAGAACCAGCCAAGTATTTTACAGAACAGTCAGAGCTTGATTGGTCAGCCGCAGATCCTCTCCAACAACTCTGGTATAGTCCTGTATCAGCCAGGTGTGCAAAACGTCATGAAGCCTCCCATCATGCCCATATTCACTTCACAGCAGATCAGTGTGCAGCCACCAGCTGTTAATCTCCTTCCCACCCATTCACCTTCTATCCCCTTGTCTCCCGGCACTGCAAACACATTGGTCCCACCTGCCGTGTCACTTCCTTCTTTTGGCTCGCCTACCTCTACGGCAACACTTAGCTCTTCATTACCAGTGGGAGGGAACAAAATCTCTTCCTCGATTACCTCTCCTGTTCAAACAGGGGTTCAGCCATCGAAACCAGTTGTGCCCAGTGCCTTGCCAGTTGTGACTAACCCACAGATGCCTAAAGGTATAAATCCGGCTTACTTTTCCGCTCAGACAAGAACTGTTCTTCAGAATCCTTCTGGTTGTAACATCATTTTGCTTCCAAGTGGAAGTAGTCAAACTTTGAATCAGTTCCAGCAGCCTGTTACAACTTCACCTTTGCTGACAGGGATCCAAATTCCTTCATCGTTGCCAGCAGGGATGAACACAGCTGTGTCTGCTTCAGTTCAACAACAGCAAGGACTGGCAGCAAACCCCACTAAACATGGCTTCATCCTGCTGCAAAGAAATCCTGGCTCCCATGCCTTGCAGAACTGTGCACCAACAAGTGGTATCAACATTTCTACCAATTTAGTGCAACAAAACCAGGTCTCCAATGTTGGCATGCTACAACCAGCACTCCCTCAGGGTTACATATTGAATGGCATTCGCATTGACCTAGCTCCACTGACTCCATCGTCAAATGAAAATGTTTCCAGTGATGGTCAGAAGCAGGCTGCTCGAGCCACTGTGCAAAGGTCTGCAACAGATAGCTGCCTCAAAGCTAGCACACATTCTACAGCATCAACATCAACAAGGACATGCATATCAGATGGGTTAAGAAGAAAAAGGCACTTGAATCTTGTCGAGATGGCAACAGCCACATGTGACAAGTTAAAGCGTTTGGCCCCAAAGGGGAATGAAGGTACATGTAGTACTAGTAGAGAAAGGGACACAATTGGACGGCAATCTCTTATCCTCACATTCAATGTTAAAGGCAATGCTGCTGGTTCAGGCATCAAAATGCTTTCAGAGTACAAAGTGGGAGAAATTGCAAAAATGCTCCTCACTGGGAAGATAAAGAAACTGACTCCTGTGGTGCTTGATGATGGAAGGCCATTTCTGCCAATCACTTACACTGGACCATTTAATGCCAAATACATTAGAAAGCAAGTATCCAGCGGAGTCCAAAAAAATGAGTTTGCTGGTAACATGCAGAATAACACTAACAGTGATAGAGCAAGTCCTGCTGGTGGTGTGAGTGAGAACAAGGACAATCTTGTCCAAGAGACGGTTCAGATTTCAGGATCTGTGGTCTGGCTTTTCCTGGACTTTGATGAGCCCAAAGTGTTGTGGAGGGTGATAAGAACTTGTGTGGTGTCTGTGCCTCTGGAGTCTGAACTGCCTCCCCAAGTGTTGACTGAGGTAGGACAGTTGCTCTCAAGATACCGCTTGACTCTCCCAGCTTGCATTAACCCATTTCCGGTGCTGGCCCCTGTGATAGGAGAGGAAAAAGAAACAAGTGCTAATCTTTTCTTCAAAGAAGAGCCAGAATCCAGCAATTGGCAGCACATTCGGCTACAACCTCCCCCTTTGATTGCAGGTCACGCTTCAGTTCTACCAGAATCACTAAAAGTGAAATCGAATAGCTCTGTGCTGGACACTGGTGCTTCTGTCGATTGTGATGTGGCAGAATTTGAGGTTTCCAAACAAGGCTATATGCCTCGTGCAACCAGAGTAGATCCTAAACAGGAACCAGGAAATCAGACGGCAAAGCTGATTGTGAAGGAAAGTGCTTCTGTAATCCAACGGGCTCTGGAAGCAGTTGTGAGCTTGGAAAGGATTGCATTTACAGAGACCAGTGTTTCACAGAAGCCGCTGAGGATTTCTCTAGACGGTACCGAGGATGATGGGGATAAGCAGACTCTAGAATCAGATGTTTCCAGTAATGCACAGTGCTCTCTACCAAAGCTTAAAAGAAGAGGACGGAAACCTTGCTGGCTGGAAATGTATGATGAAAATGAAGCAGATGATGAGATGCCGGAGTTGACACCTGAAGACGTTTTGGTAAAGAAAGAACCAGAAGTTCAGCTTGATCGTCGGTCGGATTCAAGGTCTAATTTAATGTTAGAGTCTGACCTGAGTGATGAGAAGGAACAAAATAAAGATGAAGAAACTGAGGAAAGCATGGACACCCAGGACAGTACAGGACCACAGTCAGTGCAAAATGCTCAGTCTGAACGGAGTGAGTCAAAAGACCCAGGGTCACACCTGCCAGGGAAATCGGATGTAGAAACTGATATAAACTCTGGTACTAAAACAGAACAAAGATTCAGAATTCTATGCAAACCTGAACCTAAGAGTAAGAAGATACCTCAAGACAAACTGAAAACCAAGGGTCATGAGCAATCAGAATCTCAAGCATGTGACCAACATAAATCAAAGAAAAGAAAGCATCCTTCGTCGGTTATAAAACCGAAGTCATCCCCTCGCACAGATATTTACACACACAGCCAGCAATCTTTTCAGTACCAGCAATATTTTCAGTATGCCACATATGAAAATGATGGCACAAGAGTTGAATCGGTTGGGAATTATAACGAAAGAATGAAGACTTATGAAGAACAATCACTTCCAACTGATGTATTTTTGTCTCTGCATGCTATTGACTTCAAAGAGTTGATTTTGAAGAAATCCAAAACAAGCGACGAGGGCGTTGCAGGCCATGTTTTATATTTGTGCGTTATCTGCGGGTCATTTCAGAGCAGGTCTACTGAAGAGCTTGCCATCCATTTAAGGCAGCATCACAGCGGCGAACTGAGCTGTAAATTCAAGCTTTGCAAGTTCAGCGCTGCCCATAGACAAGAGCTGATTGAACACGAAGCTCTGGAACACACAGGCAAACCCCTGTACCACTGCCACGTGTGTAAAACTCCGTTCTTCAGTCAGGCCGTTTTTCAGAGCCATGTCAAACGCCACCAAAACAACACTGAGTGCAAAAAGTGTCATAAGAACTTCCCGAACGAGGTGGCGCTTCGCATGCATCAGGAGAAGGAGCATTCTACTAAGATTTTGTGCCGCCTTTGCTCCATTGTGATGCCTAACCTGGAAGCGGTGAGTTAATCAAGTGTTGAGATTTTATTTGGATTTAAAAGTGACGGTACAAATATAAACTACTACTTCACTAGTTATAAGAAAGTAACTGGAAAATGTACAAAGAAACATGTTTATCATTACATTTTTTTTTCTTTCAGTTTTAGTTTAATACCAGGGCTCCCAATTGTACCACAAAACAAGGGGTCCCAGGGACTCCTTCACTTACAGTATATAGGGTATAGAGGCGGGATAGAGGGTCCCAGTGTCATTGCGAATGCTAAAAAGAATTTTTCTTAGTGCATCCCTGGGACCCTCTGTACATTCTTTTAGAGGGTCCTTTCAAATTTTAGTACTTAATAGACCTCCAAATGGGGGTCCCTGGGAGTCCTGAATACATAGCACTTTACAATCATTTTCATGTTTGCAGTCGTTTTCTGAAATTTGCTGACTTTTGTATTATTTTCACAGTTTTAATTAGCTGAAAGTTACTACAGTGGAACCTCCCTGATGAGAACCCCTGTTATAAGACTCCTTCCCACATAAGACCTACTTTTATGAGACATTGTTCTTCTTTGTAAGTATTAAAATTACCTTGCTTATACAACTCCCTCCCATTTAAAACCTCATTTTGGATGATTTTTGAAGGTTTTATAATATAAGGGAGGTTCCACTGTAAAATGTTTGGTACTGAATTTTCCTAACCAGTTCTTTTTTTAATTTTTAGAATCATATGGTCAATTTACTTATGATGTACAGGCACTGATATCTGTAAGCATCATAATCATCAAATTGTTGATGGAGGATGCTATATATGCAAGAACTGAAGAAGAAGATCAGTGACATTTAAAGTACTTTGTAGAATAAGAATGTGGCATTTTTGTTTCAAATGTAATAATTTTGTGTCTGATCTTTACTGATTCATTACTTGCTCTCATCTTATTTCTTGATGTATTATCCTGTTTGTTTTTGTGCAACTGCAACAAAAAAAGTCTTAGCTCTGGTCATCAGTCATTGACTGATCAAATTTTGAAATGACCTATTGTTTTTGCAGGCACGAGGTCATATGATTTATTGTGTTTACTTCATGTATGTTGGCAACTTTAAGGATTTTGATATGCGCTGCAACTGATTCCATAGTGATCAGATAAACAATAGACGAACTATAAAAATAATTGCCCTATTATTACTTTATATGGTACTGTACTAACTTTTTTCATGCAACTCCCCTCCCCCTCCCCCCCCCTCCCCCCTGTCCTGTGACAAGATTGATCCCTGTATAATACTTTTTGTTTTAAATGCTCATCTACACAATTATTGAATTTGCGGCAGAGTCAAACCCAGACAGATCAATCTACAAGGAAAGCCGAGATGTTGATGCATTTTTTCCACAGGAATCATTTTTGTCAGATCTAGGACTGCAGGAGGGAAGCCAAGAGATTGATTATTCGTTTCTCCAGCCATTACTCGTTCATTTTTATGAAAACGCTCTGAAATTGAGATGTGATAACTTTGTGTTGACAGCTGCGGGCGCACTATCGATACTGCATTGACGGCTACCAGTGCTGCCTGTGCTGGGTGAAAGAGCGGACGGTGGAGGACCTCCAGCTTCACATGAAAAACGAGCACCGTCACAAGGGCACGTTGTACGTCTGCAGCTTTGATCGGTGTGGGGCCTGCTTCCTGAGTGTAGAGGAGCTGGGAAGCCACACCTCCATGCACGTCAACTCGATGGGTGAGTTTTTGGTCTGTACATTTTGGATTGCCAGCAATCTTGTTCTTTAGTCACCCACTCATGTTCATGACCCTCAGACTCGTCAGGGTAGGTCTGCTTCTTTCAGTTTTATGAAAATAGTCCTAGGCTGATTTGAACCCTATCGCTTTGCTTTCTGAGAATGGTAGAATGTTGAGCACTGCTCAATGAAAATCTTCAATTTCAAAATATGAGGGTGGGGGGTGGGACAACTAAAGTGCTAAAAGGAGAGTCAAGAATTTTGAAGGAAGCAGAGAAAATGGAGATATGCACTTAGGCAGGTTTGCATAAGCTAATATGCATGTTGGTATTGGGCGAGTTATAATACTTGATAGTATTTTGCTCTTGTTTCCTGTCTGTGTGACCTGTGTTTTTAATGTTCGGTAGTCTGATTCATTAGGCAAGGAAACACGAGAGAATAGAGACATGTATCTGTAATGGTAGCTTATAATTATATTGCAATACATTTTGTTCCTCGTACAAAAAGGACAAGGTTTTTCTTTCAGATATTTGTGATGCAGCACAGGAAAACAAGGCCAATATCGTAAATGATCACTTTTGACTTATTCATATTTTCAGAACGGCCAGAGACAACAGATTAACACTAATAACAGGCAAAAAAACAGAATTCATCTATCTCTAATAGTTTATTTTTAACAATTTTTCAATCAATCAAATCTTTCTCTCTCTTTCTCTCTCTTGTGGCTGCCCGACTTTAGCCTTGTTTTCCTGTGCTGCATCACACTTACTTAATTTAGGCAAATTTTAGTTTTCAGTTTCTTGCTTGTTGTCATATGTCAAGTAATATCTGGCAACATACCAGGCAGTGATGTACAGAGGATGAAAAAGTGATGGGACAAACTGTCCTGAGACAAGATAAATCAATAGGACAATGGTCAGGTCAGGTCAGGTCAGAGAATGAGGACAACTAGGCCTCGCGGCCTCTTAATGTGTCCTTTCTGATTATTTGTATTCTTTTTCATGATTGGCATGACTAGGACGCATTTGGATGTGTTAATGTCCTGGCTCTTACAGAAATCAATAAGACAATGCTAGGGTTAAAAAAAAAAATGTTTGTTTCCGGTTTCCCGACCGACCCTAGTTTGTTGCCACCGACCCTAAACTTTTTTTGGGATGAATAAATAAAGAAAAAAAACCACGAAAGTAATTTGAGCAGACGATGCAAGGGAAACAACCAATGCACTCGGCGCAGTCAAGGACCATTACTCGCACAGACTTTTGTGACCCTACATCCGCCTACCAAATGGCGGGCGCTAGACACGTGATTGCAGTTTGAATGCCAATGTGATAAATATATTCACACACAGACCGAACACAAATGTACAAAAGAAAGAAGAAAAAAAAGCCTACCTCCCTACACTATTTTTTAAACTGATGAAATCCCAAACAGACTTCTTTTTTTTGTTGCCTAGTGTTCAAATTTTAATCAGGTATTTGTCCTGACAGAGGAGAAGACAATAGGACATTTTCAATTTCAATAGGTCAAAATGGCCTATCAGCGGGACCTCGGGACATCACTGCCAGGAGTGTAGGTCTAGGGTGGTTTTAATAAAGCTCACAGAAAATTGAGAACGGAGTTTAACCCCTTCACTGCTTGAGAAAATTTCAGATTATATTATTTGTTATTATATGTCAGGGCTCCCATCGTCCCGCAAAACAAGGGACTCCTTCACTTACAGTTACAGTATAGAGGGTCCTAGAGGCGGGATAGAGGGTCCCAGTGGCATTGTGAATGCTAAAAAGAATTTTCTAGTGCATCCCTGGGACCCCCCGCACATTCTTTTAGAGGGTCCTTTAGAATTTTAGTGCTTCATAGACCCCCAAATGGGGGTCCCTGGGAGCCCTGTATGTGACCTTATCAGTCAAAAACTGAGAAAATGATCTAGACATGCCCAACATGGCCGAAAGGCCAAAGAGGGCGTAAAACACTATTATTATAATGATCTAGACATGTCTCTTTCTTCAGTGTTCTTAAACAAAAACCAATTTTCCGGAGTTATGACATCATATTGCCTAAAGTAGACACGAGGCTGGCAGAGAAGGGGTTAATGGTTGGGCGCCATTTGTTCCTTTTTGTGGATTCCTACACAAATTAATGATGCATTTGATTCGTTTCAGGATGACAGCAGACGAGGCATCATGCGGGTCAACTTCATGCAGTTGGAAAGCCTTCTTACCAGTTGAAGTTGGGGTCAGCATGATCTATTTATTGAGTGCTGTGGAGTTTGGAGCTGGTCTAAAGTGTGACCACAAGAGACAGTACTGTTGATCGGTTTCGCCATTTTACTGTGATCAAATATTCAGGATCTGCACGTTGCAGGTGCTACTTTTGGCTATAAGTTGGGATGTATTATTTTTTTAAAGAGTGATATTACCTACTTCATTGCTTGTTTTTGTTTTGTGTGAATTTTCACAGTAAATGTCATGTACATGCATTTTTGCATAGCCTTTTATTTTTGTTGTATTGTATTATATTCCTTGTATTGTCACTGGGAATTATCTCTGTGAAATTTGGGCTTCCTTCGCTCAAAGAGAATGTTTTTACTAGTGCTTCCTTACAGGGAGCTGGATGACCCCACCTCCTCCATGAGTCTCTCCCTGTGGGGATACCGGGTGGTCTTTCGTAAGAATAGTTCCCCCACTTTTTGAAGTTCTGTGCTTGTAACTTCCTCTAATCTGCCACTCTACCTTTTCCCTTTGCTTTCTATCATCTACTATCTTTCTGACTCATTAGCCCATTCTCCTGCCTTTTTAAAAACAAATCTTCCAAATAATATTTCTCCTTTGAGCTCTTCCAAAATAGGAATGTGTCGGCTGTACGCAGCGGGGAGACCAGTGAAAGCAAAAAATCAAACACATACATACCTTGTCCATTATGGCCCGGGAACGCAGAAGAAGAAGAAGCTAGTGCAGCACCATTTTTCTTTTTTGTTTTCTTTTGAATGCCGTTTTTAAAAAAAGAAAAAAAGATTGAATGTGAAAAGAGAAAATTTGATTCATCTACAACTTTGTTGCGAAAGACTGCTCGATGATGATAAGATTAGCGTCCTATTAGGCGTAGCCTCTTAAGGACAGTATTCCTGTAGACGAAGTCTTCTCTGTGAGGTGGTGATGATGATATGGAGTTGATGATGGGACAGTCACAGGAGTTCCTGATGTGGCAGATGTCGTCGTAGACGATTCCGGCACTACGTTGCACACCCCTTACAGACGAGGATGCACCTCCGGTTACTGGAACATTTCGGACGGGATCCGAGTCGAAGAATATCTTGTCCTGATGCTGAAGTCAGCCATCCATGTAGGTTGTTGATCTTGATGCAGATGTTGGCATCTATTACTATTAGGCGGTAGGAGACTTGAGCATTGTGAGATAAGTCGAAGGTTGTCCAGATGCTCCTGTAGTCCGCTGATCTTGTTTCGTTGGTGTAGTCTGAGCGGTCTTCTCCCCCAAAGGCCGTCTTCAGGGCCACCGGGTGATCTACTCCTTACCGGGAGCTGGTGTCGTCGCGAACTGTCAGGAGACATACAGGCGAAGTCATGCCGTCTCTGCAGGCGGGCGTGGTCCTTCAAGAGGGGTCCCTTTCCCAACAGTGAGTGGCGCTGCGCTGAAGGACCCATCCCAGAGGATGAGTCTGCATGTCAAATCAGCAGAGATGATCCAAGTCGCTGCATGTCGTCGTGTCAGCTTGCAAGTCCCCAAGCACTGTTGCTTACAAGGCGAACTTGTTACCTCAAGTAGAAAGGGAGATGCGCATGCAACAATGCATGTCTAGCCATGATCTGCGCATTCTTACATACATAAGTGGACATTTTGTGTCAGTCTCCATATAATTTATAATACATAATCATTGTAACAAAAAACAACTTTGGAACAGTTCCAAAACAATTTGAACTGTTATCACAGAAGATTATAAACTTGTGCTGCTTTTAAAATGTGTTCTACCATTCCTGCAGATGGTGACTGAATTCCTTAAAATGGTTAGTTTTATGTGTTGACTGTCATGGATACAGTTATGCATTTCTATAGACTGATTTGATAACTTTTTATTTTTATTGGCTGATTTGATTACATGTACTTGCAAATCTTGATTTGTTTCCTATAGACTTGATTTCATGTGTTTAATGTGTTTTGTTTTTACATGATTGATGTTACAAAATCATGGGGCGTGGGAGGGAAGGGGCAATATGTATTGTCAAGAATGTGTACATTGACAGATGATGAAAACCTTCAAGTCTTTTGTAGTTGGCACAACTAGACCCTTATTGTAGAATGAATAGCTTTTGGGGATGGCTTGTGTAAGCAAAGGGAAGTAATCATTGCACAGAGATGGGCCCACAGAGATGACAGTCCTGAGAATAATATGGTTTGTCATGTAAATATAATGCTTACATAATGTAAAGACTTTACAAAGTTTGTAAATATGTGTGTTTGAATTTCTGTGCCTGCAATCAGCCAAGACAGTTTTCTTTTAAATTTCTATATTCAACAGGCATCAGAGTTGTCAGATGATCTGCAAATTTGGTTGAGTATTTCTGACAGAGGATTGACTTCTATTGTCAAGAGATTTTGCCTTTTTATTGAGTGTAATCCTGTATGTTAAATAGCATTCTAAAGTGATTTATCTCTACATTGAGCCTTTTTGGTCATGTTGAGAACTGGTTTCAGTATTGTCCTTTGGTCTGAGATCTTGTACTTGTATTGCGGTTTCTAGAGGATTAAACTTCAGACTATTCTGATGCCTTATTCAATGAAGCTCTTGTTTATGGTATGAAAATATATTATCGAAATATTTAGTCACCATGATCTGTGTATTGTATGTTGTAAGGTACGTAGTAATGAATTTGAATGCATGATTATTAATAATTCTGAAATGCCAAAAAAATTACAGAATAATTCTTTTCAGAATATTCAAAGCAGACAAATCATGGAGACGCCTCTCAAAACTTTTTGTTATGTATTCTCAATTCTAAGAGAAAAGGAATGAATATATCTGGTAGTAGACGTCACAGACACCACTTCTGACGATAGGAGGGTGCATACCTTATAAGAATTAAAAGTAAAACAAAGAAAGACTGACTGCTTACCCTGGGTTAAGACAGACCTGTTTTCCCTACGGATTTGTCCGTAATTATTACGTTTTGAGACCTCCGATTACGCTATTATGGTCAGCAACAAAAAAATCTGCATTTCCGCTGAATGAGTGCGAAAAAAGAAGAAATCAAAAGAAGGCATGGCGTTTGAGCCGTACTCGCTGCTGTGTCGTCTTCTATCAAAGGTATCACTTCGAGTGATGTCCCTTGAATGAATACTTTTAGTTTATTTTTCTATGCCGCCATTTTTCTAGGTACGAAGTGCAAAATTTCGGCAGTTGTCGAAGTTGGATGGGAAGTTGCAGCATGCGTGTGTCTCCCCCCCACTCACAAAAGGTTTGATGGCAGCGAAAAATATTGGAAGGATTTCTCGGACAGCAAAATTACGTACAGATGCCTGAAATTACTGTTTTGAGAGCTTGGGATTACTGACAGTGAAGATTTGGGGTAAACAGGTCTGGTTAAGACCATTAAACCCCCCAGTTCATTCGGAAAGGCCCAGGCCCCACAAGCAAGCAAAAAACAAACAAACCCTAGTGGTCTGTACACCCAGGCTCAGATGGTAACCTGGTCAGCGCTTTTATGTATTGTAATTTGTATAGAATTGGAATGAGGGCCTGTGTGCGTCTTCATTATCGTGTATGTGTGTATGCAAGACCCTTGTGCAATGAGCTTGAATGACTTGTCGGACTCACTTGTACATGGCTGGTTAACAGCCACGTTTAGCTATCAGCTATCTTGTACAGCTATCTTGTGTTTGTTCAGTGGTGTTGGTTGTTGCCGTACCCTGGCTAGAAGACTCCAGGGATCATCAGACATTTTTAGTCAGCTATCTTGTGTTTGTGCAGTGGTGTGTGTTGGTTGTTGTCGTACCCTGGCTAGAAGATTCCAGGGATCATCCAAAGCACTTGAACACTATGATACAAGTGCATCAGCTACGGATGAGAACATTATGTCTTTTGATTACCCACATTCCGACTTCAGGGGATGTGTGGTGTGTTGTGTTGCTGTGTGTTATCATAGAGGGAGTTAGTATGAGGTAGAAGGGTATCTTTGTTCTTGCAAAATTTGTCGATTATAATTAGTCATGTAACTGGTATGTCGATGGCAGTATGGTTTTATTTGCAGTATTGTATCTAAACTTGATTGAGACGGTGAATGTGGTCTATGTTTCTTCATATTGTAACTATTTTACTCTTGTATAATTGTGTGTGTTTGTGTATGTATACAGTGTGTGTGTGTGCCTGCGTTCGTGCGAGCGTGTGTGTGTGTGTATGTTTGTGCGTGCGTGTGTGGGAAGAAAGAGAACGTTGCATGCAATCATCGTGTTTATTTTACTTTCTAATGATTCATTATTTGTTTGCCTTTAATGTTCTTGTTATTAATGTAAAGCGCACTGAGTTCATGTGAGAAAGAGCGCTACATAAATTCCCATTATTATTATGTCTGAACACAAACAAAACCTCCAAAGTGTAATCTGTACCGTTTCTTTACTGATGTGGACCCGGTGTTAATCTGTACCGTTTCTTTACTGATGTGGACCCGGTGTTAGATAAAGAGCTTTTATTTGATATTAATTTATAGGTTAATGATTGTTATGTTGGCATGGTAGTGTCATTTCAGTGATAAAATTACTAATCCCAGCGAATATAGATTCTTAACATGATTAAGCTTTTTTAAGTACAAACCAAAAGTTTTATTTTATTTTTGCCAGGTAGACCCTTGACAAATGGAAAGACAAATTTTGATCTGAATGAAAATCCAGATGTACTCAAGGGCCAGCCACATCCACTAAAATCGCAGGACTGTACGATACGATTCGATCACGTGAACTCGAAGCTTTGGAGACCACGTGATCGAATCGTATCGTACAGTCGTGCAATTTTAGTGGACGTGTGGCTGGCCCTTAAAAGATGGGATAGATAAAGACAGATGGAGAGACAAAAACATCAAGTCCTTGAAGTTTTGAATAAAAGAGAAAGTGCTAGCATAATGTAGAGTATATAATATACATGCAACTGTTACATCTTCATATAATTTATTTTTTAAAAAGTGTGACAGTGATTGTACTAGGAAATTTGGAAACCATTCGCATCAGCGACAATTGTTGGGGAAATTGTCGCTGATGGGACTTGTTTTCAAATTTTCTAGCGCAATCGCTGATACATATTTTTTTCATTAAAAACTTCACCAAGGACTTGATGTTTTTGTCTCTCCATCTGTCTTTATCTATCCCATCTTTGACTGAAAAGCAGTCCCAGGGAAAGAAAAACCATTGAAAACCAGAGAATCTCACAATATCAAAAGCCTCTGTTAGTTTTCTTAACAGTCCTAGTGAGAGAAAAAAATGCTCCAAGGATCGAAAAGTGATAGGACAAACTGTCCTGATATGAGAAAAATCGATAGGACAATGTCCTGGCTCTTGCAGAAATCAATAAGACAAAGCATGCCAGTGTTAAAAATTTTTTTATCAGATAATTGTCCCAACGGGAGAACACTGACATTTTCAATAGGTCTATGGCCTGAGGCTAGTGAAGGGTCAATTTGTTTTTATAGTATTTTGGTTTTGCAATCATCTTACTGATGATTACCAGTTAACATGAACACTGTATCATGTACTTTTGTTAATGTTATTATACCCACCCTGTTGCTTACACTCACCTCATTTTAATGTGAATGTTTTTTCAAAAGCAATAAAATAGAAAATTCCTTTATCACAGTATGCAAGTGACAATCCATAAACTTTTAAAAAAATGAAGGAATTTTCTGTGAATGAAATGTGAATTTATTGCTAGCATCTTCATAACTTGATTTTGTCCGTCTTTTTTCCCCCCCTGCATCATAGTGTGGAATGGAAGTTACGTAATTTATGTGGTGCTTCCATAGCTGCCAACCATTCCTAATTTTCAGGAAGTTCAAACTCAAAATCACTTATCTCTCAAGGAGAAATTCCGTTCAGGTGCCAGAATAATAGACATTGACATTCAGCATGCATGACTTTAGGCACAGATTAAGTTTTTATTCCAGTCTCAATTCCCAGTTTCGTCACAGAAAAATTATTAAATCTGAAACTACAAACATTCTTTCTGATCCATGTATTAATCCAATCCACACTACCCCCCCCCCCCTCCCCCCCCCCCCCCACCCCCAAATCAGTATTTGCTGTGTTTCTGGTTTTACACCTTTTTTCCTGAAGTGAGACGAGGAGTTTGGTTTTTTACCACATATAAAAAAACCCTCCAACTATCTCAGGAACGATGATCAAACACACCCACTTACAACCCCCATGAGGTTTTTTAAAAATTTTGATGTGTGAAAAGTTGGCAGCTATTTGCTTCATTTAATTGGTATATCAAATCTAATTGTTAGTCACAGTAGAATCACGATCACCTACCATATTTTTCAGACTATAAGGCAATACTCTCCCCCCCCCCCCCCCCCCCCCCCCCCGGATTCAGACCCCTGCGTCCGACTAGTAATATAGTAAGGAAGTATTGTGACAAATTCTGAATTTAGTGTGAAATTTTTGGGGTGTGCCTTATATTATAACAAGGTACACCTTGTGACAAATTCTGAATTCAGTGTGAATTTTTGGGGTCTGCCTTATAACAAGGTACACCTTGTGACAAATTCTGAATTCAGTGTGAAATTTTTGGGGTCTGCCTTATAACAAGGTACACCTTGTGACAAATTCTCAATTCAGTGTGAAATTTTTGGGGTCTGCCTTATAACAAGGTACACCTTGTGACAAATTCTGAATTCAGTGTGAAATTTTTGGGGTGTGCCTTATAACAAGGTATGCCTTGTGACAAATTCTGAATTCAGTGTGACATTTTTGGGGTCTGCCTTATAACAAGGTACACCTTGTCCGAAAAATATGATACCAATGCTTGTGTCAGTGATTGATGATAGATATGCCTAAACCTAGATGTCTATTTTATGTAGTCATCCAAAGATGAAAGTGTTGCTTCACTGAGGGCAAAATGTTGAAATAAAACAGTTTTTCCACATGTGTAGGTCTGTGATCATTTGAGTACAAAAGTTCTATGAATTATTCATACTGTAGAAATGCACATGAATAAATTAATTTGAAGCTAATAGTGTCTTGTTTTGCGGTAAATATTGTGATGTCTTCAAGCGTCGTTGGAAGAGAACTGTCAACAGATGTGTGTGCATGTTTGAAGTTAATTGGGTATCACTCTCTGTATGTCTACTATCACAGAATCTATAAAACTGACACTTTTGTTTATGGCGAAGATTAAAACCAAAGGCTTTAAAAAGCTGAGTAAAGAGGTACATGTGCATGTATTGTTGCTCACAAAAATAGAACTTAGAAGAGACACAAAGTTCCGCTTTCTGAAATTACACAAAATCACCATCCGTTCTGTAAAACTGACATGTGACACGTAACTGTGCAGCTAATACCCAGCTGAAAGGCATGGGAAGTGAATAATCAGGGCAAAACCAGACACTGAATTTGACATCTTAGCAGGGCATGTGATTTAAATGAATCTGTAAAGTGGTTCATTAACCCTTTCACCGCCGACACCCATGTCACTAAAAGGCTTGAAATTAACAACTGTTATCCAATGACCTGATGTTAATTTTGGGAGATAAGGAAAGGCCTTATTTAATACATGTCATAGGCAGATTCATAGTATTGCAGAAGCCAACTTTTCTTTATCCAGGTACATTACACTAACATTTCGGGATGAAAAATGGCTGGCGGTGAAAGGGATAAAGCTTGTCGAACGACTTCGATGTGATTGTGTATTGCAAACAAATGAGTGTGCGCTGCTCATTAAATTTAATGGTATCCACCTGTAACTTGAAATAGGAGTAAACTGAAATTGAGTTAGAATAAAAATATAGATGCTTTGCCCATTCTCTACCAAGGGGATTTTAGAACCAACATCGAGGATGGTCCCCAGAGACCAACTAATACTCAAGACTGCTGCACTAAATCTGTGCAGTGCGTCTTAGTTACTTCCTGTCTCGTGCACCGAGATGCGTGCGCCATCTACATAAGATTATCGTCCTTCAGGGCTCCCAATCGTCCTGTAAAACAAGGGGTCCCAGGGACTCCTTCACTTACAGTATAGAGGCGGGATAGAGGGTCCCAGTGCATTGTGAATGCTAAAAATAATTTTTAGTGCATGCCTGGGACCCCTTGCACATTCTTTTATAATTAATTTAGAATTTCAGTACTTCATAGACCCCCACTACTGGGAGCTCTGTCCTTGCCTGTCATGAAGTAGTAGTTTATAGCCACAGAAAATTATCTGCTCCAGACTCGTCACTAGATCGCATAGGCAGTTCAGGCCTAAAAGTATCGCCCTTTTGTATAGGCAAGGAGTAGTATTAAGCCCCATTGCATTTGCAGGCATTAGAATAGTCAGAAGATTTGCAAATTTCAGAGGATCAACAACAATAATATAATTGCCGACAGATTTGCTTCTGGTGGCAGAGGTTCCCCCCCCCCCCCCCTTTTTTTCACCCTTCTTTTCTTCTCAGTGTGATCTTTACTTTCTAATAGCATTTTACCGGTAAGTGGTTTCTTCATAAAATCATGCCTTTTTGGTCATGTGAAAATTAATTTCAGTGTTGGCACTCGGTTTAGGTATTGTGGAATTGTACTTCGGAGTATTCCGATGCCTGCTATTGGCACTACATGTCAAGTTTAACATTTATATTATAGAAAACATTCAAATCACCCCATTCACACAGAACACCATTTTTTCTGTTGTGGGTACTAGATCACAGTAGATGCAAGCAGCAGGCAAAATGATGTTTTAATGTCTCCCAAAATGCAATCAAGTTTCAGACCACCCTTAAATAAATAAGAGGTTTAGTTGCACACTGCTCATTTGCCATGGGCCATATATGCTCCATGCATCATCATAATGCACACTTTGATCAGCACACTGTTGTCACAGCAAAAAGTTACTGTCCAAAACTTTTTCAAACATCCACATACTTTCTGCTGCAAAGGAAAGGAAGGGGGGGGGGGGGGGGAAGAGAGCCAAAATCATAACCTTTTCAAGTTATACATGTTGAAATAAGGCCTTCTATAGAGGTTCTTTTATTCTCATCTATCGGAGTAAACTACATGCAAGCTCATTGCTTTTTCTTTTCTTTTTTTCATCTACTGATAATTTTTAGTTGAGTACATATTTCTTGTCAATAAAATGCTATATACTAAATCCTATCAAGGCACACTAAAACAAAAATGAGAAACGTAACTTCAGTTAATCTAAAATAGATTTTTTTTCAAAGCGCCAAAATGAAAGGGCTCCTACAAATATAACTTTTTGTAAAGCTGCAGTTATATGTCTAGATTTTAAAAATGAGTACTCCAGAGGGGTGATTTATTTTTGTACTTTTTTTGCATCTTCATGCTGCTGTCAGAAAACAAAAATGACTTTTCTGTGGTACCAGAGAATATCAAAAATGAAATTCTCATGACAAATAATGAGAGAGAAGGAAGGTACATGTAAAATCTCTTGTGAGTGGATAGCAAAGGAAGAGGGAGGCCGAGGGTTTAAAACTTACGTAAAATTCATTGAAATAGTTAGAGATGACCCATTCAATCATTTTGGCCAACAGCAAGCAACGAGAAATCACATTGTCAAGAAAATCATGATTAAATATGAATATATTCCATCACATGAAAAAAAAAAATCAGGAGCAAAAAATAACTTTAAAATAGCTAAACAGGAAAATACAAATAAAACGCATATGCATTTTTCACAAACGCACTCCAAAGTCACTTTTGATCTACAGCAGTGAGACAATAAATACCTTTACATGTCAAACACATGATCATAAACAAGATTTTTCTTTACTCTTTTTTTTTTGTGTGTGCAAAGTGCTGCTGTCTCTTCAGTGCGGTGCTAACAAAACGATGCACAATAATAGTCACTTTCCTTCTCCACCACGATCAAACATCACACATTTGAACGGACAGTTACAAACGAGTTGTTCATGAAACTACACGCCAAGCACCCATCCAACGAATGCCTGACATCAGCTGAAGAGATGGCTACAAGTTGTGCTTCCTGGAACCAAATCTTAGTTGCAGAATCAAGAGAGGGGGGGGGGGGGGACAACCAAACAAGTTCAGTGAGAGTGGCTGTAGGACTGGCCCAAGTGGGCTTCCTAGAAGGAGAGGGCGGCTTCCAGAAAAGAGGACAGCTCCATCAGATGCATCTGTTTGTTGCCTGTGGCTGCTGCGGCAGATGGGAAGCGACCTGCGTACCTGGGAAATGAAAGAAATTCTCGAGCATTTACAAATTGTTACAAAAAATTCTTATGCATCCACCAAATCCTTTCACTGTTAATTATTTCTGACACTTGCAACTCTATAAAAATGAAATAAAACAGGAGAAAAACAAACAAGTTTCCTGTCTCCCCCAATTCAGAAGAGGGAGACATCTGCACATACTAACATGCTTGTTCACGTACTATCGTCATTGAATTATAATATACCGAGAGGCATTAATTCTGAATCGTAAATTGTGGATTTTTTCCCGGTAAAACGTGCAAAATGGTAACATTTTGTGGACTACATTTGCTCCCTAAGGTCAAAGCTATTTTTGGAGCCATTCACCATACATCTAGCCATTATGATTGAGTCACAGCTCACTTGGTCCGAAACACAAAAAGCTAAAAATAGTGTTCAAAATGAGAAAATAGAGATTCACGTTTTGCACATGAGAAACTGGCAGGTTGGCCATAAAATGTGCAGTAGTCGGCTTTTTCCTATCACTCACCACCAAAACCCCACGACCTGACAAAGATGATCGACAAACAGATTCTGGGGCTCTGAGATCTGGCTGAAGCATAACGCAAGTAGCCAGAGCCATAGGACATTTTCAGCAGTATACCAACTGGGGGAATATTGGAAACTCACAAGGAGTGTTTCTGAGAAACTTTGACCTGTGCTGGAATCCTAGAAGAAAGGATAGGGACACTAACCTTGTTCCCATAGCAGTAATTACAAACTCCTATTCCAGGACTAAAGTTCAAACATTCCCATTGGGGATGATGTAGTAGGCCTGTGAAAGTTTATTGCTGGAATAAAAGTTATAACCAGCTCCCTGGTGGTTTTAGAGGGAATAACACTATTCCCTGCTGTGAAGTTGAGGTTGTATTGCACGACTTGAGGGCAAATTAGAACTATAAGCAGTTTCATTCTCGTTCAACATTTTGGATATAAATTCAATGAGTGCACAATTTTCACTTACCTACTTACGGTAAAAATTCACGATGAAAAAAATTAAGCGACTCGGGCTTATTGGGATGCCCTTATTACACAATGAAAAGAATGTGCTTACGTCAAAGTAAATAATCCTCCAAATTTACGTCAATAGCGTTAGCCAATGCCATAAAAAAGAATGCTTGATGCACTAACTCATTTTTTTCTTTTAATGGCAAACTAATCAGTCGATTGTGGCCACGCACGGCGAAGAAGAAAAAGAAGACGCATCGAGAGTTCAGTGCAAATTAGTATGATGTTGAAAGGTTAAGGTAGGTCTCTGAGCATGCCCAGTGGGCAAACACGCCGGGTTAGCTTTCCTGTGGTCAAGAAAGGCCTCTCGATCGCTAGATAGGTTCAAGGATAGGCCGAGAAAAGCTATTACGTCCAGACAGATTTACTACGGGCTAAATTTGAATGCTTTGACAATTCCACAGCTGTTGCTCCAAGCGTGATCACGCCCAAGACATATCATGGTCATCCACCGAAGACACCTCCAAGATCGGTTCCAGAGCACCGCAAAAAACACCTGAACACCCCAAGGACAACATGGAAGACTGATTAGTAGCTCTACAATTTGAAAATGTCTGGCAGAAACTGGCTTCAGGTGCTATAGGCCATGTATCAAAACCAGACAAAAGATGTTCTCATACTGTCCAATTTAGTCGCAAAAAACAGGCAGCAGATTTCATTTAACTGAATGCAGTTACACAGTTCACATTAGAAATCCTCACTTTAGTAACAGTCAATTTTATTCGATTAAATTGGAAGATATGACAGAACCTGAAACTGACAAAGCAGAGAAGAGAGAACTGTGCAGATAACCGTCATCTTTTTTTAACTTAATCTCTCTTCACATAAGCCACCCACATTCACGGCAGAATCCAAGTGTACAGAACAGACAAGACGAGTCTGAATATTTCCACAATTCAACCAAATTAGAGACAAAAGCCATTCATCATGATTGGCCTGCAATCAACCCAATTTCCAATCACCACTTGTTGAAATGGCACAGGATGACACTTATGTTGTTCCTAATCGCTTTGTGTCTTTATTTTGTGGAGGACTAATCTAATTACTGTTACTACACGTATCAATGAACATAAAATAACATTAAAAATTCACAAAGATTGGTGACAAAGGTTGATTTTTTTAATGATTTTTAAAAACGCATTCGCGGAATTTATGCCTCAGTATATATTTTCATTCTACATTTATGCAACTAGTTTGTTCTATTTCATCATAATAAAACCAGATTTAGGAATAACAAATTGCTGTATGCTTGATCAATAAATAGTCACTCTACATTTATGCAACAAAAATGTTCTATTTCATATAAAACTATATTAATAAAAGATTCAAGAAAAACAATTTGCTGTATGCTTGATCAATTCAACAGAACATTATTAGCTGAAATCTATACTGATCGACACTCAATATCAAAACTGAATCAAGGTTCAATGCACAGTTTTGCAGTAAAACTTGGCCTGGGTGGAGGTGTTACAAAACCTGCACACAACCATAACATTTTAATCACAAGACAACAGCCTTCTGAGCACAACTCACTCCAGTTCGCGGTAGTCGTCGTCTAGTTTCTTGAGGACGGTGCGGACGCGGGGCTCCACGTACGGGTAGGGCCCCATGTTCTTGTGCTCCTCCTGCACCCAGCAGATCCTGGCGTTGGGGTACTTCAGGAACTCCTCCTTCACCAGGTCGAAGGGGAATGGCGTCAGCTGCAACAGTAAGCCAAGAGGTTACTTCAAGTCTTCAATAAGTTCTTGTCACGCCGTCTCAGTAGACATTACAGTGACTTAAGAGGTTGCGCAATGCGGAAAATAAAATAATTAGAAAACTAATTTGGGGCAAATTGTATGTGTGTGTGTGTAGGGTGTGGGTAGGGTGGACCATAGACCTTTGTTTCACAGTATCCAGGCAAGACCAATCCAGCTACCGTAGTGGTTCCCGGGGCCAAAACCCGACCGGCACAGCTCCTGCCCTTCATTTACTACTATCTATGGCCCCCTAGTTTATAGATAACAACCTACTGGACTTCTGATACATATGGCTTAGCCTCTAATTTCATGCAATGAAGTTTGGATGTTTTTTTTTTTTTAATGTTGTACCGAAAGAAATTGATCTCATTCCACAAATTGCTGCAAACAAATTGATCTTGTACTCCACTTTCATTCTTGCCCTCCCTGTGAAATATTTTGAGCTGAAATAATACAATTGGTTGCTTGTTTGTTTTTGTTTCAATAGACTTTTAATTGAACTTGGCAAACACAGCATGTTAAAAAGCTGGATGATGACCATGAAATGTTAAAATATGCTTGGCCCTTCTGCATTGACATTCTGCCCCAACTATCCAACAGCAGTGATGCACTGCAGATGCAAAAGTGATAGGACAAACTGACCCGAAACAACAAAATCAATAGGACAAACTGTCCTGGCTCTTGTAGAAAATGAATAAGACAAAGTCAATCAGTGTTAAATTTTAATAAGACATTTGTCCTGACAAGGAGGGGGTACAATAGGTCATTTTCAGTTTGAATAGGACTATATCCTGGGGCCTGGGTCTCGGGACATCACTCGGAGATTGCGCTAGGAAATTTCTTCTTCTTCGCTGCGCGTGGCCACAATCAACTCTGATTATTTCGCCACGGAACCGGGAGGTTCTACCACTTATGCCGGAAGAAAAGGCTCAAAGCCTGAGAAAAACTGAAAAGTTAGGCCTTAGACAGAAGAGCGACAGATAAAAAGATACAGGATTAAGTGCTTGCACTGGGTTAAGACCATTAAACCCCCCAGTTCAGCCGGGAAGGAACAGGCCCCACTTCCAGCAACAAGCAAAAGCAGAAGCAAAAGGAGAAGAGAGTTTGGGTTGCTAGCCCAATGACCCCTGAGTGGGGCCATCAGGCAGATGGATGCAGCAGGCGGGTGTCCATTCAGGTACTTCCAGACTCTGGCTGCAAAACTCTCTGGAGTTCTGGCCTCCACTGCTGATGTAGGCAGGTCGTTCCACTCCCTGATTGGCCGGGGAAACAAGGAACTCTGGCGATACTGCGTCCAACACTGAGGGATGAGGAGCCTGTTGCGAGTGACCTCTTCATCACATACCACAAATCCCCCAACAACCGGTGTCAAAACCAGTCCCAGGAAACGAAAACCAGTGAAACCACAGAAACTCACAATATCTGAGCCTCTGTAAACACCATTTCATGAGTCCTAGCAAAAAAGTATCAATTCTTGGGACTGTAAAAAATTTTTTTTCCCAATATCTGGCATTTACAAATACCAATAATAATTACCAGTTAATACAATCACTGATCCTTGCAACAGTTTTTTAATATTAAACTTTGTTGCTATATGTGATGCCCTGACCTGCTCCACCCTGGAAATGGCGATGTCATTGACCAGGTCCAGCTTTTCCCTCTCCTTCAACAGCTCGTAGTACACCTTGCCCGAGCACAGCAGCACCTTCTTCACCGCCCCGGGGTTCTCGCTGGCCACCCCTGACTCCGGGATCAGGCGCTGGAAGCGGGAGCCCTCGACCATGTCGTCAAAGCTGGACCGCGCCTCCGGCAGACGCAGCAAGCTCTTGGGTGTGGCCACGATCAGCTGTGGGCACATACAGGCACAAAAAGCATTTAAACACTAGAAACATTGCTGTAAAACTTTTTGAAATAGAGAAACAAAAACTAAGAATCTGGTAACAAGCATGGCAATCGTTCAGAAACAGCTGCCGGCAGTTAGTACTTTTAAATATTTTCATCATTATTCAATAGACGATTTTCAGAAAACTAGGGGAGAGCACTTCGTGAAAATTAGTTGTTTACCTCCATTACTCGGTCAAGTGCCATAGCAACAATGCAGCAATGGTGTCAAAGCTTGAAACCGCAGGATGCAAGTCAGCGACTTGCAAACATTTTTTGGGGAAAAATTAGGGGTGGCCAGTGGCCACAAACTGATAAAACTTGTAAAATGTGACGTAAAAATATAAATTACATAAATATTTAGAATGACGCACGGTGTTCTAAGTGCTGTATGTCTGCTCAAACACACGAGTCGATAGGCTACGAGAGCTGATGGCAGAGTCACTTCCCCTGTTTGACCGACTGAATTAGGCAAGATTACTACCACACCATGAAATTACTCCCCTTAATTATTTCCGAACAATTCCTATTACGCTTTCAGACCACGCTCACCGGTTTGCGGAAGGGCAGGGCGATCTGTCGCCGCATGGCGTGGAAGAAGTTGGCCGGGGTGGTGAAGTTGCACACGAACCAGTTGCTCTCATGAAGCTGCTGGATCTCGAAATTGTCGTTCTCCACCTGCCAACAGATGTCATCGCCAACCTAGGTCAAGGCCATTATACATACAACAGCACCAAAAAAAAAAGGGGTTTGTAAAGGTTAGAGATAAAAATGGATGTGTGCTACATAGAGTAATCTTTTGATGAGCAGGATAGTTGAACTAGGAGTACAAAACCAAACCAGACAAGTATATACAAAACAAAGCAATAACAAACCCGGGTAAAGTCGACATTCAAAAAATGGGTCAATTTAAAAAAAAAAAAATCCCAATCAACAGGGTAATGAAATCATCTCTGAGCAAAAAAAAAAAAAAATCCTGGTTAGAAAATGAAAGAAGAAAAAACCCATCCAATAATTAGATGGTCAAAATAATTAAAAAAGTAACACAAAACAACACAAAGAGTAAAATGATAAAAAGGAGCAAAAAGACACAAATGAGTCAAAAACTACATGACAAAAATTAAATATGAAACTAAAGCATAAACACAAAAACGTCAACCAAGGGGGGAAAACAAGACGTAAGGTTTAGTTTCTAGCTATTGCAGCAAATGAACCTGAACTAATCTGCAAATTAATTTGACACACACACACAAAAAAAATCTTAAAGACCTACCACAGTCCAGTGCTGCCTACCCCCTGTTGCAGTTTCTAGGGACAAACTGCTTAAAAACCAGGGACAGACTTATTTCCAGGGACACGCATCGCAATGTCAGGCATCATGAAATATATTTTGTGATTTAGCAACATTTCTGCAACTGGATATTTTGGATAGTATTTTTATTTTTCAGTGCCAACTTACTTCTATATTCAAGATCCTTTGGTGTTCAGTAACCTATGTGTAGCATGTCTGTTAAGAACATTTCAAATTGCCTCTATTTTTGAGAGTTCCTGTGTTCAAAAGTAAGGTCAGCTAACAAGACAAGCAATTCCTCTACAAAATTTTGATTCTGCTCAGTTTCCAGGGACACAAAAGTGGATTCCAGGGACAGGGTGCCCCTTCTAACTGTTTCCAGTGACAAATACCCCTTAGGAGGGAGGTTAGGCAGCCCTGCCACACCGATGTGTGAAAATCAGACGTGTTTTCCCTCGCTCGCTGGTAAGATGATATTCCGAGCAAGAGAGGGAAAATGCACATCTGCGTGGTGGGTCTTTAAGGCCTTCACACACTAGCATCAGGCGTCAATTGTTTCTCAGAGCAACGCCTTGACGCGTTGACGCCTGCATCACAGCACACATTGTAGCGAGGCAGTGGTGTTCTCACACACGACTCTTGTCGCTTCGCCTCTTGTCGCGCGAACTTCCTTATTTGGAAAGCAATGAAAGATTACTCTAGCGTCAAACCTCCTCCTAGAAACAACAGTATTTTTTTTCTTCAATCAGAGTTATGGTCCTTCCGTCCGTTGTGGTTGGCTAGATTCACGATCTCTGCGATCTTGAGCATCAAAATTAGAGCCGCTTCTATTCTCGAGCAACAAAAAATCGCGCAGCTACGCATCAAAAATCCTGCCGCGCCACGAATCTCACACGCAAGCGGCGCCTCGAACTGCGCCTTGCAGCAAAAAATCGCCGCGATCTCGAGATCTTGACGCTAGTGTGCGAAGCCCTTTAAGGCGCTCCGTGATGCAGGTTGGCTTTTACTTTTTCTTTTTTGGACGGGTGAACAATTAAAAAAAAAATCTCATAAATTTGAAGATGATATCAGCACTACAATGACGGCTATAAAAAGACAGGGAATTCAAAGATGATAGCAAAATATTTAGCAGAACGAAAGAAACGTAGATGTTCGTTTCAATGTGTACATAGCTGGGACCACACTTACCGGGAAATATTCTGGGTCATCGTTGCTCATCTGCAGGAAGCGCTCAATGCGACAACTGGAGTGCTCTGGGCCCTAGGAAAAAAGAACACATATAAAATCACAAGTTTCTGTTTGTATATTAGAACAACCAATGCACGAACCAATGTCTAACTTACTGTATTTTACGAATTATAAGGCGATACTTTTTTCCTAGACTGAGACCCCTGCGCCTTGTAATGCGACTGATAATATAAAATAAGTAAGAAACTATAATAACGAAATCTGCATTTTCAGACTAAAATTTGGGGGGTGCTCCTTATAATCAGGTGCGCCTTATCAGGCATGGGAATTAGAGAAGACAAAAAAGACTGAAAATTGGGGTCTGGAAGCAGGCATAGGAACAAGGAATAAAAAACCTGAAAATCGTGTGTGTTGGGATACAGCCCCCAGAAAATGAAGCTTCTTCTGTTAATATTCTAAGTCTTAAAAACAGTGTTAGAGATAGGACTGATATATTTAGTTCATTTTGCATTCATTTATAACCAATAACTTCAGTTTTACTCATTGGGCTTCTTTTTTTTAATCTCATAAATGTCCTCTTGGACCATCAAAAAAGCTGAAACTTGCAAAAAAAGACTGAAGAGGACAATCAAAAAAGCTGAAATCAGCCAAAAGACTGACAATTCCCATGCCTGCTTATAGTTCATAAATTACGGTAATTTGTTATATTAGAACCAATGTCTAACTTACTTAATTTGATACTGTAATTGAATTTGTACTGTAAATTGACACTGTAGTTAAAAACATGTTTCAGGAAAAATCACATCAATCTGCCATTTAACTAAGAAACAAACTTTTGTGCTAACTTGTGTTGATTAACAACAATTAAACATTGATCATTCTACAGTCCACTTTTCGTTCAAGAAATGTCCAGTTAAAAAACATTTATTTGTGGGATTCGCCTTCAACACACAAACAATGAACACCATAAAGAAAAGCATGGTACAGTGGAACCTCCCTTATCAGACCTTCAAAAATCATCCTAAAATGAGGTCTTATATGGGAGGGGTCTGATAAGGGAGGTAATTTTAATACTTACAAAGAAGGGCAATGTCTCAAGAGAAGTAGGTCTTAATGTGGGAGGGAGTCTTATAATGGGAAGTCTTATGAGGGAGGTTCGACTGTACGCACAAACCGGCATTCCCCTACTGACCATGCCCTCATATCCATGAGGCAGGAGAAGCACCAGGCCGCTCTGCCTGACCCACTTGGCCTGGCCGCTGGAGATGAACTGGTCGATGATGCACTGCGCGTTGTTGGAGAAGTCCCCAAACTGCGCCTCCCAGATCACCAGCGCGTTCGGGTTGGTCATCGAGTAGCCCAGCTCAAACCCTGACAACCACAATCATACGCATGGCATAGTTAGGTTAGGTACATTATAGTCACAGAGGCGTCTCTGTGAAATTCAGGTTGCTCCCACCTGGAGAGCGCGTCGCAGCCAGAGACGCGCCACACATTTTTCTCTTTTTTTTTGCATGCGATTTTTGTGTGACTGATGAGGAAGGAAGGAAGGGTAAATTTTGACCAAATGACAACTTTTTCGTTGCCATTGTGTTTAACATGTGCTAAGTGCATGAGCACACGGTACCTCGGTTTATTGTCTCATCCGAAAGACTCCATGCTCAGACCGCAAGGCCTAGTGCAAAATAAGAGGGAAAATCCCCTGTACCCAGGTTCGAACTCGGGTTCACTTGACACGAAGCGAACGCGCTACCACTGTGCCACTCTAGTTCAGTCTAGAAAGTCTTTAGAAGAGCTGAAGGTTTCCAAAGAAAAACCCTTCTAATCAACTGTTTCAGCCCGAAACTTCTAAAAGTGGAATTCAAAGCCCCCTAATTCTGAAAAACGACACACACAAGGATGAGTTTATTGCATTGTACAGTGGAACCTCCCTTTTAAAACCTTGATAAATCATCCAAAATAAGGTCTTAAGTGGGATGGAGTTGCATAAAGGGGGTAATTTTAATACATAGAAGGGCAATGGCCCAGAGAAGTAGGTTTTAAGTGGTAGGGAGTCTTATAGGGAGGGGATGTCTTATAGGGAGGGGGGTGTCTTATAAGGGAGGTTCCACAGTAATTTAGTGTATTGTCACAGGTACTAGTACCCTAGTACTAACCCTAGTGACTGTGAGAGGTGTGCTCACAGGTTAGCACTAACAGAAAACAAAAAAGCTATTGAAATAAACCGTTGTTAGATTGGTCTTGTATTTGTAAAGCACACAACCACAAGAAAGAAAGGCCCGTCTAATCAATGATTACGGTCAATTCCAAGCATTTATTTAAAAAAAAATCATAACACTTGCTCATAATCCAGAATATTTTTATAACTTAAGGGAATTCCAGGACAGGGATATCTTCAACAAATAAACCTGCTCAGAGGATAGAGAGAGATAAAGCGACAAAGACAGACAGACTGACCCAGCACCCCAAACTCTGACAGGGAGCTGTTGCAGACGGTGTAGTAGGCCTGGTCTTCCTGCAGATGGTTCAGGGGAACAAAGGTCTTCTTGTCAATCTCCTGGTGGTGCAGCACATGATGACGATGGCTGGCAACGATAAAATCACATTCAAAATCGTCAATCAATACTAATGTCATGGGTGCAACTCCCCAAAACGAAAAAAAAGAGAAAGGCAGGGGTCCAGGGGCCGCCCAGGCCCTGGCGGGGTACACTGGGGCAACCTCCATCAAAAACGAGACTGTTGATCTCTTTTCTTGTTCCTGTTTGAACAGCCTTGCCTAGTTACGCTTGAAAACAATATGGCGTCATTTGAGGGAGACCACTTCTGGGCAAGAGGGACCATGTTCAAAATGCCCTGAATCGCTTGCCCCCCCCCCCCTCCTTTTCAATTTTTTTAAAAAGAAGTTCAGGTTTAGGTAAAATTAAAAAGAAACTGAAATCCTTGTGAAAAGGAAAATGCTGCACCATGTAATCTTATTCGTCTTCCACCACCTTTGGTGATGAGTACTGCACTGGCTGTCATGCATATCTATTTCTTTGTTGTTGTTGTCGTACCCTGACTTAAAGACTCCAGGGATCATCCCAACAGCCGAAGCACTTGAACACTATGGCACAAAAATGCACCAGCTATGGATGAGAACATTATGTGTGTGACCGTTTTTGATTATCCCGCCACGTGGGCAGCCACACCCCGACTTCGGAGGATTTTGGACTGTCACTGATGATGTTAAGATAGGAGCTTGCCATGGCTAAAGACATGCGTTTATCTGTCTAAAACTTGCCTAGGTATTTATACTCATCAATTCTTTCAACCGTTTCACAATCAATTTCCAAATGTGCACTGGCACTGCGTTTCTACCCCCGCATAACTATGCAGAACATAACATTTTGATGTAGCCTTGGTGTTCTAGCTTATGTCAATTGGTCTGACACAGCCTTATGCCAAGGCGTATCCATTTCTTTGATTGTTTGGTTCTCAGTCCGCACAATACTATGTGAAACATTGCACACACACAAAAAACAACCTGATTAACAAAGATTTGCAGCAGAGAGTGCATTATCATTTCTAATATCCCCTGTATCATCACCAGAGGCCAGAATGCTTAAATGCATCAAATTGTTAAATACACTGTATGAATTGTTAAAGCCTTTGCTTTCAATATTTCCCTCTTTTTTTCTCAGTTTTCTTTATTTCCCTTCCCCATATTCATCTGTCCTCCTTTGCCAAGCTGTTTTTTTTGTCTGGGGCACAACTTTAAAGAGTGCAAGGTACAAAAATGAAATGAGAAAAGTTCTGCTGAAAAGCCAGCTAGAAATGGTACAGCGCAGGGCAGTCAGGTTCTCCTTCAACAACTACGGAGACAAGACACCTGGCTGTGCCCCAGTGACCCCAGAGATTTTATCAAGAAAGGACAGCCCATCCAGTCCTCTACCACTCTATCTTCCCACAAACGCTCAGAGAGTGGAACATGCTCCCCACAAACCTGACTGAAACCATCTGTCCCGATGCATTCAGGGCCGTCCTAGATGGCATTTACATCAGCCACCAGGCCTCCGTATGCTGATCTCCCAGTGGACCAGTGTATACAGTTTTAACCTCAAGTTTTAGGGATGGATCCCAAATTATTATTCAAGTTTTAAAAATTAGGCCCAGTCCAGTAATAGGAAGAAGAAGAAGAAGCCTTAGAAATGTGGAATGTTCTACCCATTGGTGTTTTACCTGAAGGTGCCTCTCTCGACGTCCTGGCCGCTCAGCCTGACGTGGATGCCTTCCTTGAGCAGGGAGCCAAAGGCGAAGGCTTCCCCCAGGGCCCAGTCAGCCACACGGTTCTTCACCATGTCCATGCGCGAACGCATCACTCGCTTCAAACCTGACCGCATCAACACAAATAGTGTGCAACTGTAGTGATAGCTGTTAAGGTAAATGCTGGTAATGTTCCTTGTAAAAATCTGTACTAATTCTGGAATTTTTGTTTTAGATCCTGTACAACATTTGACACTTCACGAACCATATATTTTTCAAAACTTTATTCAATCAGTGCATGCTTATATTCTTGTTGACAAAACTAAAAATTCCAATCAAAAACATTATTTTTGCAGCTTTCATTCTTTTGTAATGTAGTGTACATTGTGGAAAACTGTTAATATTGCAACTATTTCATCAAATCTACAATTAAATCGCAAAATATTGGGAAATTCAAAATCATTAACAATACACTGGACTCTCAAAAAGTCAATACAAACCAACAAAAAAATACCAATTTGAATATAACACAACATATATAACATGCTACTGCCAATGAGTTCAATGCTGTTTGACCCATTTTAACACTTGATCCTTTAAAAATAAAAAAATTATTGAATTTTATTTTTCATTATACAAATTACATGACATGCAGGCAAAGCAAAACATACATTGATGTACTAAATAGCAGAAGTGAAGAAATAAATAAAGATAAATAAGTCAGTAAATATGGAACATAATGGCAATGATCAATGGCAATATCAGAAACAGTATTGATACTAGTTACAATAACATTAATGTGGTGAAAACCACAATTATAGCAATCATTATCGTCCACATCATCATCATCTTCATCACCACCGCTACCATTATGATGGCAACAACAACAATAGCAATGAAGGAAGTAGCTATTAAGAAATATAAAATCCCTAGCCACTGGATTTTTTTTTTTCATTTTGCAAAATTCATTCAGTATAATTATATTACATTTGATGTACACAAAAATTAATAGTTAATAAACCAGGGTAAACTTTGGCCTATTCTCTAATGAGCGAAGCACACTAAGTAATAGGAAGCACTCGAACATAGACAAAAGACTAAGAGATTAAGGCTATATAAGTACAAATTGGCTGTTGCCATTATTACCAAATTAGTGAAGTGAATATCGGTATATACAAAGACAATACCTACAGGTGGTGGTTAACAAAAAATAAGATAAAACAACAATAATAGGGACAACAGGAAAGGGACATAAATTATATGTATACATATATTTATAGCATAGTGTTATCAAGCATTCAAGTCTCAACCTATCAAGAAAGTGAAACAATACAAATTATGGACTTAAATGTACACACACTGCACATCCAAGAGGCTAGGAAATAATCATAATGGGAGAGTAAGGAAACCAGTATTCTTCAAACTGTCTTGAGTTATCATTCAGAAAGGCTACATATTTTTCCAAATTAGCTCTGTACCTTAGAACTGTAAGAAACACTTGCAGGTCAGGATGGACATTTTGTAATTTACATTTAAATATAAAACTTGGCAAAAAGCAAAGTAAAATCAATAACTTTGTCTGCTTTTACAAACTGTTTCACCTCAAACAAATAACTCCTTGTCAATATCCAAATTATTGCAGTGTTGACATTTATCTTTTAGCAAGCCTTGAAGGATTTTTCCAAAACCTCTGTACAATGACACAGTAAAAAAGCATGTGTGGAATAGTCTGCTCTTCATAATCACAAAAATTACAGACAGGGGAATCAACAATTTTATATTTAAATAAATATTTCTGTGTTGGGAGCAACCTATGCAAAAGTCTACATTGGAACCACCTAAGTTGCACATCTGTAGAAGCTTTATAACAGTGGAAGAAGATATTTTCCAAAAAGATTGTTCCATTTACTAACAGCAGATGGGAAGGCATTATTTTCATTTAAAGTGTTTTGCACACATTTGTTACCTTGTTTAATGCAAAACCATGCTTTCTGGTCTAACAGTTTATATATGTTAATTAAAACTATATTGAGTTTTTGACAATAATTACGAATTGCATTTAAAATACCTTCATATAACAGAAAATGTGTTCTTATACATTAATATTTAAGCAAAAATTCACGGTATGTCATCAAATTACCATTATCGATAGTTTATTAAGTCTTTAATGAAGATACTATAATCACACCATTCTTGCACAAAAATAACTTTTCTGTCCCTTATAATATTAGGTAAAGGTAAAGATGTGCCACCCCCCATGCATTTCTCGGTTAATTCTATTTTTCCGTTTTTGCCTTTCTTACCATACATAAAGCTGTATTTTAGGAACATTTTCAGCTAATAACCTTTTTGGAATACTAACCCTAGCCCTAACCCTAGCCCTACACCTAACCCTACCCCCCACTATGTACTGCAGTACACCGCGATTTGTCACAGTTGTGGTTCGTTGCGTTTTTCCGTCTTATAGGGTGGGGGGTAGGGTTAGGTTTAGGGCTAGGGTTAGTATTCCAAAAAGGTTATTAGCTAGAAATGTTCCTAAAATACAGCTTTATGTATGGTCAGAAAGGCAATAACGGAAAAATAGAATTAACCGAGATAGGATCATAGGTAGGGGGGGTGGCACATCTTGACCGTTACCTAATATTAACATTATAATGTATGCATTCAGCCATAAATTCATGCACAGATGTGGGACAGCATTTAGAACACAGCTTTTTGTAGTGTTTCATCACATCTTTCCAGAATGGGTTATCAACTTCTTTCATAACAATGTTTGAAAATTCAGCTCCAAGGCTGTTCAGTGTCCAACCTAGGGTGCATATTAATAGTAAATTCTTTCCAATCACAATCACACATTAACCTCCCCAGCCAACTTATCTTCATGGAAGAGAACAAATTTCTAACATTTTCTAACAAAGTTGACCCGGTTTCAGTCTCACTCACAAGCACGCCACCATTTTGACACATAGCAAACATGAAGAAAACGACATTACAAAACAGTAACATGAGATAGAGAACAATACAAACACTGACCTGTCATATAAAGGTCCATCGCCATTACTCCAACAGTGGATTTTAAACCACAGCAAAAATAAGTGGAAAAGAAATAAACACAAACTGTATCACCAAAGACACGATGTGAAACTATTTCACGCCACCGGCAACCATTTTGACACTCAAATCACGTGATCAAAACAAACATGTTTCTGTCACAAATGCAAATGTAATTGGAGAAGAAGAAAAAAAAGAAAAGAAAAAAATAATAAGAAGATAAACTATACTACCAGGCATCTCTTTAAATTAAATCAATATAGGAAGAGTTTTTACAAGTACATTTTCCTCCTCTACAAACAGGTAAAGCAAAAGAACTACTCCCTTGACATCATAACTGACCGGTCTGAGTGACCTTGACCCCTGTTATAAACAATGGACCAACAAGGAATATTTAGAGAAAGATAGAAAACAATCCAAACAGCATTACACAAGGTTCATGGACGGGAAAAGAAACAAAATTCAAAGACAATTCCATTAAACCGATTGAACTGTAATCTAGTTAGCCAGGATACAAACACAAAAGGCGAAGTTATCTACAAGCTGACAAGTCAACTTCCTCTTGAAAAGTTACTGAAAGCAGACATCGTGATCAGAAACAGACTAGCCTAGGCCTAGCGTAACTGCCTAAGATCGGCAAGAGCTTTGACAGTAATGATCCTCCCGTTCACTGTCTTCATTATCACATTTCCGTTTTTTGTCCACGCCTGTTGACAGATTGATTTCTCATTCTTCACAGAGCAAAGCAACTGGTAAGCCCGGGATGTCAAATCTACTACTATGGTAATCTTAGAACCTTTCAAGTTCTTGCGGGCATATAACACAGAGTCCCGAACACGACGCAAAACAAATCTAACTATAATTCCATGGCCAGAGTCTTTCTTGATTCTTCTTCTTCGATCGCTCAGACAGCTTCCTGTCAATTAGGAGCGCATATGCGTCATGCTGCTGTTATGCGCCTAAGTAAGAAATAATTAATAATTAGGCCCAGCATGTCCGACTTCGGCTGAAGGAAATCTTTTTGAAAGTTTCTTTAAAAAAAGGCAGGAGAAAACACTTGATTCAAGACTTCCACATGCAAAATGACCAGAAAAACAAAGCTGTAGACATCACAGTGGGCGTAATTCAAAAAAATACAAAAGCAACAACCGAAATATATGTCTCATAACTGATCTAAACTTTTCCTATAAAGCAAACAAACTGAAATAGTCTCCTTTTCCATTGAAAATTGCTGATGAGATCCAAACTGAATAAAAATGAGTAGGGGTGGGAAGGGGGGGAAGAACGGACAGGCCCACAAACAGGATTTGAATTTCATAGTCTTTATGCTGTCTGTCTACTTATCTGACTGGCTGTTTGTCAGTCTGTTTGACTCTCTCTCTCTCATTCTTTCTTATTCAGGCCAGCTGGTGCCAGACTTCCACATGCAAAATGACCAGAAAAAGAAAGCTGTAGACATCACAGTGAGCGTAATTGAAAAAACCCCAAAAACCCCCAGAAATATGTGCCTCATAACTGATCTAAACTTTTCCTATAAAAAAAAATCTTCTGATATACTATCATATAGTCTCCTTTTCCATTTAAAATTGCTGAGATCCAAATTCCCAAGCCAGGTATTAACTTATTACATCCTATAAGGAAGTAAGTGGCTGAGCCAAGCCCACAATCCTGTCAGGATTTTGGAAGAATGAGCTAGAAATGGGTATGCTTATTCAAAATATTATATTGAAATTATTTGTGAATAAAAGTTAATGAAACTTTGTAGTAATCTTGCTATGATATTGTTTTCTGTGTTGACAATGTTATTTATGAAAATCTGACATTTTGAGTTTGTTTATTTTGATTATTACCAAAAAAATAAAAATAAAGGTGTTCAACAAAGATGTTAAAAAAACAATGTGTGGTGTGTTTATTATTAAAACATTGCATACACAAGTCACCTACATGATCAGAGAAACACTAAAAGCACAAAATAGACTTAGTACTTGCCTTTATGTAGTATTTTAGTAATGCAATCAACAGGTAAAAATGATGTTCGGATACGCACACCTGTCGGTCTCATTGCCGATCATTCGCGATCGAAGTTTTCATGTGAAAAGTATCTCTATGCTTTGCATAAAGTGTTAAAAATCAATGAAACTATATAATTCACTGTCTAAAATAGTGTCCGAATGCTCAGCAGATGACTGGTTGTCGGAATCATCATATAGTAATTTGCCAAGTGTCCCGTGTGTGTGTGTGTCTGAAACACGAAACGGGCCTTATAACTCCGCCGTTTTTCGACCGAATCGCTTCAAATTTGCTGTGAGCCCTCACGGGGCGATGGCAACGGCAACCGAGGCGGCCGTGTCATTTGCGCGGTTTCACAAATGCGCGAAACGCGCATCCGCCGGCCTCTCGGCGCCCGTATCTCCGGCGTTTCTGGGCCGATTGCCTGCCAATTTGGCAGGTACATGACCGGGGACGGTGACTATCGGTGTGCCAAACCGGAAGCGAATCGGTTCAGAAACGCGCGCGCTATACGCCGCTTCACCTTTTCACGAATAACTCCGCCGTTTCTTAACCTATTCGCTTCCAATTTGCTGTCAGGCTTGCTATGGCAGGGGCGAAGCCTGGCGGCAAATTTGAAGAGAATCGGGAGAGCGCGTCACTCTCAGAGCAGCGCCAACGGGAAACGGGGCCTTATAACTCCGCCGTTTCTTAACCGAATCGCTTCAAATTTGCTGTACTCAGCATTACCAGTACTTGGCGTTACCGTTACCGTTACAAGGCATTACCAGTACTCGGCGTTGCGCTAGTTCGATTGATTTTTTGTCGATCGATAGTCGAAGTTCACCATAGGAGGCACTACACTAGCATGAGTCTCAACAGTCACTTCACTCTGGCCCCTATAACTAAGTCCAAAAGCATGATTGGCACACTATTTATCGGTAAAAACATCGATAACATCGTCGTCTATCATTTGGAACACCGCCATTTTGATGAAAAACGATAGTCAAAAAAATTGCGAAGAAAATCGATCAAAATTAACCTTCAATCGACCTCCCTGCAAATGGCGGCCACTGCAACAGGAAGTTGAATGCTTTCCGGCTGTCGTTAAAGCTTCCTCTCTGAGCTGGAGAGCTCTCACTTCCTTAGCAAGATGACTAAACAACGTGGGTGGATCGACGCGGTTTAGGACTACGGGTCAGGAGCAGTTTCAAGCGTTATAGGACGCTAGAAGTTAACTAACAGCAATGACTTCCTGTCCCTGGCCTCACCTCCGTGGACGACAAAGTCTTCAGGGATGGTGCTGACTTTCTGGCCGATGCTCAGCAGGGTGTCCTCGGCCACGCAGGTCTTGGGAATGTCCATGGTGTTCTTGGTGTTGGTCTTGAAGAAGTCGGTCCAGGGGGAGTCCAGCCACTCCGCGTTGCTCACCGCCGTCTCCTTTTTGGCCAGCACGTAGGCCTCCTCACAGATCTTGTCGTATTTCGCTATCTCCTCCTGTCGAGAGAAGTAGCAAACATTAAGAGTGGCACATGAAGTAATGGACCATTTGCCGCGGACCAGCAACCTTGAATTTCAAATAACTAATTCAAGTCGTTCCGGCCATATATGTCCGGAATAAGTAAATAGCTGTCAATTTCATGCATTTGCTTCAAGGGAAGCAAATCTGTGAGCAACCATACCTTGGTCACTTCAAAACTCGCTTCACTCCCTTAGACCACAATTTTCCCTCTGACTTTGCTTTTGTAGTGGTTTGTTGTGGGGAAAACCAATCGGTGTAGTTTTTCTATATAAAGTCTATATATAAAAAAAGTCTGATCTACCACTTCCCTATGTCTAAACCTGAAGTAAAAACCTTTAATCTTCCTTCATTTCTCCTTTCGTTTATGTATGCTTTGTTTGTGTGTATGGCTGGAGTGATTTGTGAGTTTTTTTAATAAATCAAAATCGTTGCGATGCGAATGAGTTAAGGCTTTGAATAAGAGAGTTCTCGCAGCTACGAGTAAAACTGTAGTCAGACACTTGTTTAGTTTATCGTACAACCACCCGTGGCAAATGCCTAATTGATCATGTATTAGGTTCATATCTGCACTGTTAGCATAAGCAATGCTTGCATTAGGATACTTCATAACAGTGTCGTGAACCCATACCTCATTCTAAGGGAACAAACTTGTTTTTGTCTCTCTCATCATCATCTGGGCTGCACAGTGACTTTACTCTCATGCTGCTCATCCAGAGTCCCAACTCACAGCCTAACCCTGGTTTGTCTGGTCTCAGCATCCGAAATACATGGATGCTCCTTCTTGCAGGATGTCCTGAATTGCAGGATTTTAAATCGCCTAGAGCCGGCGTCGCCAGATTATGAGAATTTGAGAAGCAACAATTTTCTTACACACCCACACTTGTACAATAAAAAGGGCCTATGTAAGCATTTGCTATATTCAAAGGAATGTAGCACTTGTGTACTAGTCTAGAGGGGTGAAAAAAGAGCAGTAAATGTGTGTGTGTGTGTGTGTGTGTGTGCGCTGCCCCTGCACTCCGTCGGGGCCGCCCCCTTGCAGGATTTTTGAAATTTCCCAGGAGCACCCACGGAAATAAGCAGTCCAACGTGTTGGGCAACAAATTTAGTGTACTAAAACAGGATTAGAGCTAAAACTATGCAGGTCAAAATTATGGAACTTTACTAATTGAAAGATAAAATATATACCTACCTTACATTCAAGTTTGGAACTTTTTTAATCAAAGTTGTGTCTGTGGCTTTCTTTTACACAGGGATTTTCTTTTTAACAAAATGATAGTCCAAGTTTGTCAAAATGTAAAATATCTAAATGTTCATCAATCGATCACATTTATTGTCCTTTTAAAAAACATATAAAAGGAAATTTGGATGCTGTCACAGATACAAACACAAACAACACCACATAGTCACAATACACACACACCACAATTTACAAATAAATACAATAGATAGACAAATAAACATGTAAACACAAAAGCAAACAAATGTATTTTTTTAAGAAGGCTTGTGATGTTATCACAGTAAAAAAAAATCAAAAAAAAATCATTATACTTCATGAAAGGTTTTATCTTTTGCTCATATTTTTATGTCATGAATTTACCAAACGGTTCAATAAAGCCCCCATCATACACAATGAAGACCCTGCTACAATCTCACTGCGCGCAAAATTTCTATAGAGCGTGGCGAGGTCGCGGAAAACCACCTTAAGTGTGACGGCAACCACAACCTCTACGATCTGAGGGGTGGAGACCAATAGCTGAACAATTGTAGATCAAGTCACGCTCAATAGCATAGGCCCTACGATGTCGCTACGCTCTTAATGCTGTGTCACTACTGCAGCCATCCACACTCTCACCACTCCTGCTATTACGCTGTCCTCGCTCTCATTACGATCTTGTCGCGCTTCCTTTTCCACCACTACCTCACTATGCCGGTTTTTAGCATGTTCGAATTGCATGTAGCGAGATCTCAGCCTACCACTCTCCACACTCCTACCAAGAGCACACCATGCTCATACTAAGTTACGCCCGACTACGGTACACTACACAACAATGCAGCGGTCAGTCCATTCTGGCAGAGTTTTGATGTCATAGTGAAGTCGTGGCCTATGTGTGACGGGGGTGTAAATGTTTTTTGAAATAAGCATGTGCAGCCATGTGCAGCCCTAATTTTACAGAGAGTGATCAGTGAGACAATACAGTCAAAATTAAGTAAGGAAAAGTTTAAGAAACTTAAATGTTAGCCAATGCTTCGACTTACATGCACAAAAATAAAGTTCCTGAAACCTGAAACTAGCTTGCAAGCTTTCCACCAATCTTATGTCACTGATTTTCAAGCTTCACCAGCTCAGTTACTAACTAGTTTCACACTTACCGTTCCACAATCGCCATCTTGCCCAAGTCTCTCATCCTAGAATCTGTGCCCATTAGAACACTTAGGCCCCAAATAACAGTCAGTATAATATACTATAAAGCGCACCCCCCAAAAATTTTACACAAAATTTTGATTTTGTTATATTTTCTTACTATATCATGGATGCAACTACACAAAATGAAAAAACCTGAAAGGCCGGGGTCCAGGGGTAATGTCCCTTTGCAGCTGAAGCAGAAATTGATATATGAAGGTATTTTAGTTTGCTTTTTCCACAATGTATACAAATGCTTATTTTAAAGTGTTTGAAAAATACAGTAGACACACAAAGATCTTGTTTGACAAATTTTAAATAAAGGAACTTCCTTTTTTGGTAAAATTCAAAAACAGGAAATCCTTGTGCACCAGGAAAAGTTGCACCCATGCTGTATGTATTAACAGTCACATAATAAGGCACAGGTCTTCAATTTACTCAATTATAATATATATGTTATAGATTTGTGGCGGTATCATAGCCGATGAGGTTTAACCGAGGCGTGGTTACTGCTACACCTATCTGTATTGTTAAAAAATCGGGACTTTACTGGTGTTGCACTGCCTCCGGGCATTGCCTCCAGTATTGTTCCCACCATCTTTGTATCTACAAATGTCCCATATGTGTCTGTTCCAGACCGAGAGGACGTAAAACACCATTTTTCATTCATTCATTCATTCACAGGCAGGGGTCTCAATCTAGGAAAAAAAGTATCGCCTGATAGTCGGTACCATACGGTACCATGACAAGGACTATTGTTCTGACCTCGTACTCTTGCTGTGAGACGAAGTTGTCGCGGATGAGGCTCTCTGCGTACTTGGTGAGCACGGAGGGCTCCTTGGCGATCTTCTTGTACATGAGGGGCTGGGTGAACATGGGCTCGTCCATCTCGTTGTGACCCATGCGGCGGTAGCACACCTGCCCAGTCAACCACACACAAATAGGAATTGCTCAGAAATAATTAAGGGGAGTAATTTCATGGTGTGTGGGAGTGATCTTGCCTAATTCAATCGGTCAAACAGGGGAAACTACTCTACCATCAGGTAGATCCCCAGCTCTCGCCTCACGTGTTTGAGTAGACTTACATCACTTAGAACACTGTGCGTCATTCTAAATTTGATGTAAATTATATTTTTACGCCATCTTTTGCAAATTCTATCGGTTTGCGGATACTGACCGCCCCTCATTTTTCTAAAAAAGATGTTTGCAAGTCGCTGATTCGCATTCTGCGGTTTCAAGCTTCGCCGCCATTGTTGCTATGGCTTTGACCGAGTAAGTCGAGGTAATTAACTCTAATTTTCATGAAGTGCTCTCCCCTAGTTTTTTCTCTCCGAAAATCGTCTATTAAAATGACAGCTTCCGTATTTTTCTAACTATAACGTGCACATTTTACAAGGAGCACCCCCCCCACAAAAACCCTTTACACAAAATTAGCTCCTGGGCTAACTTCTTTTATTTTATGTGTTAAGGTTTAACCCAGGTCGATTGGTGTGCATGCAATTGTTTTTTAGGTGTTGGTTTTGTAGATTTTTGAAATTATATTTGCTTACTAGATTATCAGTCACATTAGCGATGGCAAGCTCTCTCTTTTTCTCTGTGTCTTTCCGAGTTCTCTCGCTTGCCCGCAGGCAGCAAAGATAGATAACGCCTTCTATTTGATCAAGGGAAATAAAATAAGGCAGGTGATTTATCTCCCAAGGGCCACTAGAAGAGCTCAATTCTTCCGACAGGTCATAGTAGCAAAAGTTTTGAATGTCCCTTCCCCCCGTGGGGATACTGGGGGGGGGAGGGGGGACTTTTGTATAAATAGTTCCTCCACCTTCTGTGCTTGTAACTTCCTCTAATCTGTCGCTCTCTTTGACTCTGCCTTTTCCCTTTGCTTACTGTCATCAACTATCTTTCTGCCTTTACCGGTCCATTCTCCTGCCTTTTTTCACAAAACACTTTCAAAAACATTTTCCCCAGCCAAAGTCGGACTTGCTGGGCCTAACTGTTTCTTAGTTAGGCACATAACGACAGCATGATGCACCCGCGCTCATAATTGACAGGAAACTGTCTGAGCAATCAAAGAAGAAGAAGAAGAATGTGGCTAGTCCACAACCACTGACCAGATCGATGATCACGTCTTTCTGGAAGGTGGCCCTCCACTCGGCGGCCACTTTGCACACGTAGGTGACAGCCTCGGGGTCGTCAGCGTTCACGTGGAAGATGGGCGCGTTCACCACGCGCGCAACGTCCGTGCAGTATGGCGAAGAACGCGACATGCGAGGGTCCGTCGTGAAGCCGATCTGAAGGAAATCAAAAGATGAACTGTCATTTTTTCTTCTTCATTTACACGGGCGCTTCTACAAAATCCTGGGAAACCTGAAAAGCACGTCTATGCGATGCCTAGTCACAGTGTAGAGTGGCACAGTGGTAGCGCGTTCATCTCGTGTCAAGTAAACCCGAGTTCGAACCTGGATAGAGGGGATTTTTCCTCTCATTTTGCACTAGGCCTTACAGTCTGAACGTGGAGTTTTTCGGCTGAGACGATAAACTGAGGTCCCGTGTGCCCATGCATGTAGCATACATTAAACCCAGTGGCAATGAAAAAGCTGTCATTTGGTCCAAATTTACACACACACCCCTCCCCCTCCTCATCAGTCACACAAAAATCGCATGAAAAAACCCCAACAAATTGGGTGGCGCGCCTCTGGCTGCGACGCTCTCTCCAGGTGGGAGCAACCCGAATTTGACAGAGACGCCTCTGTGACTATGAAGTACCTAATACCTGGTCCCAGTCTCTGGCAGATTACAGAGGTAGCATCTATGTTGGGGGATAAGGGGAGCAATGCGTCCAAGAAGCTGAAGGGAAAATGTTATTGTAAAGGGGTTTGAAAGCTCTCCTTGAAGTTAGACACAAAGCTAAGGCATGAAAGTGGGCAGGTCAAACATATGCATGGTCTGTTACATTATCATCATCATCATCATGGACCATTGGTTGTTAACGACGACATGGATGGTGCCATGGGTGGTGAAGGCGGGCAGGTCAGACAGATGCATGGTCTCATACACAATGCCCTGGCCGGCAAAGGCAGCATCTCCGTGCAGCAGAACACTCATCACCTGGACAACATAGAGACACAATGGTTTACAAAAATGCACGAGTCACTACCTACTTCAGCCCTCCACACTACTAAAAAATTGTTTGTGGTCTTTGTTCGTGCACTTGCATATTCTTTTGTGATGGCAGAGTCCGGAAACATTCGCCTGAACAAAGGGCCCATGATCGGCCGCACTCATTGCAATATTGTGTTCAACCAAAAACCCAACAAAAAAAGTTTCTGCTCAAATCACTTCATTCTCATCCTTGTTTTCCTCAGTTTCCTTTGGCTTGAAAAAGTCTTTTAACGTCGTTGAACACTCCTGTAAATTTGAAGCGCTGACATGCTTTTGAGATTCTGTGCCGTTTGACATCTCCAATGCCGGCAATGCCTCCATGCGAAATAGTGAAGTCCGAAAAGCACACAGTACATCGTGCGTAATGTACTCCTTTGCTGGAGCTCTGTATGGTCGGATATTTTTCCGTGTACGTCTTTCGAAATTTATGTTCAGTTCTTTTAATAATCACCCAAATCTGCTTTTCGCTTCGACATCTTGCTTGGCTTGTTCGTGCGCAGAGTAAGAACGGAAGTATGTTTGACCGGAAATGCATCGATGGTTGAAAACTCGGTTATATGCACGGAGCTGTGCTGCTGTGTATCTTAGACGTTCGCGCGTGGTGCTTTCGTTTTGTTGTTGTTGAAAATTTTGAATGCAGAATTTTATGGAAATAAGCGGAAGGGCGGAAGAATTTTCATTTAAGCGGAAGAAATTCCGCATTTTGCGGAAGGGTTGGCAGGTCTGTAGTGTATGACTGATAATATAGTAAGAACTATCTGACAAAAAATGATTTTGTGTGTTCATTCTGGTAGTTAAATTACGGTTAATACTTCCTTGAGGTAGCCAAATTTCTGAAGAGGCATCAACTCTAAACATAACTCAGAAGAACTGATTCAAATGATCTTCCGTGTTCATTCTGGTCTTATATTTTTTTCCTAAGCCAATTGCTAAACTTCAAATTATTTTGTCTGAACTTTTACACTGCCAACATCACACTTGCTACACCGTTATAGAGCATCTAGGTCAACAACTGAGTCCAGTGACATTTATCAAAGGATGTGCTACTCTTGGTTTTAGGACATGAAAAGGCTATGTTTTGTATATTACTGGGGATTATTAACAAAAAGGTCACATCTTTTGTTCTAGCTAAACAAGTTTCATAGGAATTAAACACACAAACCACCTCCCACTTTATTTTCCTCTTTCTCCATCTCTCTCACATACACACACACACATAAACACAGATGCGCACAAAGCGTGCAAGCACGTACAAACACACATTCCCTGCCACCTTTCACCTATAAACCCATACCCACAACACCCTCCCCACCTCCCTTTTTTCACCAAAAACCCCCCAATGAACCTACATTCTTGCCCTGGGTGTCGCCGCGATAGAACTGCTCGGCCTTGACCTTGCCCTGCACCACGGGATCCACGGCCTCCAGATGCGACGGATTGGCCACGACGGCGATGCGGATGTTCTTGTTGGTGACGCGGTTGAGGCGCTCATGGGACATGCCAAGGTGGTACTTGACGTCCCCGGACCCCTCGTCGGACGCCTCCAGCTTGGAGTCAAACTGGCAGATGATCTTCTCCAAGGGCTTGCGGCACACGTTGGCCAGCACGTTCAGTCGCCCTCTGTGACACACACAAACACTATGTGAACAATTCTGCCTCCAGCTTGGAGTCAAACTGGCAGATGATCTTCTCCAAGGGCTTGCGGCACACGTTGGCCAGCACGTTCAGTCGCCCTCTGTGACACACACAAACACTATGTGAACAATTCTGCCTCCAGCTTGGAGTCAAACTGACAGCTGATCTTCTCCAAGGGCTTGCGGCACACGTTGGCCAGCACGTTCAGTCGTCCTCTGTGACAACACACGCAGCAAACACTATGTGAACAATTCTGCCTCCAGCTTGGAGTCAAACTGACAGCTGATCTTCTCCAAGGGCTTGCGGCACACGTTGGCCAGCACGTTCAGTCGTCCTCTGTGACAACACACGCAGCAAACACTATGTGAACAATTCTGCCTCCAGCTTGGAGTCAAACTGACAGCTGATCTTCTCCAAGGGCTTGCGGCACACGTTGGCCAGCACGTTCAGTCGTCCTCTGTGACAACACACGCAGCAAACACTATGTGAACAATTCTGCCTCCAGCTTGGAGTCAAACTGACAGCTGATCTTCTCCAAGGGCTTGCGGCACACGTTGGCCAGCACGTTCAATCGCCCTCCATGACAAAACATGCAGCAAACACGATGTGAACAATTCTGCCTCCAGCAAGTGAAGCAAGTTGATGCAATATCAAATAAAATGAAATATCCTGAAAGAAGAAAAGAACCACTGAAAAAATTCAGAATGAACTAAATTAGCTGACTGAAAAAAATGATAATTAATATATACCATTGACAAATCGTAAAGCCACAGGATCCAATCCCTTCAACAGGGCGTCTATATTTTAGAAAGAAATGCTTAGCAGGTAAGGAAACTTAAACGTGCAGTATCAGAGAAAGTACTGGGTGTACTATTTCTGCTCGCTCCCTCACTTTTAATAACCAAACACAGATAAAACGAGTCTTGAAAAGGATAAGAGGATGGAGGGTTCTACATCTTTGATTGTAAAAAAAAAACCCAACCCAACCCAACCTTTCTTTAACATAGCAAAGTGTGCTGACCTGTGCGGCATTCCGATGACGAAGCTGTCGACGCCCAGGGCACTGGAGGAGTCGATGATGGTCTTCATGCAGGGGATCAGCACCTCGCAGCCCTCCAGGCCAAACCGCTTTTCTGAGGACCACTTCCGCGCCAGGAACTCTTCAAACCTGGACACACACAGGGTCTGTGACTGAGAGCGACATGGTACAGTGGAACCTCCCTAAAAGACTCCCTCCCACATAAGACCTACTTCTCTGAGACATTGCCCTTCTTTGTAAGTATTAAAACTACCTCCCTTATAAGACCTCATTTTGGATGATTTATTAAAAGATCTTATAAGGGAGGTTCCACTGTATATGAACTGATAGGACTACCATATTGTACGGACTACAAGGCGCACCTGATTATTAGACGCAACCTCCAAATTTTACACAAAATTCTGATTTTGTTATTATAGTCAAAGACGCTGAAAAGAAAAGACGAACATCCGGTCCCTTTTTCTACAGGGAAACCCATTTAGTACGAGTACGGTTTAAACGAGAGCCCGTGTGTAACGAGTGGTTTCAAAATTCCCGACCACAAGCCTAATAATTCTGCATACAACGAGCTCGCTACAACGAGCAACTTGCATATAACGTACAATTTATTGACTCCCAAAGTCAAGCTTTTATGCAAAAACTACATGGTTAGAACGAGAACGCACTTACAACCACACCGCCATCCCAAAGTCAAGCTTTCTTGCACAACTACCTGGCTAGAACGAGAACACACTGACAACAACATCGCCATCTTGACTGACCCCTCGATATGTAAGCGGCATTCTGATTGGCCGATATATTCTGTTTGCGCACTGATCTTGTGACTTCCGGGAAATTTTAACTTTCTCTTAAAGCATGTGTGTGGATTTTATGTTTTTGATTATCGTGTGTTAATAAACTGTTTTAAAGTGTTTGTAATCGGCATTAAAAACCCTATGGATACAGGATACTGGGCTTACAACCATGCTTTGTTGGGTAAGTGTGTTGTTTCCGTTTTTCTGTCTTTTTCACACTTTACCAGCACGCACATCACAGTAGATGTGAGGAGCGATTGATAGGTTCGTCAGATAAAATGGTTTGAACGAGCAATGCTTACGAGTAAATTGGCCCTCTCCCCTGGAATTCGTACTAAACGGGTTTCACTGTATATGAGTAGTGAGGACAGAAACACTGGTTATGTCCCTTTTAAACGTGACACATTTAGGCTACAGAACTCTTTTTTTCAAACCTGAGAGATATCTTTTCATGAGTCAGTCATACTTTGGATAGCCGCCACTGTGAATGGTGTAACTACCCCACTAACGATAACTCTATCAGCCCGGCTCGCCGTAACTCTTAAGTAGTCCATCTTACCCTTTTAGAGTCTTTGTTATAGTTTTTTACTATTTTACGAGTGACACTATAAGACGCCGGGCTCTCAGTCTGGAGAAAAAAGTAGAGGCTTATATTCTGTAAAATACGGTATGTGAATTTGCGACAAAATGTACAAGTCGTCGATACTATCTCTTACTCTTACAATAACAGGTTCACAGTCTGAAAACATCTAATAAACTTCTAATAATTTGTACATGGGTTACGGCTTTTATTGTCTAGTTTCAAAATGCTCCTGTGTTTTGTGCTTGTGATGGTGTACCTTCTTTGCATTTTCTTATTTTTTTTATACATAATGAGTTTGTAATTTTTTAAAAAGCGTTTTCAAATGAAAAGAGACAGGCAGGACAATTAAAGAAATGTAATTTCAAATTGTTTTAACTTTGTAAACGAGATTTTACTGACTGTAGATATTTTGTGTTATGCCATGTTTCCCAAGCCTTCACATATCATCAGCCAAAAGAAAACTGGGAAGGAATGAAGGGGGGGAGGGGAAAGAGAGTGGGGGCAGAGAATCAGAAAGAAATTCGGATATAAAGAAAGAGGAGACCAGAGAAACAAAAAGGCAGGTTAAAAATTGAAACCAGGAACAACTGTTGCTATACAACATTCACTTTACTGACAAAAATGCAGCAAATGTATACTACTCATATCAAATCACTTTATTATACATAACTGCAAAAACGGTCAACAATTCAAGTTAACCCTTTCAATGCTAGCTATTCTTCAGCCAAAATTTACCATTAAACTTACCCGGGTAGAGAAAAGATTTTGTCTGCAATATTGGGGATTCCTCTGTGATGTGCATAAAATAGGGCCTATCCTTACCTCCCAAAATTAAGAACATAAGGTCACTGGATACCAGACCCTCATTTGATGCCTTTTAGTGACATGGGTGTCAAATAATTGTGGTGCCAAGAGGCGACGGTGGCGATGAAAGGGTTATTTAAAAACATCAACCCAACATAGAAAATTCAGTTCTCTTCTTGACATTTATATCAAATTCTTACCCCTCCAGCTCCTGCCAATAACACTCACCGGGTGGATCGAATAAGGCGAGCCAAAATGAGGCGTTTGTCTTCCACGCTAAACTGCATGATGCCCGGTGTCTCAAATTTCCGGCGGATCCAGTCCGTCTGGTCCAGGTTGTTGATAAACATAAACTCCACCCCAATGTGGCGACAGTACACATCCTATGAGACAAAGCCCACCATTGGTCAACGCAGAAATCTCTACCAATCAACTCAGACATCACCCAATAAGGCCCATTCTGAACTTCATTTAAGTTTCATGTCAATTTGTTCCTTTACGTGGAATGCAATTGTCAAATGGAGTATATGGGGGGATTTTGAACAGTAGATTATCGAGGGGAAAATCAGTGCAAGAAAATACACACTACACAGTACATTTTGAACCTTTTGCGCTCTGCTATTCTAGAGCTAACATTCTATTTCAAATATCTTCTTCTTCTTTTTTTAAACCCATATGTTATAAGTAAGATGAACAGTTTTTTTATTTGACACATATTCAGCACAAAATAAAAACCAACTCAAAGACCAAAAATAAAAACAATATTAAAAAGAGAAAATTGAGTTTTATGTTAGTTGCCTCCAGTCTGCGGATGATCTCCTTGAGCGGCAGGGCTGCTTCGCCTCCACCGATGTATGTGGTTGCCGGCAGGCGGAACACCCTCCCCAGGTCTTGCTCTTCTGCAACGGCCATCAGACAACAAACATCAATGGAAAATGTGGGGCTCAGATCTCTTTTATCAGCATGGTCAGTTTATAACGATGGATTATGTCAATTACGCTAAAACATTAATGAAGCCTGCAGAACCACCCTTTTCACACACAAAATGGATACATTCAATTTAGTGACTATATGACCAGTATTTTAAATCCTAGTCATTTAGCAAAGCATTAACTCTTTCTATACTAACCTGCACTCTCGTCGCAGGGCATGCGCACAACGCCTCGTTACTAAGGTAACGGGATATCGCATGTGAACTTTAAAAATTCATAGTTCATAGGTTAACAGTCATGCGTGCTTCAAAGTGGCTCAGAGGGCTACTACTACGTTTCATTCATGCCTCTGACACTGACTGGCTGGCTGTAGGCTATTTTGGGACTTTAAAATTATATTTTCGCTATTATGTGTGCCTGGCTTGACAAAACATGCATTTATTTTAAAATATCACAAATCAAAACTAATCAAGTGGATGCTTTGAAACTGTTGCAGGTGTTAGTACTGTATATTGTGTACATATTGCCAAAATGTCACGTTTGTATCTGTTACCATTATTTAGAAAATAATTTTTTGGCAACCTATGCAAATCGCTTGCAGAACGCTTGCAAAGGGAAGCAACTGGCCAGCATGGAATGAGTTAAACAACAATCAATAGCAAGCTTCATGCTACTTTGGGAGTAACACACTAGAAAAGAAAAAAAAAGCTTAAAAGGAATTTTTAAGTTTGAAAAGTTTGGGTCTTGTGTGAACAGCCAGCCGTAAAGGGTTGATACAGCATTGGGTCTAGCAAATTGACACAGGTTTAACTAAATCATCCTACAGCTAAATTGTTTAATGTTCTATCAACAGGAAAATTAATCGGTTTAGGTCCAGCAATGTTGTGAGTTAATGCAGAGGAAATTAAGCATTGTTAACGAGTTCTAAATTGGGTCCACGAAAACAACAGCATGCAAACCAAGTGAACATTTCCCGATACAAATAAAACGATCAGATGTTTTACAACTTTGGGTCATGGAATCTCATTAATGAGTTTGGGAGTGGGAAGTTACCACAGTTGGGGAGTGGAAAGATAACACAAAGCGAATGGAAATGATCAGAAGTTTCAAACATCTGGGCCAAGCATGTTAACCCTTTCGCCGCCAGCCATTTTTCAGCCCAAAAATACCTTTAAACTTAACTGAACTGGGTAGAGAAAAAAAAAATCTGCAAAATTGGGAATTCCTGTGATATTTATAACATTAGGCCTATCCTTACCTCACAATATTCAGAAAATAGGGTCTTTGGAAAACAGCCCTGATTTGATGCCATTTAATGACGTAGGTGTTAAACCATTGTGGTGCATAAATGCAACATTGGCGGTGAAAGGGTTAACAGCTGCCAGCATGCAAATACGTTGACAGATATTTTAACCAATATTTTTTACCAAGAATTTTGAAGGAAAAAAGTCTGCAATTTTGCTAATTTTAACTCAGCAAATGAAACAAACCGAGGGACAAAATTGTTCACGGAATGAAACTTAGGAACAATGATGGTAAATTAAACAAAGTTTATCGCCTTGCCTTAAGGCTGTGTCAGACCAATTGGCATACGCTAGAACACCAAGGCTACATCAAAATGTTGTTATGCTATGCACAGTTAAAAGGGGACTGTCTTTAGCTATGACAAGCTCCTAGCATAACATCATCAGCTCACGTGGCGGGGTAATCAAAAACGGTCATACACATAATGTTCTCATCTGTAGCAGATGCGCTTGCACCAGTGTTCAAGGGATTCCGCTGTTGGGATGATCCCTGAAGTCTTTTAGCCAGGGTAAGCCAACAACAAACAAATTTTATGTTTTGTGACTTGTCCAAATCATTCAATAATGCTTTACGTTGAATAACTCCTTAGAGCTAAAAAAGGTGATCAGTTTATTTGGGCCAACAGTAAATGACTGCAATGAGGAAAATAAGTCGTACAACAATTCTTATGCTTGAGGAAAATGTTGGGCTACTTTTGCGTATGAGATTTTTTGGGGGGTTTTGCCACCCCTAACATCCACACTCACAAAGGCTAAAACTTAACTTACACTACCATATTTTTCGGACTACAAGGCGCACCCCCCAAATTTTACACAAAATTCAGATTTTACTATACCGTAATAGCTTCTTACTATGTTACTACGGTACAGTGGAACCTCCCTTATAAGACATTCGGTTGCTGTGGCTTACCGAATGGGGTATGAACGAGTTGGCGTCGATAAATATGTGTAATTATGTGTGTGTGTGTGTGTGTGTGTGTGTGCGTGTGTGTGCGTGTGTGTGTGTGTGTGTTAGAGAGAGAGAGAGAGTTGCTTTGTATATGCGCTGTTGCTGGTTAATGCTGTTTTTGTTGTCTGTTGATGAATCATTGATTGTAAAGCGCTTTGGGCTCATCTGAGGTAAAGCGCTATATAAATGTACATTATTATTATTATTATTATTATTATTCAAAAATCATCCCAAATGAGGTCTTATAAGAAAAAGTACAGCATGCAAAACAAAGCAAATTTTGAAATAATGAAGAAATGTTCATAAGCAGATCAGGAAAGCAAGTTCACCACACAGGGGTAAACATTAACTTTTTTTCTCATTTGCCCTCGTCGGTCAAGCCACACAAAAATCAAATTGCCCAGTTGGAAAATTGACCATCTAAGGGAGGCAATTTTAATACTTACAAAGAAGGGCAATGTCTCAGAGAAGTAGAGCGAGTCTTATAATAGGTCTTATAAGGGAGATTTCCACTGTAGTCGCATTATAACTAAGCACATCTCTTGTCTCAAAAAAAAGTATTCCCTTATACTCCGAAAAATATGGCACATTTTCTCTTTTTAGTATACACTTAAAAGAGTAGGACTTTGCCTACAAAGAAGCTTTGCAAACACCACCCCCTACAGCGCAAATAATCTATTAATTTTTTTATTTATTTTAAACGTGACCTAAAATAAAACTGCACATACTATGTAAATAAAACAGACTCAAATCTTGCAGAAATGTTAACCAAAGGCTTTGCATCATCATTCAAACAGAAATGAAAATAAATCAGAAACATCACTCTCTAACCACTAACTTAAAAACATACATTACTGCGCAAATAAATCAGTGTATCGCTTACGTCAGTACAAAGAAATTCAGATTAACAGATTCAACAATTCACCAATTAAAAATTTTTTTTTTTTTAAAAGAAGCAAGGGAAATGCAGGAACAGACTAATAGTAATACAAGTTACATTAACAGAAAATTAATTTGAGTCTTCTAGGATTAATGAAAATCCAAAATGCAATTAAAATTAAAGAAGAAAAAATACAGCATGCAAAACAAAGCAAATTTTGAAATAATGAATAGATGTTCATAGGCAGATCAGGAAAGCAAGTTCACCACACAGGGGTGAACATTAACTTTTTTTCTCAATTGCCTTCGTCGGTCAAGCCACACAAAAATCAAATTGCCCGGTTGGAAAATTGACCATCTCCACATATAAAAGCAAAGTCATATAGAACTAGCCTAGATAGGCATGTCAAGAAAAAACACCACCACAAAATACCACGAATGGTGCCGATACATTATAACATGATTAACAAGAGGCAAAGCCTTCAAGGCTCACTCAGGGGTGTGGTGTGTGGATGGGGGGGGGGGGGTGTTTAGTACAAGATTGCCAACAAATAATGACTGAGGTTGAGGGTCGTAAACATGAGGGGGATGTTTAAGTACAAGATTGCCAACAAATAATGACTGAGATTGAGGGTCGTAAACATGAGGGGGTTCTTAAAGTACAAGATTGCCAACAAATAATGACTGAGATTGAGGGTCGTAAACATGAGGGGGTTCTTAAAGTACAAGATTGCCAACAAATAATGACTTTGAGATTGAGGGTTGTAAACGTGAGGGGGGTGTTTAAAGTACAAATGAAACTATTGTTAATGGATACAACTAAAAAAAAATTTCTTTTTTTTAAAGTGCCTTTGCCAAGAAACGAACCCGGAACCATTGGCATGAGAGACAGACGCTTTACCAATGAGCTATCGAGGCTTTCAATGTTGATGAGTTTCTTAAGCTCATGTTGCCTATTGCTCTCTAACCCACTAATCTAAACTGTTATCTGCTTAGTGTTGTTTTAAGTATTTAATTATTCAAATCATTATTGTTTGAAAGCTTCCATAAACGTCTATATGTATGCAAAGTTTGATCGATGAACGCCTTTTAGATACAGAGAAAAAGCCAACGTTAAAGTTACCACAGACAGACACACACACACGGAAAACCGAAGAAGCATGAAAACATAGATTCACTTTTGTGTCGTTGACACGAGTGAGCAGAAAATTGGCATGATTGCATTTTGTTACATAACTAACCTGCTCCAGTTTTTAATACTTTCTACGAATCGATTGCAGAAAACTAACTCAATTCTAAAACTCAAGTCTACTTTTACTTCCTTTCAGGTTTGGTTGATGAATCTCTGTATCCTATTTTTTCCCCCCCAATATTGTTCTTTGCATAGTAAATATTCTTAGCCAAGCTACTTCTTCTTCTCCTTCCTTGTCGATCACTCAGATAGTCTCCTGTCATATGTCGATGATGATGCGAGTGCAGATGCGCCATGCTTCCGTTATGTGCCTAAATAAGAAACAGTCAGGCCCAGCATGTGCTACTAAAAATCAGCCTTCTTCTCTAATGTTGGCTCACCCTCTGGTACCCTAACCCCTCTCCACCCTACTCTCTTTTAATACGATTATATCCTCTCCCTCCCGGGGTGGGAGGAGGGGTGATAAATCGACTTGCCCTGTCGGGCAGGCAGGACAGAATCCAACCTGCCCGACAGTCAAGGCTACTTGCCCTGGGTAGTTGGACAGTCGTTAATGATCTTCACTGCAACAGAAAAGTACACAAAGCAAGGCTGACACTCGTATCTAATATGCATATGTTCACTTTTGTTATAAACATTGTCACCGGTACTTTTAGACAAGTCAATTCATCTCCTTTCAGTCTCCTCCACAAGCAAATCAAGGAAATTAACAAGAGAAAGATATATCATGCAGTAAACAAAAGGCCAAGCAAACATAAAACAGTGCATATTAATGGGGCAGAACTCAGGAAAACACAAAATATGTCAGCAAACAATGTTAGTTCGAAGTCCAAACAAAAGCAGTTGCAGCCACTAGACTATAGCATAGCTCAAGCATAGTTGATATTTGGGGAACAATGCAATGAACCCAACATACACATCCATAGCATCCTAAATTTAAACTTTTTCTCTAAGGAATTTCAGCTTTTTGCAAAGTTTGAAATAATAAACTTTGCTTAAACTCTCCTTCTGGGTTACAGGTAAATAAAACGTTTCAGAAAATCTTTCCACTGATAGTAAATTATCCATTAAATATAAATTCCTGGTTTATCTTGGGTATGTAAAGAATGAAGATTTAATGAAAAACAAGCAAACGGAAACCAAACATACCTATCATTCCCAAGGATCTCTACCAATACAAAAGTGGTGAAAACAGAGCACAACAAAGGAGACATTTTACAGATTGGAAATAATACTAACACACAAAATTAATCCAATAAAATAATTTTCTTGGCATGTTCACACCAGAAAAACAACTGTGCTGAGGCCAAGGACAACATTGATAACAGGTAGGTGCTTCGGCATGGAAGAAATGGGACAAATTCAATGTCAAATTCAATATGGTGTCAAAAAGTTTTGGTCGTTATACTTTCAAACTGATGTCATTGAACCAGAGTAGTATGTTCTTTTCTAATTGTGTGTGAGGGTATATGTATATGTGTGTTTTGCTTTATTTTGCTCTATTGGCCTAAATGATTGTTGTTACTTACAAAACAATTAGCCGGCCGGTTTGTGACACCATTAAGAAAAATAAGAAAAACTTCTTTACTTTTAAATCAGTGACTTACATTATAAACAAACCACAGTGAGCATTGAGTACTTTATCAATATTCTTTCCGTTTGCTTTTATCAGAATTATTTTTTCCTTTCTGCTTTGCTTGCTCATATGACTGTTGTTGATTTGCTTCATTTCATTTGTGTTGAGGCATTTTTCCCCCTGAGACCTTAGGCTCGCTTACCCAGCAGGTAGTGACTCATGAGCAGTTCAGCAGGAATGCTGGAATCCAAGTCCCCCTTGTTGATTTGAAGCGGATCTAAACCAGCTAAGTGATGGCCCCGAATCTATCACAGTGCACAAGACAAGACAGAAACCACGGGTACATTATATCACCATAGGGTCTACATAGCAAAACGGGAGGAGGAGGAAGAGGAGGAGGAGGTCTCAGGGGGGGTGATGAGGTGTCGCCGACCCTGGAAAGCAGGTAAAAGCTTTGCTTTAAAGAAAAGTATAAAAAAAAACGATAAGGAATTGGGGTGAAACGGGAAACATAAAAAGATGGCAGCTGGAAAAGCGTATGTTTTCTTTTTTGTTCGCAAAAGCACAGAACCAAGGCTAGGAATCCATGAAGTGGGAATAAAGGTTTACACCTCCGGGGAGACTGTTCTGGGGAGTCTTGACAAATACACAAAACTTACATAATCTGGCTAATTTCTAGATTAATTTGAATAAGCCATAGAAGACCTAACTCTCATTCATTGTACTGTGACAAATCAAAGTTATACAATACGGAATTACGGGTGTTTGATAATCAGAAATGTAATACCGATTTTGAAATACTAAGCCAGTACGCATGCTATACTGAAGGCTGTAATCAAAGCAAATAGATAGCATACATACTTCTAGAAAAAGGGGTTGGGAATAGCTTCATCAACACATCTGATACATTGTATGAAATTGAAATGAAAGAAACAGAAACAGATCCCACTACATGCTATAATAATATGTATGTGCCAAACTCTCCAGATTTTATTGAGAAGCTTGCAATATCAAGCATATAAGAGAATTCATGCTCTGCAAGTTCAAATAGGAGAGTGAAATTCCCGGAAGCTATCATTACAAAGCCATTGATCTTTTTATTGAGAAACAAGCTCTGTCGTTTTTCCACACATTCTTAATTAGAGGCCTTACTGAAATAATTAGCTGCATAGAGAATTCAATCCTTTATCCCTCCATGACAAGACTTTTTCTCACCTACTTTCCATTATAATGTAAACGGAAGCTACAAAAGCTGCAACTGTCAACAGGATTAGTAAATAACATTATAAACAGTCCAAGGATATCATCTTTAGACAGAAATCATCTTTTTTCCCCCAAACAAACAAGTTAAAGTTGTGATACATAACCTTCACTAACTAAGAACTATAAAGTAGACCAAATACAGATGAAAACCACACCATTAAAATCGCTAAAAGTTTTAAAACTGTCTTGTGCATGTGAGTAGTTTACACAACAAATAGTACTGGGTTACATTTTTCTTTGTGTGCATGTACTCTTTTATGAACATTGAAAAAGCAAACCATTTGCAGTTTGAAAATGCTAAAATAGTTTGGCAGCCACCTTGACTACAAGTTATCATCAATGACTTTACACAAGAAAGAAAGACAGATTGCCTGAAATAGATAAAAACTAATAGTTTACAAATTACACCCTTGCTGCAGTTTTTTTTTACAAAAGTTACTCTATAGATGTTCTTTAAATCATTAACTGCAGATATTGATTCACACCTGCCATATACTTTAAATACACTTGATATTATTTATAAAATGTTGGTCAGCATTGCACAATTAAAAACTGACAATATTCTCATCCAAAAATAGATTATATGCAGCTTACAAAGTAATAATGTTGATCTTTCAGAGATTAATATGTTTCCCTTATTTGGCGAATTACAACCAGGACTGTTTCCATTCACACATACACAGTCATAACAAAATCTCTCAAGTACCTGCCGTACTATTCAAATTCTCAAGAAACTAAAAACTTTTTTTTTTAAAACACAAACGAAAACTTTTGAAACCTTCAAAATCAAAGCGTCATAAAATAAAAAGGCAACAAAGTCATGCTTTTTCAATGGCCATAAAGCTCACACCCACCAGAACAGATTTGTGAACAGTGTCTACCTAGGGTTTTTCCGGCGCGGTTAAGGAAGCCATACCTACCCAGACCATAGGAGGACACAATCAACTCGTCAGGAACCGAGCTATCTAAATCCGCGGACAAGATTCCCAGCGGGTCCAGGTCACTGATGTTGTGACCCCGAGTCTGGGCCACAAAATTGCACACACAAGTCAACCAGTCCAATGAACCAACACATGTTTACCCTTCAACCCCAGTCTCTGTTTATTAGAAGTGCATTTAGAAGATCATTAATTATACTAACAGGTCAGCCAGTCCAGTGAACCAACACATATGTTTACCTTTCAACCCAGTCTGTTTGCTAGAGGTGCATTTAGAAAAGCATACATTATCCTAACAAGTCAACCAGTCCAGTGAACCAACACATGCGCTTACTCATTCAAGCCAGTCTATTTGCTAGAGATGCATTTAGATAAGCATAAAGTCACCAAGTCCAATGAACCAACAGTACACAATGTTTACCCTTCAATCAACAGTGTCTGCTTACCAGAGGGGCTTTTAGAAGAGCATAAATCTTACACACAAGTCAACCGGTCCAACACACTAACACATACGTTTACTCTTCAACAATCTCAGTTTGCTAGAGGTGCATTTATTCATTAAAAAACAACAACAACAACAAAAAACAATTTTCTGAGTCTGTGTGCATGCAAATTTGTAAGTATCATGGATAGTTTTGATTAGTGTTATTTTGGGAACACAAATTACCTTTTAATGCTTGTATTTTCATCTTTATTTTTAATGGCTTGTTAGCAATGGATATGCAATGTTTTTTTAAATTATTATCCATGCTTCATATACGCTTGATGTGAATGCACAATATGTTTAGCCTTCATTCCACAGACATATTTATAAAGTCAATATTCAGATATGTAAAAAAATAAAAGTGGACTGAACTTCAAAATACAAAATCTGAAGGAAAAAATTGTTTAATGAAATAAGCCATACTGTACAATGTACAGTCAAAAGAACATTCTTGTGTTACAAACAAACAAACAAAAAACGAACACAAATTGACACAACTTACCTTATTTCAAAAGCAGATTATCAATGTCACCAAAAATTTAAAAATGGAATTGTTAGTTTCAGAGTTTTTTTAAAACACATGCATATACCTTTCGTGTTTCAGTGCACAAACATAGATCATGCAAACGTACACACACACAATCACACACACACACACTCTCTTTCTTAAACACACACACACACACATTTGATTGACATCAGCATTGAATATGATACTAGAACATACACAGCACTATATAATTACATACAATTATCCTTTCCCCCCTTATAATGTGATCTCTTTATTTACCATGCAGAGCTTTTCTTTTTTTCTTTCTTTTTTTCTCTCCAAGGAACATAGCATAATTCAACAAAGAATGAGTTTGATACCATGCAGAGCATGTCACTACACTATTTCACAATCCTACCCTAGAATTAAAAAAAAATAATTTGTAAAGAAGAAGCGAAGCATTCAATCTCATTAGTTACAAATATTGGTACAATGTGTACATCTCCATACACGACCCTAAAAATAATAAAAAAGATAATCAAGTTTACAAACACCATCATTACCTCTGACAAACTTTCCAATTACAAAAATATAGATACATATAAACTAGACATAAAATATCATAAAGCACCTCAACCCAATCATACGTCCATTTTATCATCTTCACTTCTCCCTCTCTCCTATGCCTCCCTCTCTCCAAAACAATCTTTCGTTTTAACATAATACATTGTTTCATTATCATTACTGGTATCTGTCATTATAGTTTTCTTATTTTTAGTATTGAAACGAAATCTGTAAAGCAACACTGCAGCCCGTATCAACAGGAAGAGAGAGCTCTCAAGACATCATCATCACCATCATCAATATTGTCATAACCATCATGATTATTAGGATCCCCCACCCTCCTTTCAGGTGGGAATACTATTGTATTCAACAATCTTTAAGAAAAATTTTGTTATTCAATTTTATGTATCAAAATAATCTTATTATCATCATCATGATTAATATCACTACTATTATTACTATCCTAGAATCACCTGATATGATCGGATGATGGACTGGACGGAGAGGTGGTCTTCGATGGTCTTCTCGTCGACAGGCGCCCCCTGGGTGACGGCATGCATGGGTAGGGGCATGGGGGCGGCTGGAGAAGCCATCAGGGTGGGAGGCCGCACATAGGCCTGCCCCGGCGGTGCCCCTTTGCCCGTCTGACGGAAGAAGGAGTCCCATGACTGAAACATAAAGAACAAATGCTTTTAGTTATGTAAGGAAACAACACAAGCTTCTAGTCTAGTCCCACAACACGGACAAAGGAAAAGAATAAACACTTCTAGTTCTACAATAAAAATAGAAAGAAAGAAACAACAAACGCTTTTAGTCGCATAAGGGAAACAACAAAGACAGACTTCCATGTCGTTCAAGAAATTATTGCTCGCAATTTAGTAGCATGGTGCATGTGAAGAGAAAAAAAAAGTGTGTGTTTGTGTGTGTGTGTGTGCGTGTGCATGTAACTCACTATAGTAGGGAGTCTGGATGATCTGGCTTACCGAATGGGGTATGAACGAGTTGGCGTCGATAAGTGTGTGTGTGTGTGTGTGTGTGTGTGTGTGTGTGTGTGTGTGTGTGTGTGTGTGTGTGTGTGTGTGTGTGTGTGTGAGTGAGTGTTAGAGAGAGAGAGAGTTGCGCTGTTGCTGGTTGGTGTCCCTCTTGAATGCTGTTTTTGTTGTCTGTTGATGAATAATTGATTGTAAAGCACTTTGGGCTCATCTGAGGTAAAGCGCTATATAAATGTACTATTATTATTATTATTATTATTATAAGTTGTAGAAGTCTATGAAGGCTATATACATTTGGGAATAGGACAGCGCATTGAGAGTTAAAATTTTCTGTCTTGATGGTAATGACAGAATACGCATGCACGTGCATGTGTGATTAAAGTGATTTTACTTATTAAAGTCTGTTCACACAATGGTAATATTAAACTTTTAAAAAAATCATACCATATATTTTATGGTCAAGGCGCAACTGATTATAATGCGCACCCCCCAAATTTTATACAAAATTCAGATTTTGTTTGATAGTTTCTTACTATATTATCAGTCACATTACAAGGCGCAGGGGTCTCAGGCTGAGAAAAAGGTATCACCTTATACTATAAGTAGAGTAAGTTATAGTCCATAAAATACGGTACTACTATTAAAAAAAAAGTGTTTTTGTGAGTGTGAGTATGTTGGCTTACATATATGCACAATAAACGTGCATGAACGTGCATGTGTTTTTTTAGTGGTGTGTGTGTGTGTGTGCGTGTGTGTGTGAACATGTATATATGACTTTTGTGTAACCCACTGTAGTGGGGAGTCTGTACACTATCCCATCTTCTGTCCTGCCTGATAAGACTTGATGTCCCCGTGGGGATACCGGGGGATCTTTCGTAGAAATAGTTCCCCCACCTTCTGGAAGTTCTGTGCTTGTAACTTACTCTATTCTGCCACTCTTTGACTCTGCCTTTTCCTTCTGCTTTCTATCATCTACTATCTTTCTGACTTATTGGCCTATTCTCCTGCCTTTAACAAAAAAAATCTTCCGAATAATGTTTCTTCTTTGAGCTCCCCCGAATTCGGAATGTGTCGGCTGTACGCAGCGGGGAGACCAGTGAAAACTGAAAACCGGACACATACGTTCCTTATCCATTATGGCCATATGGCCTGGGAACGCAGAAGACTTGATGATGCACCATTTACAGGTTTGATACAGAAAAGAAAAACTCCACCACCATTCCCATAACCTCAATATGCTTTTAGTTTAGTTAGCTTATTTAGTTATTCATTTATAGTCAAGTCGACAGCTATGTTTTTAACAGACCTTACACAAGTCTGGAGTAGTCTGGATGGCTGAAATGAGTAGCTTTGGCTCAAAATGTGTAGTTTTATTCATTAAACCATCAAACAATGTTCACTGAAAATGAGTAATTAGAGCATTACTTACAATTTTGAAGAATAGTAGAGGTCCAAATTGAGTAGAATACTACTAGAAAAGAGTAGAGCAAACAGGTCTGTTTTAATACCATATTTGTCGGGTAGAGGGACAAAAATAACAGAAATATGTAGAGAGAGAGTGAGGGGGTGAACCAGAGAGAGAGAGAGAGAGATAGAGAGAGAGAGAGAGAGAGAGAGAGAGAGAGAGAGAGAGAGAGAGAGAGAGAGAGAGAGAGAGAGAGAGAGAGAGAGAGGGGGGGGGTGAGATGAGCAGATATGACAAAATGAAGACAGTCATAAAAAACTCTACTTGAACTTTATTGTCCAGCTAGTCATCCATCCACCCAGACAGCGAGATCATAATTATAATGCCTTGAGTCATCTGTCACAAGCACAATTCTTCCATTACATGACATTATAACACAAGGAAGTGCTGACCGGTATTATATCTAGATATCACAATCATGGAACAGGCTTGATGAGCTAATGCTCTCTCTCTCTCTCCCTTTCTTTGACACACAAACATTTGTTAAAGTAGAGAGAGAGAGAGAGAGAGAGAGAGAGAGAGAGAGAGAGAGAGAGAGAGAGAGAGAGAGAGAGAGAGAGAGAGAGAGAGAGAGAGAGAGAGAGAGAGAGAGAGAGAGAGAGAGAGAGAGAGAGAGAGAGAGAGAGAGAGAGAGAGAGAGATGAGCAATTTTCTTTGGGCTACTAGAGAGAGAGAGAGATTTTCTTTGGGCTGAGATGAGCAGAGAGAGAGAGAGAGAGAGTGAGAGAGAGACTTGAAGAGAGAGAGAGAGAGAGAGAGAGAGAGAGAGAGAGAGAGAGAGAGAGAGAGAGAGAGAGACAAGAGAGAGAGAGAGAGAGAGAGAGAGAGAGAGAGTAGAGAGAGAAAGACAACAGACAGACAGAGAGCAAAAAATGTCCTTCAAAGTCAAATTTCACAAGTAACTGATACTCTGTTTAGACTCGATTTTTATAAACCATCCAACATAATTCAAGTGAACAATATCTTGAGGGGAGGGGACGGTATGAGTAAAGTGAAGGGAGGGGCAAAAGTTCTCCTCTGAACACTTTCTGCCAGGCAGTCTCTCCAAACTTCCTCCTTTCTCCAACCTAACTGGAGCAAAGCAACTTCCTTCTTTTTCGCAAGAACCAAGGCTATAAATACATGTGTTCTCGGAATACATTCCTCAGCAAAGACAGCTTTTACCCATTCAACCCGCCTTCTCCCCTCCTCCCCAAAAAGACAAGGAAAGAAAAGGTTTGTGTTCGTCCCTATCTTTACCTTTTAACCCATTCCTTCTTCCTTATTTGCATACCTGATCTTTCTACATTGAGCATGCCTACATGCACAGGAATGCATACATTGTGCGAACTGATTTGAATTATTATGTATTCATATTGATGCATCAAATAATGAGCATGCATGTGAGCATGCACATGCGCACGCACACATACATGCACACATCCACAAACCCCCACACAGAAGTGTGCATGCTTGTGCGACACACATACAAACAATTAAATAGAGAGACACACTGAAAGAATCTTCCAGACACACATAGAGACTAATTGGCGATTGTCCTTGATTATTATCCAGCAAATTGCACAACATAATTTGTTTTCTAATTCTGTCCAGCTCTCTCTAAAGTGTTGCTGAGACAGCTCTGCACAGGTTTTTCCAATTACATTCCTAAAGAAATAGTGACATGTCATTGGATTTTTTCTCTCTACTTATTAGTTAAGAGAATACACCACAAAAAACATAGGCTTCTTCTTCTTCTTGGTGTACGTCAGTTCTACATGACCAAATTGGATCTAAGCACAAAAAGTTACGTTTTTTCTAGCATGTTGGCTGCCATAGAGCTTCGTTCTTTGGGAGGTTTCTGCTGGCCACACTTCCTTGTGTGATCATGTAGAAATGATCTATTTATATATAGAGAGAGAAAACAGGCAGACAAACAGATGGAGAGATAGGAAACAGGAACAGATCATGATGGACTGTCCGTAGATTCCCCCTACCATTGACCTCTCGTAGATTTCCCCCTACCATTGACCTCTCAATTATACATGTATGTGCTTTTGTTATTGCATAAAACTGTTTATGGCCTGGATTACGACCTGTCCATCTATCCAGCGCAAGAATATATTAACAAACGTCCTTATCAACAAGCTAATTGCACTAAAACTTAAATCTTTTTTCAGAGAATACATGTGTTCTCGGAAAACATTCCTCAGCAAAGGCTAATGCTTGGCACCCTTTCAACCCGCCTTCTCCCCTCCTCCCCAAAAAGACAAGGAAAGAAAAGGTTTGTGTTCGTCCCTATCTTTACCTTTTAACCCATTCCTTCTTCCTTATTTGCATACCTGATCTTTCTACATTGAGCATGCCTACATGCACAGGAATGCATACATTGTGCGAACTGATTTGAATTATTATGTATTCATATTGATGCATCAAATAATGAGCATGCATGCGAGCATGCGCACGCACACATACATGCACACATCCACAAACCCCCACACAGAAGTGTGCATGCTTGTGCGACACACATACAAACAATTAAATAGAGAGACACACTGAAAGAATCTTCCAGACACACATAGAGACTAATTGGCGATTGTCCTTGATTATTATCCAGCAAATTGCACAACATAATTTGTTTTCTAATTCTGTCCAGCTCTCTCTAAAGTGTTGCTGAGACAGCTCTGCACAGGTTTTTCCAATTACATTCCTAAAGAAATGGTGACATGTCATTGGTTTATTAGTTAAGAGAATATACCACAAAAAACATAGGCTTCTTCTTCTTCTTGGTGTACGTCAGTTCTACATGACCAAATTGGATCTAAGCACAAAAAGTTACGTTTTTTCTAGCATGTTGGCTGCCATAGAGCTTCGTTCTTTGGGAGGTTTCTGCTGGCCACACTTCCTTGTGTGATCATGTAGAAATGATCTATTTATATATGTATAGAGAGAAAACAGGCAGACAAACAGATGGAGAGATAGGAAACAGGAACAGATCATGATGGACTGTCCGTAGATTTCCCCCTACCATTGACCTCTCAATTATATGTGCTTTTGTTATTGCATAAAGCTTTATGGCCTGGATTACGACCTGCCACCAGCTCTGATAGGCCTCAGCTTTCTAATTCTGCTCTCTCAGCCTTCCCTCTGTCCTTCTATCCAGCGCAAGAATATATTAACAAACGTCCTTGTCAACAGAGCAATTGCACTAAAAATAAATCGGTTCAGAGAATACAGCTACAACAAAAACATGAGACAAAACTCGGCTAATGCTTGGCAGGCTTTCACCCACTCCCATTTTCCCTTCCGCTTTCGTTCTTTGAATCTTTTTTTTACATATGCTGTACTTATATGCTTTGTCAATATGCCAGGCAAAACAGGAAAAACAATCCATACAATCTGATGCATGCACAATAATGGGACTTTTTGTATGTGGGCATTGAATATTTTGAATAAGTATGTATACAAAAACATACAGAATGTTCTAATGAAATGCAAACACATGCATGTGCACACATGAGACTTAAAGAGAGAACAGACTGAATGTTTGAAAAATAAAATATGAATATACAGGAAGAAAAGGAAAAAAACCATCTGCGGATAGAAAGACCCCCTCTGAGTTAACGGAAAGCGATCAAATCATCAATACATATTTTGTTGTTGTTGCTGTTCAGGCAATCATATGACTTTGATTCATTCAATGCTATGACGCATTGAACTTCCTGAATTCAACTGTTGACATCAAATCCTTTCTGAGAATTGATCCAGTGGATCAAGAAAGATAGGAGAATAAATCTCTTCTTCTTAATAAACCAATTACACTCAGAAATCACATCACTTCCTCCTAGTAGCCCCCAACCCCCCTCCTACCCCAGTAAAAATTATGCATGAAAGTGGGCACAGACAGTAAATACATGCGTGCACATATATACATTATATATGCTTGCCCTCTTCTTGAAGACTGTGATTTTGTTGTATGTGTGTTTTAAATTACAGAATGTTACATGCATGCACATATATGCTTGTCATCTTCTTGAAAAGTTTTTGTTGTTGTTGTATGTTTTGCAATGTAAAAAAAACCCGGAATAGCGGTATGGTAGAAACTGGTGGGATGGTGATGGCGTGGGGGTTGCCCTCTAAAATCAGCTCTTTTCCAGTCATGAGACTTGTGGAGCGGCAAACATTGCGGTCTACACGCCGTGGTCAGCAATTCCCCGAACCAGTGAGGAATACTGATGACAGGGCTCCTCCGCCCTCTCCACCGGTTAAAGTCGCTCCCTCATTTTCTCCTGTCTAACAACCCTGGATGGCAGATCAATACAAGCGCAGACGAGAAAGATGAAACACTGGGCCAATGGTGTGGGTTTTTTCAGTCAGGGCAATGAATGCAAAAGGAGCATGCATACAAATGAATGCCCATACACACACATATGCAGGCACAAACTAAAACTAAAGCATGAATATGGATGCTCTAGCGTGTGCGCACATACATTAAATTAATTCAAATCACAAGAGGAACATATTTAATCTAAAAGTAAAACTAGTTAAGGCGATATAAACAGTGATAATTACCCCCCACATCACATTCCCCTTTATGCTTGGAAAATTTCTTCAGATTTATTACCAGCTATAAGAGGGAAAACACGTGAAAACCATTATTTTGACACATGACGTGGTGGGTCTTTAATAAATTAAGGCACTGCAGAATGGCAAAATCCAGACTTCTCATGCTAGCAGTAGAACAAATGGTTTCACTCATTTAATACCCATATGTTTCTACTCTTTCCCCTTGAACACATGAACTCACATACAGACAGACATACTCACCTACTCATGTATACCCGCATGCACAGATGCATATTACACACACACATAAAAAACATAGTCCTTATATAAATTGGACATTTTATACCCAGTCTAGTATTCACCAAGAGCAATAACCTACAACCAGACCTTCAAAACCCTGTTGCCATGCCCAAAATGAGATTGACCAAATGATGGCACAATATCATTAGCGAGTGATATTGAGCTTCCATGCACCGAGTCAGTCAGTCAGCTACCTCGCAGGTATGACCTTCTTCTTCTTCCAGTAATGTCCACCTGCCGTTTATCAGCAATTATTGACATATACAGGGGTTCAAATACGAAGATGCGCAGCATGGGATGAGATAGGATTTGATAAATATATTAGATAACAGAAAAGGGTTTGTTGTTTACAATGATATTGAAAGGATATGAAGAGAGTAATTTGGTTGGGTATTTATTTTACAAGTTCAGATAGGTATTGAAATATTTGAATATTAGATAACATCAATCTTGCTCAAACTTAAAAAAATCAATTAAAGAATTATTTTATGCACATTGCTAAGAAGTTTGAATCATGTTGTGTGCATGTACCACAATCATGCAGTGCAGACACGTGCATATATCTATTGTACTGTAATGTGTTCGTCATGCAAAAAGAATATATCAGAGCACACACACACACGCGCGTGTGCGCACGCACACACCACACTTGCCACTGTTTAATAATAAGCCTTAGGTTTCAACATGTTTGCTTTATATTTAATATTTTCCAGCACACAAAAACGTGCTAGCTCTGCACAAAACACTGTGTTATGTATGCCCGGGCTGTCGGTTTATATGTGTTGGCCCTCAGTAATCAATACAATATCTGGGGTTCTCATTAGCTATGAAATAGAAAAAAGTAAAACCGTTAGACCATAAATAATAAAGGCTTGGATTATTCATTTTAGTACTAGGACTAGGAGTAGCAGAAGTGGTACATCACAGGTAAAAGTACTATTTCAGAGTAGCTCTTTTTGAAGTTGTAGTCAAGTTCTAAAATACTTTATGTGTTGGTGTGTCTGAATGTGTAATGAGTGGAGGGGAGGGAAAGGGATGAAAGAGAGTGTATGCTCTGCTTGTGTGTGTTTGCGTGCGTGTGTGTGCATGCGTGCGCATGCGTGCGTGCGCGTGTGCTTGACACATGTATGTAAATATATTTTGCGAGAGGCACAAATTCAGTCAGCCCAAGCTGTTGTGTTGAGTTCTATACTACGAATAACTAGAGTGTGAAAACACACTGAAAACGCCAGATCAAACAGCTGCACGACCAACCTTTGACCAAGGACCTTCACTTTCGAACTTGGTCAAGATATCCTAACTGCCCATCTGCATGCAAATTTTTAGGTTCCTTAAGGTCCCTTCGTAGGTCCATTAAAATGCTATTGTGTTAACATAGATAGTCAGTCAGACAGGAACAAACATACTAACTCCCCTGAAAACATTACCAGTAAGCAGCTTTCGCTTTGTAGCTGCTTAACCATTGTAGCCGATCAAATCTTTTCAATGCATCACGGTCCCTTGCCAAAAAACCTGTCACAATAAGTGAATAATGCAAGCCAGTTTGGCGGTTACAATTCCTTTATTCCTGTACTCTTTTATCAATAGCAGAACAGATGTGTCGTTTCATAAATTGTAAAGGGATTAAAATTTCCATTTGCTCCTATTTTTCACTTGAACCATGCAAAGTATTTTATTTTCCTAAATCTCCACCCCCTTGTGCTCAAGCAGCCCCTACAGCTCCTTATGACCAGTATGACTCTATGAGTGTCACACATGTGCACGCACAACACACACACACTCACTCAGTCATTGTCATATACAAGCATATAACACACATACTTCCAAACAAAGTCCATAATGTAAACTGGAAATTTGTATGCCTAGTCAAGCGAAACACCTAGAAAATTCTATACCTGCAAAATAAAAATCCATTATTTGTGTGTGCGTGTCTGTCTGTCTGTCTGTCTACAACTCATGACCTATAAAACATATTCGAATCAGACCTTTAAAACCCTGTTACCATGCCCAAAATGACCAATATGAAAGCACAGGCGCTAAAACATTCATCAAATTCAGACAGCCACCTTGAAAGGTGTGATGTCACATTATTATCATGCTCAAAACAAGGATAATTCTTTGATGCAAATTGCTTAGATTTATCTTACACACGATGTACCACAATCATGCAGCAGACACATGTGTTTGCTACACACAAAAATATATCAGAATACACACAAAATGCATGCACACACACGCACACACACACAGTGATAGACACAAACAAAACCATGCAATGATGCATGCACTGGTTTGGGAGAAAATTGAGTTTTGTCTTTCAGTGAGTGGAGACTTTATAGACATTTTGATGAAGAGACAAAAAGTAAAATAACATTATTTTAAACAAGCTTGATTGAAAAAAAAAGTACATCTCTTACAATAATTACCATAGAAATACATCACTTCTGGAAGTAAGAGCTTACTAGATGCATTCAAAAGCAATGTGACGCGTGACAACTGACATGCATTTTCATAAATAAGGCACCTGAACTTCATTTCAATCAACCTGCTACTCTCCATACTATAACCTAATAACCTTTGAAATAAAAAAGAAATAAATAAAGGACTGACACTCGCACAAATTGAAAAACCATCAGTTTATTTCAGGCCCTTAAACAGATGGGGAACAAAGACATTGAAAAACAATAGCCTAAAACGTTAAAGCCTACAAATGAATCATAACAGTAAGTTAGTCCAATTAAGTTTTCAAATTATGTCTCTAAGGTTAACAGCTGTTTGCTAAATGAAATGTGCTTTTGCCCACAGCAAATCACTAAGTTAAATAGAGAGCCTTTGATCTTCAATTTCATCCACAACACAAATCTAGGAGTAACTTATAATACAAAAATCGGTGAACCTCACTTGCACAGTTTGGCTTTTAATTAAAAGGCATTTCGATATAATAAGCTTCAAAAGAACAAAATCAATATAGATTATCTTCCATATATACCATTATTACTAACAGCACTAAAACTTCATATTGCATTTGTTTATTAGCCTTTTCAGACAGACAGACACACACCACCTCATAACCATGCACTAGTTGTGGGCTTTATGTTTGATTTTTTCCCCGTTGATTGATGCTGGTTAACGAATGTTGGAGGGTGACATCACATCCTTTGGTTTCATCTACCAATGAAAACAAGACAACCAACATTCCACGTCTCCTTAACTAGTAAAAATGCATCAATAAATGTGGTACTATATTGTGCTTAAGATTTCTTCCTCAATGCCTCGGTAGTTCAGCGCATGATCAATGTGACTGTTGTCCGTAAGCAGACCTGCCCTGTGAATCAATAATGGCGGGCAAATAGCATAATTTGTAATACACATGTATGAGATTGGCAAAACAGCACTCTTCAACCATAGCCTGCAAAAACACCTGGGGCCAAATCAGTGCATTCACCCTGACATATCCAATACACGAGTTAGCAGCATGACCGAGATTCGCATGCAAAACATTTTTTTTTATATAAGTAATTTAGTTGGGAAAATAGTCACTTTTCAGATAAAAGCATTCCATTCCTCTCACCTTACACTAGGCCTTAACGGTCTGAACGTGGAGTCTTTCGGATGAGACGATAAACCGAGGTCCAGTGTGCCCATGCACTCAGCACACGTTAAACCCAGTGGCAACGAATAAGTTGTCATTTGGTCAAAATTTAACACCCACCCACACCATCCCTTCCTTCCTCATCAGTCACATAAAAATCGCATGCAAAAAAAAAAAAAAAAAAAAAAAAAAAAAAAAAAAGGTGGCGCGCCTCTCGCAGTGACACGCTCTCCAGGTGGGAGCAACCCGAATTTCAGAGACGCCTCTGTGACTATAAAGTACCTAATCATAATAATTTGCTAATAATAATACAACTTTTAATAACCTGACAGTGACACATTTACAGTGGCCACAAGCTGTCAAGTCAAGAAACTTGATAAATTACAGTGTGTATTGTCAATATAATTTCCTGTATTGCAAATTGATGACAGTTTTAGATAACAACTGCAAAGGACATTTTTTTCCTTTTCTTCTTCTTTTTCTTAATATTTTTTTTTTAGAGTAAAGGTTTACACAATTTGTCATTCATATATATCTGCTTTGCAAAAATGAACGACAATAAGCAGTTACTTCTGCCTTCAAAATCAGGGCGCCAGACTCATACTACGAGTCATTGCCATAGTGCACATTAATGTACCTCTAGAATCTTAGATCTTAGATGGATGTTACTTGGATAATTTAGAGGGCCACAACTGATGAAAAAATGCTTTGGCATGACATATCACATGAGTACTGGAAGTAGGAATGCACACTCTGAAAAAAGAAGATCTAAGCGTAAAGTGAACATTCGCTATGTTTCCGTGAAGGACTGGTCTGAAATCCAGTGCGTCAGAAGGGAGTGTTAAGCATCAAAGACTCACATCTGTGTCTAAGAATTAACACAGATTCTTTTTTTTCTTCTTCTTCTGTGTTCCCAGGCCATATGGCCATAATGGGTAAGGTACGTATGTGTCCGGTTTTCAGTTTTCACTGGTCTCCCCGCTGCGTACTGCCGACACATTCCGAATTTGGAGGAGCTCAAAGGAGAAAAATTATTTTGAAGATTTTTTTTTTTTAAAGGCAGGAGAATGGGCCAATAACTGAATAAGTCAGAAAGATAGTAGATGATACATTACAAGGGTTAAACCTGACAATTTTCCAAAAAAGGAAATGGGGCAAATTGAAGTGATTTCAATTTTTATTTCATTATACAACTCTTCCGTTGTACATCATTTCAAATTTCATAAAAATATTGGAAAGGTATAACTGCAAGATTATCAAATTGCCTCAGGAATTCATTAAAGATTAGTAATCATGCACCTATCAATTCTCAACTTCATACTTATACTGGCTGGTCTTAGGCTTAACCCAGATACCACACCTAGTTTCAGCACTCATGGATTGGAACCTGTCCATCATATTATTACAAGGGTACAGTTAAGGTTTGCTAGACTGCACTAATTACACAACAATGCCAACACCTGCTTGATTGAATGTTGTCCGTATAAGCAGTACCAACCTTAGTACTTACTAAAAGATTAGGTTTCCTTTACATATTGAAAGGCGCTTTACTCTAGAACACCTGTATTTGACCTTGTTTTGTCTTTTAAAGCGTTGGATATATAATATATACCTATAATAAATGACTTTGTTTTCACAGCTGTTTTATATGAAATGTTCTTAAACAGGATTTGCCTTGTTAAACAGTAGCAAAAGCAGATCTATGTGTGCAAATGCATGTACAGGAAAAAAAGGTTACACTATAATCTGTGTAATCTGTCAGAACTTTATAAGCAAGAACAAAGAGTTGAAAGACAAGGGTTAAACCTGACGACTAAAAAAAAAAAAAGGAAATGGGGCAGGGGTCCAGGGGCTGCCTAGGGCAGATCCCATATTGGGGTGTCAGGGGGGCGTTTCACCTCTTAAAACTCTTGGTCAACAAGAAAACATGCTGACTACGGGGTTTACACTTGGCAGGACATGGACCAGCAAGCACTTCCGTATCCGTTAAAACAAAACGGAACCCCGTTTCTATGCGACAATCGGGTTTTCACTTACTGCAAAGCCGTTTTTTTCCTGTTTTTATTATATTTTTGTTGTTCAAATTTTTATTAAAAAAACTGATTTCTGTCTGTACAGATTTTTAAAAAAAGAAAGGATTTCCTTCTCGAGAAGGAAGCAGTTTAAGCCATGTAGAGAAGCTTTACGCAACTGTAATCATCACGTCCTTTTATGCCCCCCCCTCCACCACCATCCCTGCTCTCCTCAGGCCAGAGTGATACCTCACGCTCATTTTTTTCTTATCTGGACAGCTAAAATTACCTTAAGTTTAAATCACCAAAGACAGTCTGAGTCTGACCCTGACCTAACCCTGACCCTGACTTATCTTGGAGACCATTTCCCCCATAGACCCGCCCTAACTTAAAAAGTGGACAGGCAAGCGTTATCATCTTTCTGTTGGCGCAAAGGCTTTAGAGGCATGGCCACTATCTCAGCTAAAAAATTAAATTTCAGAGCACATTACGGAAACCCATCATCTCGACTCCAAGTCTGACTTATACCTGCATTCAAGTTATAACAGAGGAAAACAACATGTAGTGTGTGTGAGTGTGTGTGTATGTGTGTGTGTGTGTGTGTGTGTATACATGTGTGTGTGCGTGTGTGTGTGCGTGTGCGTGCGTGCTTGCAACCATGTGTGTGTGTCCATAGTATGTACAACATGTACGACTTATATTTGACAGATTGTGTTCATGGGCAAGGCCAAGCATTCATAAAAATATCATCTCACACACAGAGATATTCAGATAGAGAGGAACACACACATACAGGTGAAAAAAGAATCCTTCACTACTACTGAAGAGCCTCCGGTGTGAAAAAGAAAAGAAAAGAAAGCTAAAGACAATCTTTAAATTAAAATCAAATACCATATTAATATTATACGGACTATAAAGCGATACTTTTTTTTTCAAGACTGAGACCCATGCTCCTTATATGATGAACAAAATAGTCAGAATTTTTTCTTTTAGAAAGTGTAATAAAATCTGAATGTGCGTAAAATTTGGGGTATGTGCCTTATACTCCAAAAAATATGGTACACAACCCAGAGCTTCAAAGAAGCTGAAATAGTAAATTTACTACAAACATGGGTTATCTTGTACTTTAGCCCTCCCCCCTAAATTTTTGCATTGATAATTTTCACTGAAAGCAACTTCTGACATTTTGGGGGCAAAAGACAGGGTTAGCCTAGGATTATTTTGTATAAAACTGACAAAAGCAGACTTTGAGGGTCTTATGCTTTTCAGGGGTGGGGGTGTAACTAGAGTACAAGACTACCCCAAACTGAACTACTACTGTACTAGACCTAACAGCTGTGAAGGCAGTTTTCTTCACTAGGCATTCAAGACTGCACAAGTTTGGTCATCTCCAAACATGGAACACTCAATTTTTAGTAAAGTTTTTATTTTTTGTGGGTGTTTTTTTGACGGTTTAAGGTTTTGGCTAGGGTTAGGGTTAGGGTTAGGGCTAGAGTCAGTTTAATTTAAGATTGAATGGTCAAAAGATATACATTCTAAAGTTTCGCTGAAAACCGATGTCACGCGAATGGCGTCACTTTCCATATTTCGAGATGACCAAGTGCAGCATTGAACGTCTTGTGTTTTCTTCCCACAAACTGAAGGCCTGGAGACAAAAATAGTAACATTTAGATTTACAATGTTTTTAGTGTTAGGAGTAGGGAATGAGCTATTTGCTGAAGGGCAATAATCCCATCTTACAACTGATGTGATACAGTTCAATAAAACAAGAGAATGGAAGGATCCATGCATTAAACATGTGCACAGTGTAAAGGAAAAGGAAATGTGTGTGTGCGTGTGCGTGTGTGCGTGTGCGTGTGCGTGTGCGTGTGCGTGCGCGCGCGTGAGAGAGAGAGAGAGTGTGTGTGTGTGTGTGTGTGTGTGTGTGTGTGTGTGTGTGTGTGTGTGTCAGTCAGTCAGTCAGTCAGTCAGTCAGTCAGTCAGTCAGTCAGTCAGTCAGTCAGTCAGTCAGTCAGTGAGTGAGTGAGTGAGTGAGTGAGTGAGTGAGTGTGTGAGTGTGTGTGAGTGTGAGTGTGAGTGTGTGTGTGTGTGTGTGTGTGTGTGTGTGTGTGTGTGTGAGTGAGTGAGTGTGTGTGTGTGTGTGTGTGTGTGTGTGTGTGTGTGTGTGTGTGTGAGTGTGTGTATACATACACACACCATACATGTATGCGTGTGTGTGTGTATGTGCGTGCATGTGTACATGCACATGTGTACATACACATGTGTACATGCACATGTGTGTGTGTATGACTGTGACTAGTCAGAGACAGAGAGAGTGAGAGAGAGAGAGTAAAAGAGAGGGAACGGCAGAGAATGAAAGAGAAAAATAACAGAGAGAGAAACAAAGACACAATAATCAGATTGGTCAGACAAAGGAAGAGATAAACTGAACAACAACAAAAAAGAGGACATTGTAACACTCAAGTCTCATGAATATTTCATAGCTTCACCTTGTTGTTCCGTCAATGTCATGGGTGTGGAAGGCTGTTGACTAACTGTATCCTGACATGATTAGTGAAGCATAGTAAAATTCAACACACCCACCCACCACAAGTACAAAGACTGTGTCCGGCTTCAAATGGGACCCAGTGAAGATTTGGCGGGTTCTGAGTCATTCTTCCCTGCCCATCGAGTTAGAACACTGCAGTACTAGTACTTGTAACAAAGTCTGACTAAAAAAAATGTCTAGCTAGCAGAGAGAGACACAAAGAGAAACAGACAAGACAGACGTGAGACACCAGATAGATAAAGAGGACAGACAGAATACTACCTGGCTAGTGGTACCATGCATACCCACATTATAACAATGGTATGAACAATAACAAGGCATTATTAATATGATTACATTAAATTTGACAACTCCATTGGCATTGACTGGATGCAAATTGAACTTTGACTCCATGCAAAATGAACTGAGCTCTCTCTTTCTCTCTCTGTGAATATAAATTAAATTAGCAGACTATTAGTATTACTACTACTAGTGTTTAGTACTATAGTAGACATTTAGTTTTACAGTACTAGTTTAGCTTAGTAGTGGAAGATTGAGTCTTTTTCAGTTTTTGCATGCTTATCTATTTTGTACAATTAATATTTCAATTATCTTTAGTTATTTTCTTTATTTCATGTAGTACCCAGTAAAAAGAGAAAAAGCAGCAAAATGTTATAACCTTTAAGTTTAACTATAGTAATAGAATAATATACAATAATGGCCATCAGATTGACACTCGTCTTAGTTCTAATCTAATATTTCATATTTAACCCAAATCACAAGAATCATACTCATATTGACTCAAATGAGGAAACCATTATCAGAGCTTTAGATTGTCAGCGGGCCCGGGTCAACGACCTGTATTGATGGTGATTTGAGGGGTTTTTACCCCTCATTTTGTGCAGCCAAGGGTCATCTGACCCATGAAGCCTGCAATAAGACTTAAGTTTAATGCTACAGTAACACATAATTGGCCCATTGTTTTGGAAACTGACCCATCATTTTCTGTAATTAGGGGTCATATGACCCATGAAGTTTAAACACATTATTTCTAAAATAATCTTAGTCATATGCTCATAATCACTCAGTCTCAGTGAGTGATGGAGGCTTAACTTCTTAGCTATCACACAGCTGCTAATTGAACACATGGTGGCCATGTGTACTTTAACAGTTTGAAGATAAAACTGCTCAATATTAACATTTCAGCAGACATCACAATAATTCAACAATTCATCTCTTGGTCACATACTTTTATCATGACACTACACTCCTTATAATTGTAAAGTAAATCAATGTATCAAGTCCGATTAATGTAATGCAGTGGGGAGTCTGTATGTCTCTCTGTCTCTGTCTTTTTCTGTCTGTCTCTCTCTGTGTGTATGTTTGTCTGTCTGTGTCTCTCTCTCACTTTCTGTCTCTGTCTCCCCCCCCCCCTCTCCTTTTCTTTCTCTGTCTTTGTCTGTAGGGCCTATGTCTCGCTGTCTGTCTCTCTCTCTGTGTCTGTCTGTCTCTCTCTGTCTTTGTCTGTCTGTCTCTCTCTCTGTCTCCTGTCTCTGTATGTCTATGTGTCTCTCTCTCTGTCTGTCTCTCTCTCTCTCTCTCTGTCTGTCTGTCTCTCTCTCTGCCTGCTCCGGGGCGGAGGACGTTAAACAAATTTTCATTCATCCAACCGGAACAGCAGTTGTCCTCTTTGCTCTCTGTCTATGTCTCTCTGTCTCTCATGGCTATTGTCTTCCACCTATTTGGGGGGGGGCGGATGGTTTGGGGGGGGGGGGGGGGGGGGGGAGGTGCGGTGGGGAAGAAAACAAGATAAAAAAAAAGAAAGAAACAAAAAAACAAAAGAATTAATATCATATTTCGCTGACCCAGCAAAACCAGTACTCAGCATTACCAGTACTGGGCGTTACTGGTACTCGGCGTTGGCTAGTATTAATAATAACCTCAAGCCAGTCAGGGTGAAAAACAAAAAAGACCCCAAATCTAAGTCAAGAAAGTAACTTTAGGACAATCTAACATTAGCTACCCCTGAGATGGACTGTCAGCTTAACCTCCGAAGATAATCATAATGTAACCTGACAGTGTTTCCGGTTGCTTGACATTTTCACTGGAGTCTGTAGTTTAGGCCTTAGTCCTGCCTTAGCACATGTATTGACTATTGTACTTGTATTGTAATGAAGTACATTTTACTGTTTTCTGACCACCAATGTGTGCTAAGCATTTGTTAGACTGACTTAGATTTACTCATTTAGAACCAAGTTTAGTTTTCTGTGCATATATCATCAATATATCGTCGGTGAAATTCAAAAACCTCATATCTCGATTTGGGGGGGATTTGAGTTTTTCACAGGTAGCTTTCTAATTTTTCCTGCCATGTTCCACCAAAAGCTCGTATCTCTAACGACTTTGTATCTGGGGTGAATGAGGTTGTGAAAATAGAAGAAAAACTTGTAAGTCCCAAATTAATTGCTAGTTAAGGACAAAAACCTTGTATCTTCGTTCTTTTCAAGTCTAAATTTTTTTAAAAGTAATTTTAACAAAATGCAGGACTAAACTCCCACTGTCTTGAACAACATATTCATAGTTAATCAATTGTGGTCAACGTGGTTAATTTTTAAAACTTTTTGTTGTCTTCATTTTTCTCAAAACTACCAAAATTGAGATACAAGGTTGCAGTGTCTCATGAAGCAATTTTCAAGCCTTTGAACATAAAAAATTGCATTAGTCCTTGACCTATTAAAAATACAAATATTGAATGTGTAATTATTTGTCTAGGCCTCTCTCAAGACAAACAAGAATCAAGTTTTTTGGCATTTTAAAAAATTACTCATGCAGTCATTTCAGGAGATGAATTAACCAGAGCTTAAGCAATGCCCCCTGGAACTTGGAAGCTGAAGGGAAACAACAGAACTTTTCCAATGTAACTGACAGGCTCTCGTTGCACTTTCACTTCTGGTTAAACTTCATGACCTCTGTAATGTAACCAGCAAAATGCATCTTCTCATAATCTGGTGATTAAAAAAATCCTGAACTTCAGGACATCCTGGACAAAAAAATCCTGAACTTCAGGACATCCGATGAAAATGATGTTTTACGTCCTCTCAGTCATAGACACATATGGGACATTTGTAAATACAAAGATGTTGGGAACAATCCTGGCTGCAATGCCCGGAGGCAGTGCAACACCAGTAAAGTCCCGAGTTTTTAACAATATAGATAGGTGTAGCGGTAACCATGCTTCGGTTAAACCTCATAGGCTATGGTACTGCCACATTATTGAGTCCTTCAGGACATCATATCCTGAAAGCAGATTTTAAGCATACTCCAAAGAGATGGGTAATAACTAAGCAGAATGATATTTAAACCTAAAGACAAAAAATAAAAAAATAAACACTGCTAGAAATAATGATGATGTTCGTGTGTCTTTTAGTGTGATAATCTGTTGACAGCAAATTTTGTATGATCTATGAAGTAATGAACGTAACACAGTGGCTAGAGGTACGGCATTCTTGTAACACTCAGACCATGTTCAGGGATAGTAACTCTTCCTAGTCAAATTTTTCGTCAACAAATACTTTTTCTTATTTTGTATATTTAACACATCTTGGTAAAGAATAGGGTTAGGAACATGTCAGGGTTAATCTTATTGTTAGTAGTTTTTGAAGACATTTGCGCACAATTTATACGTCCCGTGATTGAGCGCCGTACCTGTAGCTTGGAGAATGTGAGATACAGGCCCGTACCCTGAACCTCTGTCATGAACGCAACATTTATATTATAAACGCAAGTTAACATTTGACAATTACTAGGCCTAGTGGCTAGTTACCTTGTGGACGCTGCTGGGATCTCGCTGCCATGCCAGGTACATTTCCTCCACATAGTTGGAAGAGCTGCCGCTGAGGAAGGGTTCTGCCGATGCCTGGGTGACGAAGGCACGTTCAGTTCCCTTCCCAGACCTGGATCCAGACGCATCTTCCACATTGCTTGCATACCCTCGGGCAGTAGTCCTTACAAGCTGTGGAAGAACACGGCTGGATGGCCCTTTAGTCAATAGTTTTCCGATGCGAAGCATCGTTGCTGGAACGTCCTTTTGATGTGAAAATGTCTTACGTTATGACACAAGCGGAGTTCCCGCATGTGAGCCACAACTGCGGCTTGATAAGGCGGGGAGGAGCGGGGATTGAACCGCAAGCACGTGAAAGAGAACCGTCGTCTGCGTCGTCGTGACCTTTTTCGCCCTTCACTGTTGTTGACAGGCACTTTTCAAACAAATGAATATCGTGACTGGACACAGATTATCGAAATCCCGAGGTGATGAGGGTTGTGTAGCAGACGAACTTTGGAAATGACCAAACTGTGGGTAGCATCGAATATGGCGCCGTTGCTTTGCGCTGTTCAGGCGAAAGATCCCGCTGAAACAAACACACAGAAACATTATTCATACAATAACAATTGTGTTTGCTTGTTGAGGGATGTTTGTTTTCTTGTTTGTACAACATCAGCTTACCTTATCTAAACTCTGGAGAGTGCTGTGTGCCAAATTGTGTCATGTGAAGAGCGCCTCAAGTTGACTTTCAGCTGTACGAGTGTCAAGAACAGTGACGTCAAAAATCAGAAATGTAAGAACAAATGTGATTGGTTCGTTTTTCCTGTGGGCCTTGGCATTTTATCACCAATCAAAAAAAACCTAGAGGTGTAGGATGTTACTTTCGCTTTCGCGTTCTTCTTCTTTGTTTGGAACAGTCTTTTCTCTTTCTATTCATTGAAATCCACAAGTAAACTGCGTTTCCCCCATTTGAACTAAATACACTAGGGTTTACAAGAGGACATGATTTTAAACTCAGGAAAAAGTCTTGTAAGACAAGCCTGTGACAGAATTTCAGAGGATGTCGCAGTCAAAAGTGTAGCTCGAGCTCGTGCAAATCTGCCGCTCACTACTATGAGAGTCTGTATTTGCGACATTGAGCATGAATACACATTGATTAGCTAGAGGGAGTTCAGTGGAGGTTTACAAAAAAGATTGTTGGTACAAATGGATTAGGATTAGGATTAGGATTTAGGGACTCAAAACATAGCCGTAAGGCTTTCCTGTCCCATCTTTTAATTTATTTAGTTGTTTGTCTCGGTCTGTCGCACACTCAGTTTTTGTTAATATTATTCATCGTAATCATACATAACTGCCTTATAGTCATTCCATTCGTCGAGAAGGTTTTTAAAAATGTTAGTATTCTGTGCTCTTTTCATGTTAGGTGGTAATTTATTCCATACAGGTGCAACTCTGTTAGTAAAATAAAATTTTCTATTAT
>CM065680.1:84632619-84667619 GCA_017654935.2 Phymorhynchus buccinoides | reverse complement strand
GGGATGGTCGGGTGTGTGTGTGTGGGGGGTGTTCAGGGGGGTGGGCTGGAGGGTGCCACAGTTCTCAACCGATCGACACCAAATTTGGCATCAAGCATCCTTGGCACCCTCGGAAGGTCATGCCGTCCTTACTTTTCGGAAACCTCCGCCAAGGGGTCGTGGGGAGGGGGGGGGGACCACACGCAGCTCCACACTCACTTGCGGTTAGTAAATCCGAGCTGTTCGGGTTTGTTTCCTTTTTTTTGTGGAACAACCATAAGCCAAAGTACCTACATGCCAAGTTTGAAGTCCCTAAGACCAACGGTGTGGACGTTATAGCCCCTTAAAGATTTTCGGTTTTCAAGGTCATACGCCAAGGTGAAGGTCATGACGGCGATAATTTATGCGCGGATGCCTTCTCTCATGGTGACACGCCACCACACAAAACTGGAAACGATTCGGTAAAGCAGTTCGGGAGATATGCTTGGGACAGTAAAACCCAATCATTAGACCCCTACCACTTTCAAGGCATACCGATCTCCCTGACCTTGACCTTCATTGGTACGCCATCGTCAGAACAGCCATAAGCGAAAGTACATCCATGCCAAGTTTCAAGACTCTAGGACCTGCGGTGTGGAAGTTATGGCCCCTCAATGATTTTCGGTTTTCAAGGTCATACACCAGCGTCAAGGTCAGGACGGCAAAAAGTTTTGCACAGATGCCTTCCTCACATGGGGACACACCACCACACAAAATTTGAAGCGATTCGGTCAAGCGGTTCGGGAGATCCTTGGGACAGACAGAAAAGAACAAACAAACAAGCAAAAAAAGGAAACAAACCCGAACAGCTCGGATTTACTAACCGCAAGTGCGTGTGGAGATGCGTGTGGTCCCCCCCCTCCCCACGACCCCTTGGCAGAGGTTTCCGAAAAGTAAGGACGGCATGACCTTCGGAGGGTGCCAAGGATGCTTGATGCCAAATTTGGTGTCGATCGGTTGAGAACTGTGGCCGTGCATAAGGGACACACAGACAGACAGAGGGACACACAGACAGACAGACAGACACACACACAGACAGATTTCGAAAATATATATAAGATAAGAGTTTGGACTTTGGGCTATACTATTACATTAGAAAGTGTATAAATGTTACTTAAAGCACTCAAAACGGTGTCTGCAATTTTCGAAGCAAGCCGTCCTTAACTTTAAATTTTATTAATTTGTTTTTTTTATACATAGAAACATTTCCCTCTCTTCAAAACGTCTGGAATGACGTTGGTCTGGCCAGACTTATTGTGCCCCCTTTCTCTTTCTCTCTGTGCTAATCCAACGATTGTATTAAAAAAAAAGAGCCATAGCCAGGCCCTCAAATTGCTTGGGATAGGCCTAATCGTAGCAAGAACTTTAAGCAGCAAAACTTAGTTGAATTAGCATTAAGTTAAACACTTTTTGTGTGCTTATTGTGTTTGCCTGATAAAGTTGAATATTGATTTAATAAATTCACGACGTGTTGGTGCGTGTATATAACTGTTTAGATTTGAGGTGTTAAGGTTCAAAGATGCCTTTTTCTTGACCAATATTCTTTTGACATTGAGGGTTCATCTAGTCTTACACCTCCACCCTGCTAAAAATGCAAACACACAACAACAAACAGCAAAACAAAAGCTAACAAGAAAAAAGAAAAAAAAACAAGCAAGGAAACCCCCCCAAACCAATTAACAAAAAAACCCAAAAAACCAAAAACAAAAAACCCCAAAAAAACCCAACCCAGCAGCACCAGTAGCACCAACAACAATGTCCAAACTTGTATATAAAAAAGTTAATCCGTTTTACCATTCCTAAGCATGAGTGTAGAAAACAGACCTGTAGTCAAGTTTATGTGAGACCATCGGTGTTTTGTGGTAATTTCGAAGTCAAGTTGATTTGTCACTGATGCAAACATATGGGTTTACGTGCATGAAAAATAAACTAAACTGATGAACGCTACAATGACAAATCATCCTGACACACACCTCCCCACTTCTTTTTGACAGTGTACCATCCCACTCGTATTTTTTTAATATTTATTTTTAGTCCCTCCCTTCAGATTGGAAAGGGAGCCATTCTCCCCTACACCGGATACTTGAGTCTTTGCTTGAGTATGCAAATAGCTGTGGAGTTTGCCAACTCAGGAGAAGATAACTTTGTCTTACTAGGCCTAATAGGTCAACCGGCAGAAGAGGTCACCGTACAAGTTGAAAAATGGCGAACGTAACCCGTGTGTTCTGTCGCAAATTCTCTTCAAGCCCTGCAATGGCAGGTGCTATTAAGCATGTAACTGTGATTGGCGGAGGACTGATGGGTGCTGGCATTGCTCAGGTAACTTTAATTTGTTGTGTTTGAATGGTAATACCGTAATACGTCCAAATTATCAGTTTGAACTTGAAGGGTGCTTTGTTCGTCAGCAGAGTTGTGCTGAACTTGTGGACTTTGACCTTTTGTATGCCCCAAGGAACTTTTAGAAAGGCCCGTTATGACAATGCGTATGCATGCATGTTTACACACTGACGCTTATGCACAAAAAAGCAACAACAAGCAAACACGCACACACATGGAGGGTAACAAGGTGGAGGGGCCTCCCAAAACACCTCTACTAAACAACCATTCCTCTGCCTTCCCCTCCCCACCTCCAACCCCTGCATCCCCACACCTAAAAACAGATGCCCCCCCCCCCCTTTGCATGCATGTATTGTCCCCAAAATACAAATACTCCTGTGCATGCATCATGTGGGGCCAGTGTTTCCCCGGTTGATCTGGGGGGACTAAGCGGTCCTGCATGACATTCTACATGCATCATGTGGGGCCTGTCGGGTTAAAATTCCGCTCCCGTTAAAATATGCAGTCAAGTATGCGAAGAATGAGGAAGTTGACAGGAAGTTGTGCTACACTGGTAGCTGTGAGAGTTTCGTCCCCTGTTGTTAACGTTCGTATAAACTGCAGATTGCAATGATTGCTACGATTAACGATTAGGCTAGCATTGAATTCACTCTTTTGTGCAAATAAAAAGCGGAACAAAAAGTAATATGATTTTTTGTGAAAACGACTGCTCATTAATTTCATGGTGTGTGAATTTTAATGGGATGTGAATTTTAACGAGTAGCATTAAAATTCATATCCTGTTAAAATAAAAAGCTGTGCAGTAACATTAACAATGTACATTTAAACACATACAGATGAGAATTTTAACGATCTAGCATTCAATTCACTCTCTTGTGCAAATAAAAAGCGGAACAATAACAATGTATATGATTTTTTGTGAAAACGACTACTCATTCATTTCATGGGATGTGAATTTTAATGGGAGGTGAATTTTATCGAGTAGCATTAAAATTCGTATCCCGTTAAAATAAAAAGCTGTGCAATAACAATGTACATTTAAACACATACAGATGAGAATTTTAACGATTACCATTCAATTCACTCTCTTGTGCAAATAAAAAGCGGAACAATAACAATGTATATGAATTTTTGTGAAAACGACTGCTCATTCATTTCATGGGATGTGAATTTTAACGACTAGCATTAAAATTCGTATCCCGTTAAAATAAAAAGCTGTGCAATAACAATGTACATTTAAACACATACAGATGAGAATTTTAACCATCTAGCATTCAATTCACTCTCTTGTGCAAATAAAAAGCGGAACAATAACAATGTATATGATTTTTGTGTGAAAACGACTACTCATTCATTTCATGGGAGGTGAATTTTAACGAGTACATGTAGCATTAAAATTCGTATCCCGTTAAAATAAAAAGCTGTGCAATAACAATGCACATTTAAACACATACAGATGAGAATTTTAACCATCTAGCATTCAATTCACTCTCTTGTGCAATTAAAAGCGGAACATTAACAATGTATATGAATTTAATGGGATGGGAATTTTAACGAGTAGCATTAAAATTCCTATCCCGTGCAAATAAAAAGCTGGGCAATAACAATGTACATTTAAACACACACACTTGAGAATTTTAACTATTAGCATCGAATTCACTCTCTTGTGCAAACAGAAAGTGGAACTATAACAATGTACATGAATTTGTGAAAACCACTGATCATTAATTTCATGGGATGTGAATTAGGTAAAGGTCAAGATGTGCCACCCCCCCTACATTTCTCGGTTCATTGTATTTGTCTGTTTTTGCCTTTCTTACCATACATAAAGCTGTATTTTAGGAACCTTTTTAGCTGATAACGTTTTTGGAATGCTAACCCTAGCCCTAACCCTAACCCTACCTCCCACCCTACATAAGACCGGAAAACGCAACGAACCACAACTGTGACAAATTGCGGTGTACTGCTGTATATAGTGGGAGGTAGGGTTAGGGTTAGTGTTAGTATTCCAAAAAGAGAATTACCTGAAAATGTTCATAAAATACAGCTTTATGTATGGTAAGCAAGGCAAAAATGAAAAAAATAAAATTAACCGAAAAATGCAGGGGGGGCACATCTTTGCCTTTACCGTAAATTTTAGTGGGATGTGAATGTTAACGAGTAGCATTATATTAAAATTCCTATCCCTTGCAAATGAAAAACTGTGCAATAACAATGTACATTTAAACACATACAGTTGAGAATTTTAGCGATTAGCATAGAATTCACTCTCTTGTGCAAATAAAAAGCAGAACAATAACAATGTATATGAATTTCTGTGAAAACGACTGCTCATTCATTTCATGGGATGTGAATTTTAATGGGATGTGAATTTTAACGAGTAGCATTAAAATTCCTATCCCGTTAAAATAAAAAGCTGTGCAATAACAATGTACATTTAAACACATACAGTTGAGAATTTTAACGATTACCATTCAATAGGGCGTTTGCCACGAGTGTTCGTTCACTATACTAGACTACTAATTTGCCTGAGCTCGTTCTGCCCGAGTTGCGCTGACCTCTCTAATTCAACTCTCTAAATTCAACTCAGTGAAATTCAAGGTCACCGGCGCGTGGCAAATGCTCTATTCACTCTCTTGTGTAAACAAAAAGCATATATATGAATTCTTGTGAAAACGACTGCTCATTAATTTCATGGGATGTGAATTTTAATGGGATGTGAATTTGTCTATTAATTTCATGGGATGTGAATTTTAATGATTAGCACTGAAATCCTATCCTGTGCAACCCTTGTGACAGTGTTACCCATTTTGTGAAAATGACTGCTCATTAATTTCATGGGATGTGAATTTTAATGTGATGTGAATTTGTCTATTAATTTCATGGGATGTGAATTTTAATGATTAGCACTGAAATCCTATCCTGTGCAACCCTTGTGACAGTGTTACCCATTTTGTGAAAATGACTGCTCATTAATTTCATGGGATGTGAATTTTAATGTGATGTGAATTTGTCTATTAATTTCATGGGATGTGAATTTTAATGATTAGCATTGAAATCCTATCCTGTGCAACCCTTGTGACAGTGTTACCCATTTTGTGAAAATGACTGCTCATTAATTTCATGGGATGTGAATTTTAATGTGATGTGAATTTGTCTATTAATTTCATGGGATGTAAATTTTAATGATTAGCATTGAAATCCTATCCTGTGCAACCCTTGTGATAGTGTTACCCACTTTTGGCATGTCTGTCTTTGAGATGCAGCCCCCCCCCCCCCACCCCCCTACTGACTGGATCGTTTTGATTGGTCAATATCGACATCATACATTCCGTTCCTATTCGTGATGTTGAAGAAACTAAGGTAATCATGAATGAAACATGCAAAGGGATGATAAATTTATCAAATCACTACCACTGACTCCCTGTGTGGATAGAGGGGGTGGGGGGTGCGGGTGGGGTGGGGTGTCTTCCATACCAAGTAGTTCCCTCACCTTCTGGAAATTCTGCTTGTAACTTTCTCTAATTTGTCACTCTCTTTGACACTGCCTTTTCCCTTTGCCTACTGTCATGTACTATCTTTTTGCCAGTGCTTGCCTTGATTGTAACCGAAATTGATTATAACAGAGTTTACTGTAAGCGGGGAGTACTGTAGAGTACTTGTAGGAGGAGGAGGAGGAGGAAGAGAAAACTATGAGGAGGAGCCATTGTAATAGGACTGAATTCTTGTGAGAAACACTGCTCATTAATTTCATGGGATGGGAATATTAACGATAAGCATTGAATTCACTGTCTTGTTCAAATAAAAAGTGAGAATAACAAAGTATATACATTTTTGTGAAAAAGACTGCTCATTAATTTCATGGGATGTGAATTTAACGATTAGCATTGAAATCACTATCTAGTGCAAATAAAAATCTGTATAATAACAGCGTACATTTATACACATTATACGTTTCAAAATAAGTTATGAACAGTTGTAGTTGTGCTACTAGTAGGAGGAGGAGGAGGAAGAGGAAGCTATGAGGAGCAGCCAAGTAATATGAATTTTGTGAGAAAGACTGCTCTTTATATTCATAGGATGTGACTTTTAATGATTAGCATCGAAATCACTACCTTGTGACACGTTATTTGAAAGATAAGTAAAACATCTGTCAAACCGTCAAACCAAGCGATTCTTTTAAAACATGAAAACTGTATGTAGTTCTCTCACCTTCTGGAAGTTCTGCTTGTAACTTTCTCTAATTTGTCATTCTCTTTGACTCTGCCTCAAATCAACAAATTCTACATAGGTGAAACCAGCAGAACCCTTGCCATACGCTTCAAAGAACATTTTGCTGACATTGTGCACCACAGAGATAAGCCTATAGCCCACCACTTCAACCAGCCTGACCACTCTACATCAGACATACGCGTCAAGGGGATGTGGCTCACGTTCATGAGAAACATCAACGACAGGAAGGACATGGAGTCACACCTCATCGACAAATTGGGTACCAGAAAACCACATGGACTCAATGAAAAACCTTAAACCTGATATTCCTAAAAAAAAACTGCCTCTATTTCATTGCTGTCGAATTGGTCAAAATATGCCTTTTGCTTATGCTTTATAATATATTGACAGTTCTTGTGCATTCCTGTAGCTGTCTATACCCAAACTGCCACATTGATCTATTGTATCAGCAGCCCTCTGACCTGATCATGGGCTGTTATCTTTCCAAAGTATTGTGATGTCTCAGGTACCAGCTGCCTTCTGGCCTGATTGTGGGTTGTCTTGGTTTTGAGCCATGATGCCAACCTCCCAGATGCCTCCATGCTGGATAAAGGGTATTGTGGTGCTCCGATACACCTACACAGGCCAGCTGCTTTCTGGCATGGTTGTGGGTCGTATTGGTTGTAAACCATGATGCCAACCTCCCAGATGCCTCCATGCTGGATAAAGGGTATTGTGGTGCTCCGATACACCTACACAGGCCAGCTGCTTTCTGGCATGGTTGTGGGTCGTATTGGTTGTAAACCGTGATGCCAACCTCCCATATGCCTCCATGATGGATAAAGGGTATTGTGGTGCTCCGATACACCTACACAGGCCAGCTGCTTTCTGGCATGGTTGTGGGTCGTATTGGTTGTAAACCGTGATGCCAACCTCCCAGATGCCTCCATGATGGATAAAGGGTATTGTGGTGCTCCGATACACCTACACAGGCCAGCTGCTTTCTGGCATGGTTGTGGGTCATATTGGTTGTAAACCATGACGCCAACCTCCCAGCAGCCTCATGCTGGATGAAGGGCATTGTGGTGCTCCGATACACCTACACAGGCCAGCTGCTTTCTGACATGGTTGTGGGTCGTATTGGTTGTAAACCATGACGCCAACCTCCCAGATGCCTCCATGATGGATAAAGGGTATCGTGGTGCTCCCATACACCTACACAGGCCAGCTGCTTTCTGACATGGTTGTGGGTCGTATTGGTTGTAAACCATGATGCCAACCTCCCAGATGCCTCCATGCTGGATAAAGGGTATTGTGGTGCTCCGATACACCTACACAGGCCAGCTGCTTTCTGGCATGGTTGTGGGTCGTATTGGTTGTAAATCATGACGCCAACCTCCCAGATGCTTCCATGATGGATAAAGGGTATTGTGGTGCTCCGATACACCTACACAGGCCAGCTGCTTTCTGGCATGGTTGTGGGTCGTATTGGTTGTAAACCGTGATGCCAGGAGAAAGAGGAGGAAGAGGAGGAATAAGAGGAAGAGCTGGTGAAGCATTAGGAGCTTTTCTCACAAAACCCCCCACATTTTACCAGCTTCTCCTCTTATTCCCCTTCCTCAAATGCTACTATTGATCTCTTCGTAGGTCTTCTTGTATTTGTTTCAATGTATATATTGTTAATGTTCAGGAGCATTCTTCTTCCCCCACCCCCTCTGTAATAGCGCTAGTGTGTGCATGTGTTTGTGCAAGTTACCTTGAACTGTGCATGACTGTTTGGATGAATAAAACATGCATGAGCTTACATTGTCGTGGTTTGAACTGTGCGTCACTGCATATATGTAGTATGCATACACGCATGTATTTCACTGTAAGTTTATGAGATTACATTGCCGCTGTTTGCCAATTCACTTAAACTGATAACAGTAGTCAACCGTGCATGATATTTGGGAAAATGTTTAGACAGGCTACAGGTTAGAGAGAGAGAGGGGGGGGGGGGGGGGAGAATGCATGAACCTTTAATGTGAGATCTCCGGCCAATTCAGATGGGTACAAACAAAACAGTAGTGTTTGGTTTGCTGTAAAGACAACTTGCCGGCGTAGGTTGAAACAATTTTGCAGATGAACAAGAAGGGCTTGTAGTTGCTTCTTGTACTGTTGAAATTGCACAAGGACCTTCAGCCATTCTCCTATCTCTCATGATTTGAGACTGACTCTTGTGACCGTTCAGAGGCACATTGCTGATATTTAACAGCATAAACGACAAAAAGTGTCGAGAAGCTGTTAAGAAAACCATGCTGCATGGTTGCCAAAGCAGGGGAAGCAGAGAGAGAGAGAGAGAGAGAGAGAGAGAGAGAGAGAGAGAGAGAGATATTTAACCATGGGCAGATTTTTGTTTCATTCTTTAATCTCAGATCATAGTTCTTTCTTTGAACAGATTTTCTGCTCTGTTCAATTTATAAATAAACACCAAACACACACACATTTACTGAAGTGCATGACACACTTTCACAGTCACATACTGTTAATCATACTGTTTACTCCGTGCATGCGCACATCTCAAAGAATACCAAGATTGTCGAAATCAACATCCGGTGGCATATTTTAACGGGAGCGGAATTTTAACCCGACAGGGCCCGGGTGTCCCTGGCCAGTCTGGGGACATTTAACGGTCGGGCATGACCTTTAACTCGTCTTTCCCTCTATCACACCCACCCCCCAACCCCCCTCCCCCACCCTCCCAAATCAAATCTTCACATATCTAACTTTTTTCGGTTTTAAATCTCATTAATTCTTTCGACATAGTAAACTGTGTATCTGTAAATACTTCAGTTATTTCCTGATTATCTTGCAATCATTTCTTTCTTTCTATTTCCCCATAATGTTATCATTTTGCTATTTTTTTCTTTTTCGTACTACCCCCTAAAGTGCAGCAGAAGCTTCAGCATGTTGAAGTTGGCTGTCTAAGGAGAAGAAGAAGAAGAAGAAGACATCGATAGACAAACAGACACACACAGAGAGTATGACACACACACATGCACACATGACACACTCTGGAACACACACACACACACACACACACACACACACACGTGTGTGTGTGCACGCACATCACAACAACAACAGCAACAACCACAAATAGTGACATACACTAGGCCTACATGACATTATTCAAAGATTACTGAAGTACATGTACCATAGTTAAGTGGGTTATAAAAAAGAAGCAGGATGTATGTCACTGATAGTGTGTGATAGTGTGATGAAACTTATCTTTTTGTGATAAGGTTGCAGATCACTAATGCCCATTTCCTTCAGTACTGCAAAATCATGACCTTGGCCAATAGCTGTGTCATGGTCTAAGATAGGTTTGAACTTTCATTCGTGTTATCCTTGTTGTATTTGGACTCAAAATTGAAGTCATAAAAATATTTCTTTAAGTTTAAAAAGCAATCAATGACCTGTCATAATTTTTTTAATTTTTTGTTGCATTTGCATTTGACCATCCCATAGAAAATGAGTCAGTTACACTTTTGGGACATTAACCCTTTCTCCGCCAATGTCGCATTTATGCACCACAATGGTTTACCACCCATGTCACTAAAAGGTATCAATTCAGGGGCCGTTATCAGAAGACCCTGTTTTCTTAATTTTGGGAGGTAAGGATAGGCCTAACGTTGTATATATCATATCACAGAGGAATTCTCAATATTGCAAATACATTTTTTTCTCTCTACCCTGTTCACTTCAGTTTCATGGTATTTCTTGGCTGAAAAATGGCCGGCGGTGAAAGGATTAACCCTTTCAGTGCTGCCTATCAGCTGCGAATGCGCAGCCAGTTTACCGCACAATTTTTGAATACAGCAAAATCGCTACTTAGTGCCGACATATATATATATATGAAGCAAATAGCAAATACAGGAAGCAAATACAACTCCTTGAACGCTTCCATCAGCGTTGCCTCCGCCTCATCATTGTTGTGAAATGGCAAGATTTCATTACCAGCAATGAAATCCTAGAATGTGCCAACATTCTCAGCATCGAGGCCATGCTCTTGTCAAGACAGCTCCGCTGGGCGGGACATCTGTCATGCATGGAGGACACAAGAATGCCAAAAGCTGTGTTCTATGGAGAGCTCTGTCAGGGAAAACGTGACTGGGGAGCCCCATGAAAACACTTTAAAGACCAGCTGAAACGTCAACTCCATGCAGCTGGTATCCCTGGCAAAGACTGGGAGAACATGGCACAAGACATGGCCAAATGGAGATCAACCATCAGAATGGTGCAGAGGCCTTTGAGACAGCCAGAAGGGAAGCTGCAGAGGGCAGGCAGAGCAGGAGGAAAACATCGACCGCCCAGAGCCCCCCGACCCAGGGTTCACCATGCCCATCATGCCAAAGAGTATGCCTATATCGAGGATCGGATTGTTCAGCCACCAGAGGGCATGCTGCCAGGGACTTCCCCATTGATCCTCTGACCCGAGGAACCTGCCAGCAACAACACCAACAATATATACGTTGGTGGCTAGTAATGAAGCATTATAGAGGACTTATATAAGTCGTCGGCACTGAAGAGGTTAATAGTGTGTGCATCTGAAAAATCTTGTTTCAGAATCTAATGAAATGTTTCTGATACACATAAGATAAATGCGATAAATCTTTGAAATGTAGTTGTTAATGGAAATGATATATATTTAACTTATTATATAGTTAGTAATGAAAATTATATAGATAAATTAGATTGCCTTAAGTATTTAGTAAAAAAAATAAATTATAAAAATGGTATAGATTACCGTATAAGTATAAAGAAACTAAAAAGAACCAATTTTGATTCAGATTATGCTGAAACTTTGCTCAGAAGCTGATAAAGGACTGACTTCTCTTCCTATTTAATATGAATAATCTGTTTAGAATTTGTCCCCAATGCGCTTATAAGACATTTCTGTTTGTGTGAATTTGTGTTATAGGTTGCGGCAGCCACTGGACATAGTGTGGTGATTGTGGACCAGAACAACGACATTCTGGCCAAGTCCAAGGCGGCCATACAGAAGAGCCTGGGCCGAGTGGCCAAAAAAAAGTTTGCTGAGGATACAGAGGTATTATTAATTAGTCGAGAAATATTAAGATGTGCAGTGTATGTTACCACACTATTATTTAAATGGAGGCATGTTGGAGGCTGAAATTTTGCATGGTGGATAAGTATTTAAATTTGAACATTGTCATTGGTCAAAGGTCACTGGAGCCAAACATGCTGCCATGGATGCAGCTGCTTGATTTAGCATTTTCACGCTTTGGTTGAATGATTGATTCTTTTTTTCATTCATTCATTTATGCATTCATTCATTTGTTTTCTTTTCTTTTTCTCTCATCTTCTAATCATCTTCATCATTGTGATTATGAAGGCTGATTTTGTACCAACTCAACAGTACTGTATTTTTCTGACTATAAGGCAATACATTTTTCCCAGACTGAGACCCTTGCGCCTTATAATATGACTACTAAAATAGTAAGAAACTATAATAACAGAATCTGAATTTTGTGTAAAATTTGGGGGGTGCTCCTTATAATCAGGTGCGCTTATTAGTCAGAAAAATACAGTATATAATTTGAATAAAAATTGAATAATGAGGCAATAGACAATGTTCGTAAATAGGCAAGAGACATAATTGTTTGATTCCCATGAGTGGCCTCAGGGCCCCCAGGGACCCCCATTTGGGGGTCTATGAAGCACTAAAATTCTGAAGGACCTTCTAAAAGAATGTGCAGGGGGTCCCAGGGATGCATTGAATTTTTTTTTTCTGCATTCACAATGCCACTGGGACCGCCTCTATCCCACCTCTAGGACCCTCTATACTGTCAGTGAAGGAGTCCCTGGGACCCCTTGTTTTGCAGGGAGATTGGGAGCCTACTGGCCTTTCCGTAATGTGGCAATCAAACAAGGAAGTAAAGACCATGTGTGTTGATGTGGTGGTGCCCTTGGAGGAGGACCTCGCTCAAGCTGGCTCCATGACTAAGACATTATTGTCGTCATTAGGGCGCTTAGCATGTGGGGTCCTATTTACATTCATCCTCTCTCTTTATCTTCTCTCTCTTGCCATTAGGTCTGTTTCTGCTATATTCCATTTATGTTATCCGTGTGTGTTCGCTTTGTATTGCGTTTGTGTTTGAATGCGCTTTGAATGCTAACGTGTGTGTGCGCTTTGATTTGATTTCTATCAAGATTCAGCGCCGTATAAATACTGTATTTTGTTGTTGTTGTCCTACGTACAGGCTCCACTGAACTCCACTGAAGTGACTCAGCAGCAGTGCAGTGTCTCCTCGGTTGGTTGCCTCCTGATGGCCTAACATAGATTCACTCCACTTGGATTGCTGGTTTCGGATTCTGCGACTTAAAAAAGCTGGGGTGTGGCTGCGAGTTGGGACTTTGGATGAGCGGCATAGGAGCAATGCCACTGTACGGCCCAGTAAAGACCCCGAAACAAAACAAAAAAGACCATATGTGTTTATATATGCAGTTTATGGATTTCTCTCAATTTAACTTTAAAATAGGTGTGAAAGGAGTTTTTGGTTATTTACATTCATCCTCTTTCTTTAAAAAGTCTTGAATTTGTTGATTTTTTTGCTCGTAATCTCTTCTTTACATGTTTTGCCTGTGTTGTGTTTGTCCAATTTTTTTAAGGGAAAGGGGAGATTCCATTTGCGGTAACAAGATTCATTTATTTATTTTCTTGAAAATTGTCTATTGAATTTGAAGTGATGATATTTTGCAGAAGCAGTCGTCTTTTGTGTCTGATGTGCTGAATCGGATAGAGACAAACACAGACCCTGTGTCGGCATCCAAAAGCACAGATCTAGTGGTGGAAGCCATTGTAGAGAACCTGGACGTCAAGAAACAGCTCTTCTCTGCCCTGGATGCTGCAGCACCACAGTAAGAACCAGGCTGGTGGAAGTTAGTACGTTCCTTTTTCAACAAAAAAGGCATCAGTGATGAAATTCCTCCTCTTAAGTCAAATGACATTGTATATTATTCCAATAAAGATAAAGCAGATTTATTAAACACCTTCTTTGTTGAACAATCCACTTTAGACAATGACGACGATGACCTACCCCAGGTACCTTTTGCAAACTATGAAACTAATGAGATTATATTAACTGAAGATGTTGTGAAATCAGTTGTGAAGGGTCTTGACAAAACTAAAGCCTCTCAAGAGGCCCAGACCTTGTACATAATAAACTTCTAATACATGCACTTGACGTGCTTGCTTGTCCTCTTACTAAACTGTTTAATAGGTGCTTAAATGAGGGAAGATTCCCATCCACGTGGAAGATAGCCCATGTTACTCCTATTCATAAGAAAGGGCCAAAAGAACTGTGCACAAACTATCGTCCGATATCACTTCTTAGCTGCGTCGGAAAAGTTCTTGAGAAGTATGTCCACAAGCATGTGTACACATTCTTTAATACACACAATGTGTTTACACCACTTCAATCTGGTTTTATACAAGGTGATTCCACCGTATATCAGCTTCTTGCCACATATAATGATCTATGTTTGTCTTTTGATCATGGAATAACAACTCAAACAATTTATTTGGACATATCGAAGGCATTCGATCGTGTCTGGCACAAGGGACTTCTGTTGAAGCTGGAGGCTGCGGGTATAAAGGGGAAATTACTTAACTTTTTCCGTGACTATCTAGATAACAGACATCAATTAGTAGTCATTAAAGGAGAAAAGTCTGAATCGAAAAAGATCCCTGCTGGTGTTCCTCAGGGATCAGTCCTTGGCCCGTTGTTATTTTTGTTATACATAAATGATATTGTTACTGACATTGAAGCTACAATTAAACTTTTTGCTGATGACACTAGCTTGTCACATGCCTTAAACGATCCCTTAATTAGAGCAGCCATTCTCAATGCAGATCTTGAAAGAATCTCCCAATGGTCCAAACACTGGAAAACCACATTTAACGAAACTAAGACAGAACTACTCAATTCAACACGTGATCATACTCATATTGCACCCCTAACATTTGGAACACACATTTTGGAACCATCAAAATCACATAAACATTTAGGTGTAATTCTTCAGGATAATTGTAGATGGGATGAACATATACAGTTCATAGCCAATAAAGTGAATATGTTAATAGCATGCCTCAGACATTACAAATACAGATTATCCCGCAAGTCCCTAGAAACAATGTACAAATCCTTCATTCTGCCTCATTTTGATTATGTAGATATCGTTTGGGACAATTGTACAGACAAGCAATCAAACATTCTTGAAACACTGCATTTAGAAGCCATTCGTATTATTATTGGAGGTGTGAAGGGAGCCAGTCACCAGAAATTATATGAAGAATCAGGCCTTTGTCCGTTAAAGTGTTATAATGTGAACTTTTCGTTCAATTTTGACACGAAAAGTACACCATAGGCCTAAACCTGGTTGGGATGAATGACTAAGGTATAAGTGGTTATTCAATTTCAGGTGGTAATATGTAAAATTCGACCAATTAGAAACATAAGGAAGTAGATCCTTTTTCTGATCAACCAATCAGAAAAACAGGAAGTTTGGCTTGATGATTAATTTTATTATTAAATTAACTTAATTGCAGCAAATAATAATTGAATATACGTTGGAATGTTCTCTTTATGTTGTTGATCAGGAAATAGACGAAAATGGTAGTTTAATTTTGACTATAAGGTGTTAAAGTTTACATGTGTTGGAGAGGAATTAGTGTGTCGATTTTACAAATCTGTGTTACAAGTACGGGTTTTAAAGATTGGAAACGTCAGTAAAGAAATCTGAGCTTCGAATCTGTAATACATGTCGTAGAGGAACTTCGACTAAAATCGGTAACAAACGTCATAATTGGATGACCTGTTGAAACACGTGGCGGACCGAGAATTCTAGATTTGAATGAGTAGGTCGCAAGTCTAGCGCATCATTCAGTCATTATTTGGGTTAGCAAGTCTATTGTGTCGAAAGCTAGTGCGTATAGTCAGCGCTTTCGCGAAGCGTGGCTCGCGTCACAAAGGAAGGACAGGGAACTTTGAAGCTGACCTTCACCCAAACCGGTGCATCGCACGTGTGATTTTGTTAATCTATGCTTTCCACTTTAAGACTTTCCCAGGGGGAATTCGCATTGTAAAAGTTAAGAAGGTTATTACAAGCCAAATTAAATTGGTTTTGCTGTTCTAGAAAATGTAATGTTCATTGTTCACGATTTTATTTGGATTTCTTTATTCAGATGGTCAAAGCATGTGTTTGTCATGCTAGTTGAGAGGACATGAGTTGTATGGGGAAAGTGGATAACGGATGTATGAATCAGTTCTTTGGGTTCCTGAAACTGAGAATCTACTAAGATTATTTAAATAATAATCAGGGACTTTTCGATTTGATGTTTTATAGTTGTTGTAAGAAGATAAATTGTGGGTTGCTCAGCAAGTTTAGTCACACCAAAGGGCTATTTGTTGCTGAAGTCCAGTAGATTTGTTTGGGGTACAAGTTCCTTATTATTGATTGTAAGACACGTGTAGCCATTGACTGTCCCCAGTCTCAGCTCTCTCTCTCTCTCTCTCTCTCTCTCTCTCTCTCTCTCTCTCTCTCTCTCTCTCTCTCTCTTTTCTTCGTGTGTAACAGTTTTCTTTAAGACTAAAACTATGGTTCATTTTGTGGATCAAAAGTAGTATTTTGTTGTTGTAGACAAGTAGATTTTATGATCGTTTTTGGGTTGGATATTTTGGTTTTGTCATATTTGAATTTTTCTGTCATGTGTCATGTGTAATGCTTGGCATTTAAGTGACTTTCATTGGCTAATGAAAGTCCATGAGCGGCTTTCTTTTTCTTTGTCACATAGAAGTGATAATGCTTAGAAGAGACTATATGCTATTTTGTGTTGTGTACCATGTATGTTTCCATTTTAAATCTGATTTTCAATTCCTTTTTGTATTTCTGATTTTCAATCAGAAGTTTTCATCATTTTTATTTTTATCTTTGTTTATGTGTGTTGTGTATAAACACAAAGCTTTCATTTACAAAAAAGGGTTTATTTTGGTTTAATTGACTGGTGACTAGGATTGTACGAAAACATTTATGCATGCTATGTCAAATCAATTCAATTGAGATTGGATTAAAGCAACAATTGCAGTTTGAGATTTTATGTGGGGAAACTGGTTTTGGTTTAATTGGAATAGAATTAAACAGGCTTTGCTTACGCATCAGTTACCAGTTAAAAGTCGGGTTTTCTGTCCATTGATTAAGAATATTTTTCTTATAATAATGTTCTTGGGTAAGGATTTGATCACATATTCGTTCTTTACTAATCACCAGTTGATGTCTAGTTTTATGTTATTTTGACGCAAACATTTTTCCATTGTCATAAAATGACATTGACGACAAGACTTACAGATAGAGGGAGGGTGTGGTAACTCTCCAATTGTGTCCAGGTGTGGCTTGTCATTGTTGGTTGTGTTGGCTTGTTTAGCCAGTAAAGATTCCCTGAAGGTTAAAGGGAAGGGATGTGCATTGGAAGTGTTTAGTGTCAACTGTAAGACATGTAGTAGAAGAAAGGCAAACATGATAATTGGTTCTATACCATACTTGTCATTGTGTAACTGGGAACTGGGTATTACAGTTTGCATGGATTCATAGTCCAGGAAAAGTTATGTTACCGTGGCAATGTTTTATGTTTGCAAGTTAGTTATTTGTTTCTTTTCATGTCTTACAGGTGTGTTCTGCTGAGCTTGAAATAAACACCAAATAAACCACTCCATGTGGAGTGAAAGAGATCTCTACGTTCCTTCCCCTCCTCTACAACCCTGCAACACCCCTTTCCCCCCCTTCCTACCCTTTCAACAAAAGGAAAGACGTAAAAGACACAAATTAATCCAGTTTCACAAAATGGTAAATAATGCATGTCCTAATTATCTATCCGATCTCTTTCCACCACTAATGTCTGATCAAAATCCGTACCATAGACGCCGGCCTCTAGACAGAGTAGTTCCACGATCAAGAACTGAACTACATAGACACTCATTCCTTCCAAGCACAACCCATTTGTGGAATGACCTCCCAGATGACATTAAAGTAACTGACTCAATCAGCCAATTTAAACGATTTCTTTCTCTGTCTGATGTTAGTGTGCCTTCTTACTACTACACTGGTTCCAGACAAGACCAAGTTAACCACTGCAGATTACGTATAGGAATAAGCAATATTAACCACGATCTGTACACAAGGCATCTACTAGCTGACCCCAAATGCGCGTGCGGTTACTCCATAGAAAATGCAGACCACTATTTGTTACACTGTAAAAACTTTCATCATGTGAGAATAAACTCAATTCTAACTCTAAATGTAAACAAAATTAATACCCATACGCTTCTATTTGGAGACCACAGTCTAACAAATGCACAAAATGTAGCTATTTTTAAAACTGTTCAGCAATTTATTGCTACCACAGCAACAGATTATAAGTTAACCCTTTCAGCGCCAATGTCGACTTTTGTCACCACATTGGTTTTACACCCATGTCACTAGAGGGCATCAGGTCAGAGCCTGTTGTCTGGAGACCCTGTTTTCTTGATTTGGGGAGGTGGGGATGGGCCTGATGTTACATATGTCACAGAGGAATTCTCAATATTGCAGATAATTTTTTTTTTGTACCCAGTTAGGTTTAAGGGTATTTTTTGGCCGAAAAATGGCTGGCGGTGAAAGGGTTAATAAGATAATTTAGATTGTAATATAATAAATAAAAAACATGTGCAATATATAAGCTTGTGCGATGTGTATACTTATGCATGTGTATCAACGGCACAGGGCTGGGACTTGTGAATGGCAAAATTTGGGTCGGTCTCTCTCCCTCTCCCCCCCTCTCTCTCTCTCTCTCTCTCTCTCTCTCTCTCTCTCTCATTCTCTCTCTCTCTCTCTCTCTCTCTCTCTCTCTCTCTTTCTCTCTCTCTCTGTCTCTCATCTCTCTCTCTCTCTTTGTGATGTGCGTAATATATATGTTCATGATTGTGTATTACATGTACATCTTTTCCTAATGATCAAAAAATAATGTATAGCTGTGTTGATTCAAGTTTGCATCCACCCAGTCTTTCATTTTCATTATTTTTTGGTTCTGTTTCGTACATTAGTTTTCCACGTTTAATTCCGCCAATATTGCTGTGTACATCTTCTAACTGAGCACGCTATAACTATAAGCTTCGCTTGTTGTTGCTTCAGTCTGTTGTGTTTTATGTCTATGCGAATGTAACTGAATAATAAATCGTTTAAACCAGTAAGAACCAGGGATGGGAATTGTCCGCCAAACAGCAAATTTCTGCCGAAATAACATTGCTTTTCCGCCGAAAAAAGTCTGTCCACCGAACCCCCCCCCCAAAAGTTAATGAAATTTGGCCATTCTAATGCTGTTTTAGGGCTTCAATTACAAAAAAACAAGCTTCAGCGTTACCCCCTGGACCCCTTACTAGGGTCCTTCTGCGGCCCCTAGATCCCCGCTTTTCAGCTTCTTTTTTTTAACTTTTCTAATTCCCATGCCTGAAGAACAATGGGCTATCTTGTACTTAACACATTGTTTTTGTTTTTTAAATTTGTTTTTCTTTTATCCAAGGACAGATTGTAAGAATAGGTGTCGCCTAAAATCTTTATCCGGTAAAGGTAAAGATGTGTCACCCCCCCTGCATTTCTCGGTTAATTGCAATTTTTCCGTTTTTGCCTTTCTTACCAAACATAAAGCTGTATTTTATTAACCTTTTTAGCTAATAACCTTTTTGGAATACTAACCCTATCCCTAACCCTACCCCCCCTATAAGACAGGAACACGCAATGAACCACGACTGTGACAAATGGCGCCGTGTACTGCAATACATAGGGGGGGGGGGGGGGTCCTATTAGATAATGGCCTAGGGTTAGGGATAGGGTTAGTATTCCAAAAAGGTTATTAGCTAAAAAGGTTCATAAAATACAGCTATATGTTTGGTAAGAAAGGCAAAAACGGGAAAATGGAATTAACCGAGAAATGCAGGGGGGGTGGCACATCTGACCTTTACCTTTTATCCTTGTCAAATAAAGTTTTCCAGTGTCCAGTGTCCACACCTTTGCCCCACCCCAACCTCCAATTTTAACATTGGAAAATGTCACTGAGAAGCAACATTCTGGCATTTTCAGGAAAGGGATAGGGTTAAAGATAAACCTAGGATTTACTATTTTCACAAAATCGAAAGAAGCAGACTTTGAGATTAAGGGTCACAAACAAGAGGGTGTGTGTCTATGGTGCAACTTTGCTGAACACTGAACTGAAATGCTGTGATCCAACAGTGTCCAGTTTTTGATCAGGACTTGGGGCAGTGGGTGGATGCTTCGTGCCTCCATACGGGGAGCTGGATGACCCCACCCCATCCACGAGTCTCTCCCCATGGGATACCAGGGGGTCTTTCGTAAAAATAGTTCCCCCACCTTCTGGAAGTTCTGGGCTTGAAACTTCCCCTAATCTGCCACTCTCTTTGACTCTGCCTTTTTCCTTTGCTTTCTATCATCTACTATCTTTCTGACATAGTTATTGGCCCATTCCCTGCCTTAAAAATAAAATCCTCCAAATAATTTTTCTCCTTTGAGCTCCTCCGTAATCGGAATGTGTCGGTTGTATGCAGCGGGGAGACCAGTGAAAACTGAAAACCGGACATATGCGTACCTTACCCATTATGGCCATATGGTCTTTGAACGCAGAAGAAGAAGAAGGATCAGGCCTTTGCTTTCATCTTTAATGTTGAGATTCTAGATCAACATTAATATTTTAATAAGGTGTTTTTTTTAGCATTTGTTTTCCTATGACTCAAGCCATGCTTGAACTGCCAACACTTTCAAATTTCCTAGTGCTGACTGGTTGTCTTTATTTAACATTTATTTTCCTATTACTGTTTAGCATTTCTTTTCTTATAAAAGTGACTTAAATTATATACTGTTGCCATTCTTTGAAAGAATGAGCTGTAATAAAATTCAGCTATTGGAAAAAAGAAGCCGTAATACTAATATCTGCTTGCTATTCATGGCTGACTTGGTGTTCAATATTGTGTGTGTGTGTGTGTGTGTGTGTGTGTGTGTGTGTGCAGGAGCACCATTTTTGCCAGCAACACGTCTTCTTTACCCATCAAGGACATTGCCACTGCCACAAACAGGCTGGACCGGTTTGGTGGTCTGCATTTCTTCAACCCTGTGCCCATGATGAAACTAGTGGAGGTAAGCCATTGATTTTGGAGGTCGAAGAGCTGACGGTCTTAGACAGTGGAATCCAGCTAAAGGCGGCGACAGACTATGTGGCTGCCTCATGTGACTCATTTCAGGTCATGACGTTTCACCTCATTTGCATACCATCTAACTCGATCAGTCTGACTCAGTTGTGCCCAGTCAGGTGACAGGGCCGAATAGGGCGGGTTCTAAATTTCACTGATCCCAAAACGCCCTTGATGGCAAGTGTTAAGCCCTTGTTGATCAGTATCCAAAAGGGCATTCACTCTTGCAAAAGGCAGCCATTAAGTGGCATCAAATAGGGTTATTGGCGATAGGTATACCCTTGTTTGGTCAGCACTCAACCTTCTTCCCCCACCCACCAAGGGCATTCACTCTTGCAAAAGGTGTTCTTTGCAGTAGCCAATAATGGCAAACTTAGCTTGCTCCTTTTACCATGAGGCGGCGCTACAAACAAGTGGGTCTTAGCCTAGTGGTAGCCTTTGTTGAGGAGAGAGAGAGATAATGAGTCTCTCTCTCTCCTCTCCCTCTCTCTCTCTCTCTCCCCAACAAAGGCTACCACTAGGTTGAGACCCACTCGTTTGTAGCGCCGCCTCACAGTGAAAGGAATAAGCTAAGTCGACCATTGAAATGGTGGCAGGCTTGAAATTGCTGTTACTATATTCATTGCTGTAACTAGCACTGTTATTGTGTTGAATTTAGCCAGGTGGTGGAGGACAAGGGATGAGAGGAGGGGAAATAATGTGTTCTTTCAGGTTAGGGTAGCCACAGACCAAATCTTTTCAAGCTTTTATGACTTTTTTTATATTTCCTATAATTATGTATAAATTTATTTGAATGGGAAATGATGTTGAAAAAAAACAAGCAAGCAAGCAAACAACCAAAAACAAACACTCCTGTTCCCTGCCTGGCCCTTGTCTATATTAATTCTTCCAGCGCCATGTATCTTCCCTTGACGTTCTTGGTTGTCGGTTGTATTTCAACCGACAAGGGTGGAGACACTCTTTTTTCGAACACGCATGCGCCGCCCCAACGGGAAAAATCACTAACATAAGCTCCAAAATAGACAATTCATGTCAGGACACTTGGCAGTGAATGGCTATGCATTTGGTGGGAGTGTAGAGCGACATACTGGGCGAATGTATCCGCCCATGGTGCCAGAAGAGTTAAGGGGTGTGTGAAGTCATTGATGATGTCAAAGCCCTGGAATGATGGTTTTTGTTTTGGACATGTCAGGAAAGATATATCTTTAGTCTATTTTCTCAGATTGAGTGTAACAGGTCTCTTTTTTATTTTATAAAAATAATTGAACTAAAAACATCAAAACGCTACACTCACACAAGCACATGAAGGTGAAATAAACAATAAACTTGGTGAATAAAACCAAATTTTCGTCTTTAAAAAGACTTTAACGAGGTGAATGCAATACACTAAACTTAACAATGACGGCAGTGAATGGATGACGTTGAATGGATTATTTGTTATAAAAATAAATAAGATAGTTTGTCAAATTGTCTCTGGCAGTGAAGGGCTTAAGTGAAGGGAAATAACCCAATTCTTTACACTACTTGGCAAAGCTGAAGCAATGCACAGGGGTGCATGTGGGTATGTCTGAAGCCTGAAATCAGGCAATTTGATGCTGCTTCAGACAGCTGAGTACCTGAAGAAAGGGCTCTTTAACATGATATCATTCTTTTGTACATTGGGTTTCGGCAAGAAAGTTCAGGCAAACGTTTTGATCAGTGCATGCACCCATGAGTGTATATTTGAAGAAATATATAAGACAACAGAAGGAACAAATATTTTTTATTTAATATTTTGTTTGGGGCAAAGATGCAGATTACCCCCCCCCCCCCCCCCCCCCTCATAGTCTTGCATTTCTTACTGCAGATTGAGCACTTGACCTCTATTGTTTTCTATATTTAACATTAATTTTCAACCATTCAAACAATTAAAATTATGCATTCGCTAAAGTAGAATGCAAAAGCCAGACAAACCCCTCCAAAAACCCCTGGAAAGAACCAAGACATTGAGTGTGTGTGTGTGTGTGTGTGTGTGTGTGTGTAGGGGAGGGTGTGTGTGATGTCAATCTGCATCGTAGCAAAAAAAATCGGTAAAATGATTTATTTGTTTGAAATGCCACATTATGCATTTGGATTATGCGATAAGTTATTATATTTACTTTTTAGTTATGCAAAACATCCTAAGCAGGTAAGACATTTGAAATGTGTTCACAGGTGGTGAGAATTCCTGAAACGAGCAATGAAACGTTTGATACTCTGGTGCAATTTGGGAAGGCCATGGGCAAGACTACGGTGGACTGCAAGGTATGCTTTATGGGGAAAAAATCCAAGTAAACTGTATTGATTTTATACATGATAAATCAATGCTGTAATCATATCAATTTGAATAGAGATGTATGATTTGGTTTTGACTGCTGAATGATTTAAGATCTTGTTTAATAAAAAATATTTGAAAAATTATGATTGGAATGTGGAACTGGTTAGTCATGGAATTGGAATTTCAAGCTTTTATGCACAATATGATGAAAGTGGAAATATAGTGTCACATTACAAAAAAAATTTCATTACTCAATTTGAGTTTATGATAATCCTAAAATTATGTTTTCTTCTGGTTGTTGGGTTTCTTAATCAGAGTTATTAATAAGTTTTAGTTTATTCCTATTTCAGGACACCCCAGGGTTCATTGTCAATCGCCTGTTGGTCCCATACATGATGGAAGCTGTGCGTATGCTAGAAAGAGGTAAACAAATCTAAATGATAGGTTAACATTTTAGGTGTTACATGGATGCAAGTCTGTCTTTGAAATCAGAACAGTATTTTGACCTTGGAACTCAGTGGAAGAGAATTTTTGATATTAGCTAGGGCTTATAGTTTTTGCATCCTCTGAGCATGCTCTTTTCTTCATGAATGAATTCCCACAAACTTAAAAGGATGTCAAGTTTATTACGCAGCATGAAATCATGAACATGTTTATCACCTTGCAATAAAAGAAGACGTATGACATTAACCAAGAGCATAAGTTTGCAACGAAAAATGCAAGATTTTTTTATTTTGAGCTCCTGTAGATTCACTTGTGCTTTGTCAGCTCACTTTGCCTCGCTGATGTGTGCGTGTCGCATTGTATCAAAGACTGTACAGGGGAAGATAAACATCCGGTCTCTTTTCCCTATATGAGTAGTGAGGACAGAAACACTGGTTATGTCCCTTTGAAACGTGACACATTTTACACATCGATAGGCCAGTTGAATTCTCCGTTCAAGTTCCAGTCCGAGTTTTTGGATAGCCTCCACTGTGAATAGTGTACACGTCCGCACTGACGATAACTCTATCAGCCCGGTTCGCCGAGCTTTTAAGTAATCCATCTTACCCTTTTAGAATATCTTTGATTGTATGGCACAGGTTAGTGGTACATACAGATTTCTTCTTTGCCCGAAGTCAGTCCATTTGCAAGAGGACCCTTCTGCCCATTTCCCCGCATCCCAGACAGACATGCTCATAGAAGCACGCAGAAGGCGACTTTTAACCCTTTCACTGCCAGCCATTTTTCAGCCCCAAAATACCATAAAATTTAACTGGGTTGAGAAAACAAAAATGTAACTGCAATATTGTGAATTCCTCTGGGACATGTACAACATTAGGCCTATCCTTACCTCCCAAAATGAAGAAAATAGGGTCTTCGGATAACAGGTCCTGATTTGATGTATTTTAGCAGCATGGGTGTGAAACCATTTGGGTGCATAAATGCGATATTGGCGGTGAAAGGGTTAAGTACTATCGATTTTTGTATGAGATGCAGGTCATTATTTTTTTTATATTGATTTGAATGTATTTATTTGAATGCATGAGGTGATAGTTTTATGTATTTATGCTCATTTAGTTTTTTTATCCAGGTGATGCCAGTGCGCGTGACATTGATACGGCCATGAAGCTCGGGGCTGGGTATCCCATGGGGCCCTTTGAGCTGGCCGACTATGTGGGACTGGACACCACCAAGTTTATCATGGATGGTAGGAGGATGTAGAAGTTTGTTTGTTATCTTACCCTGGCTTAAAGACTCACCACGTCACGCGTCAAAATAACGGTTTTCACGTGTTTTCCCTCTTATAGCTGGTAAGAAATATTAGGAAATCTCCCTAGCATAAGAGGGAATGTGACACGTGACGTGGGGGGTCTTTAAAGACTCCAGGGATCATCCCAACAGTCGAAGCACTTGAACACTACGGTACAAATGCATCACCTTGGGATGAGAACATTACGTGTGTGACCGTTTTTTATTACCCCGCCACGTGGGCAGCCACACTCCGACTTTGGAGGATTTTAGACTGATGATGTTATGCTAGGAGCTTGTCATGGCTTATGACGATCCCCGCACAACCATGCAGAGCATAAACAATTTTGATGTAGCCTTGGCGTTCTAGCTTATGCCAACTGGTCTGACACCGCCCCATGCTAAGGCGTGGATGTAGAAGTATTAGATGACTATTGTGGATGGTAGGAGGATGTTAAACACATTGATGTGTGTGTTTGTAGGTACTATAGGTTTTGTTTTACTATAAGGCAATAGTTTTTTTACTAGACTGAGACACATGCGCCCCTTATACTAATACTAACTATAGTAAGAAAATATAGAACAAAATCTGAATTTTGTGTAAAATTTCGGGGTGGGGTGGGGGTGCCTTATGTTATGATACACTTTATAGTCAGAAAAAGACGGTATGTACCGAAACAATTTGAATTAACTGTTACAGGGAGTGATAAAACATGTCACGGAAATTTGTATATCTCTTTCCTCCAACCTCCCACCCCACCCTTCCCAGAAAGCAACAACAAAAACACCACCACCATCACCAAGAAACAAACAGGAAACAAAGAGAACAAAAATGAAGTCACAGAATGTAAACCACCGCCTTGGCATAAGGTTGTGTCAGACCAATTGACATAAGCTAGAACACCAAGGCTACATCAAAATGTTATGTTCTGCATACTTATGAAGGGTTTGGCTTTAGCCATGGCAAGCTCCTAGCATAACATCATCTGTCCAAAATCCTCCGAGGTTGGAGTGTGGCTGCCCACATGGCGGGGTAATCATAAACGGTCTCACGTAATATTCTCATCCCTAGCTGGTGCATTTGTACCATAGTGTTCAAGTGCTTCGACTCTTGGGATGTCTGATCCCTGGAGTCTTTAAGCCAGGGTACGACAACAACAACAGAATGTGAACCATGCTTATTAATTTAAACCAGTTTTTGCATAGCTTCTGTTGATGAATTTGAGTGATGTGTGAAAAATCGCATGAACCTATGTGCACATGTCATTTTTGAGATCAGTGTAAATCCGTTGAGAAATTTTTTTTTGGGGGGGGGGGGGGGGGGGGGGGGGGGTAGGGGTAGGTTTTTTTGATGATCGGCAGGATGACTGGACGAACGATCGATGTTTCGTTCTCGAATTTTTTTTTTGGGGGGGGGGGGGGGTAGGGGTAGGTTTTTTGATGATCGGCAGGATGACTGGACGAACGATCGATGTTTCGTTCTCGATCAGTCTGTTCTCAAATGGACGTTTCCGGTTTCTCATTGGGCCGACCAAGACTGCTCTCTTTGTTGCCACTCTATGGTTAACCGAGACCATAAAAGTGGAAGTTGATGTTTGAGAAAGAACGATGCCGTTTGAGAAATTTTTCCAGGAAGCGCCATCTTTTTAAGTGTTAGGTGTTAAACCATTGTGGTGCAAACAAACGACATTGGCGGTGAAAGGGTTAATCTGCGAATGCTTCTGTGTGCAGGTTGGTCCCAAAAATACCCAGATGTTCAGATTTTCCGTCAGAGTGAATATGTGAACAAACTGGTCGCCGAAGGCAAACTCGGCAAGAAATCAGGAGAAGGATTCTACAAGTACGACAAAAAATAAATGAAAACAAACAGCAATAGGCCTTACGAAACCATTGTGAACTTTGTGTGTTTCAAGCGATGGTGAACCTTGTATTTGTGTCTCAAACAATGGTGTACCTTGTATTTGTGTCTCAAACAATGGTGTACATTGTATTTGTGTCTCAATGGTGAACATGATATATTTATCCAGTGATTTTGGTACTAGTACCATATTTTTTGGACCATTAGGCGCTTGTGAGTAGGGCAATTTTCAAGAAAAATCTGAAAAAAAAGGAAAAAGGCAGGCACCCTCGTTTACCTCGCAAAAGAAGGTCAAACTTCGAAGCCTGTACGCGTCCGGTAAATGCTTATCGATGCCATTATTGCTGTCATAAACGAGAGTTGGCTCCCCTTTCAAATTTAATCGAACTTCCGTTTGTGCAACTTCCTGTTGTTGTGTTTGGACTTTTCTTCGCGAAAATTGGTAGAATTGTGGCATTTTAAGCTCTACAACAATGCTTTATACATCCAATGAAGAGTTATGGCATGTGTTTGACGGATCTCGGATGATAATAGGGATTTTGAAGCATTTTAACGTGAATGTTCGTCATATCGGCAACTCATGACCACTTTCGATGTCTAGACTTACACAAGACTGTACTGAGCACGGCCATCATTGCCTCTCTTATGATTTTGTTCACTAATAGGGTACACTCATTTATTTATTTATTATTTATTTGGTCCGAAAATTACGGTATCGATCACTGCTAACAGAAAGGTAAGAGAAGAATGTGTGAAAGGTTATTGGGGTTGTGTTTTTTGCTGTTTTATTATTATGTGTAATAATTATGCATGTGTTAAGCATACCTACTAGTATAAATTTGATGCTTTTCAACAAAACTGGAGACAATACAATTTTTCTTTTCTGAAATTTTTTTTATAAATCTTTTGTACTTTTATAAATCTTTTGTACTTTTATAAAGCTTTTGTACTTTTATAAAACTTTTGTACTTTTATAAAGCTTTAGTACTTTTATAAAGCTTTTGTACTATTATAAAGCTTTTGTACTTTTATAAAGCTTTTATACTTTTATAAAGCTTTTATACTAGTAGGTATGCTTAACACATGCATATTACACATAATAATCAAACAGCAAAAAACAACTGTTCTTGATACACAACCCCAATAACCTTTCACACATTCTTCTCTTACCTTTCTGTTAGCGGTGATCGATTACCGTAATTTTCGGACCTAATACATAATAAATAAATAAATAAATGAGTGTGCCCTATTAGTTAACAAAATCATGAGAGGCAACGATGGCCGTGCTCAGTACAGTCTAGTGTGAGTCTAGACATCGAAAGCGGTCATGAGTTGCCGATATGACGAATATTCACATTAAAATGCTTCAAAATCCCTATTATCATCCGAGATACCGTCAAACACATGCCATAACTCTTCATTGGATGCATAAAGCATTGTTGTAGAGCTTAAAATGCCATAATTCTACAATTTAATTGTATTTTTGTGTGTGCAAATAATGTATTACATGTACTATTAATAAAAAATCACACACAATAATGTTCTTAGAAACTCCTGAAAGTACCAATGGGACCCACCGATGCACTGATCACACCTGTCCTGCCAACATGAGAGCAGCCCTTCACTAACCCAGGAAGCCTGTGTTATGTTACATAGGGTGAAGGCACACATGGAACATTCCATTAAGAATGCTCGGGAACAGAGCTGCTCTCGACTCTGTGACCATTTTTATGCGACGCAAAGGAGTCCTTGTCAAAGTGTCCCATGGGTGTACCGGCCCGTTTTTCATGACTGCAGAGCACATCGGCACCCCCTCCCCACCCCACCACCACTCAGAAAATCAGTACGCATCCTACCGTTACCCGTAATAGAAACAAGAATGTTCTTCTATCTATTTGGTTGATTACATTTTGAATGATTTTGTATGTGAAAAACACTCATTAGTTGATGGTACTTATTTGTGTTGGGTTAATACTTATATTTTTTGTGCAATGTGTATGCAGATTTATTGAGTTTTTGATTATGTTTTCTTTATTTTCTTGTCAATAATCATAGGAGGTAAAATAATAATACTTTTTTTTGGATAATTTAAAAGTCAATGAATTTTTTACAAGTGTGATGAAGTGTACAATTTTTTTGGGAAAATATTGTGATTGAATTGTTTATTTTGAGATGGATAAGTAGACTGCTCGATGAATGCTTTATGTTTTTAAATTAATTAAAAAGCAACAACAAAAACCCTTTGAATGCAGAGTTCAATTTTGTATTTACTTTAATAAAATTAAGAGAGCCCCTCTCTCTCTCTCTCTCTCTCTCTCTCTCTCTGTATGTGTGCATATATATATATATATAATTATTTTATTTTTAAAAAAAAATTCTGGTTTTTTTTTCTTGCATGTTTCTGATTTATTTTGTCTGTTTTGATTGTAGTTTATTTGTGTGGTTGTTTATCGTTTAATTTATGTTTGCTTGCTTGCTTTGTACGAGGACCTGATGAAAAAAAGCTATATTTTGTGCTTATTTAGTTATCCTCAATAAACATTCAAAACATTCGAGTTTCTATATATATATATTAAGAAATAAATCCTATAGACCAATGATCACCATCAGATGGTGAGAAACAGCTGTCTTTGCATAGGGCACTGTCCCTCCCCCATTGGGAGAAAAAGTAAATCAGCACATTATTTTTATTTTATTTTTTGGAACACAGAATATTTCATAACATTAACTTGTTTCTGAAGTTCACAAATTCATACATTAGATACATGAAAGTTTCATCAATTCGGCATTTCAAATGCAACAACTTTTTAGTCCTACAGAGTTGTGTGGAGTGGGAAGTTTGGCTTGTGCGGCTGTTATCTTTTTCTGTATATATATAAATGAATATAAATACCACGCACACCAGCAGTCCACTCCTTTTTTTCTCTTCAAGCTTTCGCCTTTTTTTATTTTATAGGCTTCGTCAGGATTCTGAAAAACACTTTATAAAACCATGTCAGAAAGGCAAAGGACAATCTGCATACATGCATACATACATACATACCTGCATATGTGCATACATACATACATACATATATATGCATACATACATACATACATACATACATACATACACATACATGCCTACATATTATTCTAAGTAAATGTATATTCATACCCTTTAACTGGAACCAAGAGGGTTATAAAATTGGAGAAAGAAAGAAAAACAAAGAAACGCAGGAAAACAGAGTGAGAGAGAAGTGGGGAGAGAAGGGAAGGGAAGAGAAGACAAAGTTGAAAGTATGAGTGAGACTGGGAAATCGAAAGGGAAAACAGCCTTGCAGGACCGAGAAGAAGAGATACCATGAGAGATAAAGGGAGAGAGAGAGAGAGAGAGAGAGATAAAGAGAGAGGGGAGGGTGGGGGGGGGGGGGAGGCCATTATAAAAATAAAAAATCCCATCAGAGGCGAGGGTTTTTTCGGTCCTGGACCGACTCCTACCCAGAGTGAGTGGCTATGGGCTCAATGGGAAGACTGAAACCACACAGTCGAGCTTCATCCGCTTAACGGATGCGATTCTGAGAGTGTTGCTCTAATTTCAAGACCAACACTGCAGGTGTCTGTAGTTCTCGGGCCTGGTTAACGCCGGGATATCGGTATGAAAGGAAGCATAGAATACAGCCCTGTCATGCAGTCTCAGACCGATACGGAACTCCATAGCATCATCATCATCATCATCATAGTCATCCGCCTCATTTCCATCATTAAAAAGAAAAATGTTTCAAATTCTGTCGCTTTGCAAGCCCTGCTCTCATGGTGACCTCAGTTTCGGTTTCCGATCCAGTCTATGCCTTGGTGCGTTCGGGTCAACGTCATGGGGAGCAGTGTGTTCTGGGGAGCTGTCGGTGGACGGTCGTGGTGGCGCCCTCTGAGGAGGACCTCACTCACGCTGACTCCGCGACTAAAATAATAGTGTCGTCAGTAGGGGGCTTAGTAGGTGGTGTCCTAAACAGGCTCTACTGAACTCCACCGAAGTGACTCAGCAGCAGTGCAGTGTCTCCTTGGTTGGTTGCCTCCTGATGGCCTAGCATATACTAGCTCCCCTTGGACTACTGGTCTCGTATTCTGCGACCTGAACGTGCGGAGGTGTGGCTGCGAGTTGGGACTCGGAATGAGCGGCGTGGGAGCAACGCCACTGTACGGCCCAGAAGATGGGACAGCAAAAAAAAGAAGAAAAAAAGAATGTCAGGTAAGCCATCAAGACGAGAGGGGAAAGAAAGAAAAAATCCACCACCCTTCACTATTCCTCTACTCACTCCGACAGCGAAAAAGACACGAGGGGAGATAACCTACTAGAAAAAAGAAGAAGATTGTATCGTTGATAACCAGAAGTGTGACACCCACTCTCCACGAATGTTCTTTATGGGGATGGATACCAGGGGGTCTTTGGTACAAATAGTTCCTCCACATTCTGGAAGTTCTGTGCTAGCAACTCCCTCTAATCTATCACTCTTTGATTCTGCCTTTTCCTTCTCTTACTATCGTCTACTGTTTGACTTATTGGCCCTTTCTCTTGCCTTTTCTAAAAAAAAATCTTCCAAATAATTTCCTCCTTGGAGCCTCTCCAAAATTGGAATAATTCGGTTGGATGCAGTGGGGAAACCATTGAAAACTGAAAACCAGACACTAGTACCTCACCCATTATGGCCATATGGCCTGGGAATGCAAGAGAAGAAAAAGAAGAAGAATTTCAGAGAACAACACAAAGCCACCCCAATCTGCGTGAAAAAAAGCAACACAAAAACAGCAACAACTATGTTAAACAAGAAGCAAAGCCTTCAAGGCTCACTCGAATAGGCACATGTGGGATGCGTGTGTGTGAAATGAAACTATCGTTAACAGATACAACTAAAGAAAGGAACAAAAAATTGCCCTGACCGAGAATTTAACCCGGAACATTTGCGTGAGAGACAAACGCTCTACGCAATGAGCTATCGAGGCGTTCACTGTTGAAGACTTTCTTAACTCATGTTGCCAATGCAATACTCTCTCATCCACTAATGTAAAATGTTATCTGTTTGTTACCTGTTTATAGTTTTGTTTTAAGTATTTAATTATCAAAATCATCAATGTTTGAAAGCTTGCATAGACATCTATATGTGTGCAAAGTTTGATTGATTTACGCCTTTTAGATACAGAGAAAAAGCCAACATTAAAGTTGCCACGGATTGACGGACGGACACACACACACATACACACATACACACACACACACACACACACACACACACACACACACACACACACACACACACACACACACACACACACACACACACACACACACACACACACACACACACACACACACACACACACACACTTATTTACTGATTCAGTGTCCATTAGCAAGAGAGCTTTTCAAGAATTCGGGTATTGATGGTTTTATTGATGGATCGACGCCATTGTCTCTACCCAGTATTCTAAACAATTATTCTGTTCTTGATTCAGTTTGTAAATGTTTATTAAGTAGTTCACTTAGTATGTATCTTTAACATTGTTCATTTATCGGTTATATTCTTTAAATGTAATTTCTTTTTTCTTTTTTTTCTTTGGGGGGGGGGGGGTATGATTAGGTCTGCATCACTATCCTATCACTTACTCTAATGCTTACACACATTTACAGACACACCCACTCACACTCACCACACCAACATCAAACTACAATATATTGTCTGAATCACTTTTAGTGGAAGGACGTTAAACTGAAGAACAACAACACACACACACACACACACACACACACACACACACACACACACACACACACACACACACACACACACACACACACACACACACACACACACACACACACACACACACACACACACACACACACACACACAGAGGAAGAAGCATGAAAACATACTCACGAGTGAGCAAAAAAACAAAACAACAAGAACAAAAATGTCACTTACATAATACATCATAACATGTATCTAGAAATCACTCAAATACTGAAAATCTCCTGCTGCAATGCTGATATTATGGTCATATTCAATTAATGTGAGTGACTTTGGCTATCAAAAGATTTACAGCTCTTTCCTTTATACATAAATAGTGCCGAACTGTTTATTATCCCTTCAAAAAGAGAGAGACCACAGGAAAACATGAGAAGAGAAGATAACTTGTAGGAAGAAGGAGGAAGTTGGATCTGTGAAGTTAACTGTTCAGATTTATCTTTGATTTCATGCAAGAGGCACAAATGAAAACAATGTAACATGTATGCCAACAAACTACACATATTAGATTTTCATTCTCAATAACCTGGCCCTCCAGAACATTTTTGTTAGAATATTTGCGTGTTTTGAGAAATCCTGCAAATGAATATCTAACAAAACCAAAGCCCCAACGAAATCAATATGAAAATTACCCCCCCCCCCCCCCCCCCCCCCCCCCCCCCCCCCCCCCCCCCCCCCCCCCCCCCCCCCCCCCCCCCCCCCCCCCCCCCCCCCCCCCCCCCCCCCCCCCCCCCCCCCCCCCCCCCCCCCCCCCCCCCCCCCCCCCCCCCCCCCCCCCCCCCTCCAAAAAATAAAAAAAATAAGAAAAGAAATAAGGGATTGATCGCTTAGTGATACCCCAACCCTCAACAACATTTTATCAAAATGTATCCATTTTCACTTTTTATTTTACTAATCCTTTCTGCAAATAAAAACTGCACCAGCGACATACACCATTCTTAGATTTCTGTGAGCTGCATCAGCTTATTACACAACTGTATCTACTATGTAAGGGAGTGAACCAACGAACAAATTAAATGACATCCAAAGGAAGAGTTACTTCCCTTGGATCACACCAACTCGCCCACCCACCAACACGCATGCTCAGTGCTCGCACACATAGGCCTACTCGCCTGCCACAGAGAGAGAGAGAGAGAGAGAGAGAGAGAGAGAGAACACACCGACCCTCAGCCTTCCTCACACACCCCACTCTCTTAAACTCCACGCCACACAGCAACACACGTAGATTAACAATAACAGTGAACAAAATACACAAATTAATTAACAAACAAGCAAATAAACTTCGACCGTGGCTTGCTCCCAAATAACCTAAGCGAGACTCCAGATTTTAACATCGCTCTTTAAGCTTTCTCTATAATCCTTAGGAGGTTCGTCCGAAGTTTATCTTCGATCCAACGTTTTCGGTCGATTTTCCCGTTGCTTGTATTTAAAGAAAAATAATAACTTAACATCCTTAGCAGTAGTAGGGGAAGACGGGGTAAAAAGCGCATGGGCGGGTAAGAAGCCCACCCCAATTATCTCATGAAATGAAGCAAATTTCAGTCTCATTTTGCCCATGAGACGAGTGTTAATGTTTAGCATTCGTCTCATGGGCAAATGTGACTGAAATTTGCTTTATTTCATGAGATAATTGGCATGGGCTTCTTACCCGCCCATGGGCTTTTTACCCTGTCTTCCCCTAGTAGCTTGTAGTAGTAGGCTAGTAGTAGTAGGGGAAGACGGGGTAAAAAGCGCATGGGCGGGTAAGAAGCCCACCCCAATTATCTCATGAAATGAAGCAAATTTCAGTCTCATTTTGCCCATGAGACGAGCGTTAATGTCTAGCATTCGTCTCATGGGCAAATTTGACTGACATTTTCTTTATTTCATGAGATAATTGGGGTGGGCTTCTTACCCGCCCATGCGCTTTTTACCCCGTCTTCCCCTAGTAGTAGTAGTAGTAGTAGTAGTAGTAGTAGTAGTAGTAGCAACAGCAGCAGCAGTAGTAGTAGTAGTCGTAGTAGGGGAAGACGGGGTAAAAAGCCCATGGGCGGGTAAGAAGCCCATGCCAATTATCTCATGAAATGAAGCAAATTTCAGTCAAATTTTGCCCATGAGATGAACGCTAAACATTAACACTCGTCTCATGGGCAATATTTGACTGAAATTTGCTTCATTTCATGAGATAATTGGCATGGGCTTCAGTCACATTTTGCCCATCAGACGAGTGTTAAGCGTTCGTCAAACACACACACACACACACACACACACACACACACACACACATACACACACACACACACACACACACACACACACACACACACACACACACACACACACACACACACACACACAAACACACACACGCACGCACGCACACACACACACACACACACACACACACACACACACACACACACACACACACACACACACACACACACACACACACACACACACACACACACACACACACACACACACAGTGT
>CM065680.1:84607619-84612619 GCA_017654935.2 Phymorhynchus buccinoides | reverse complement strand
AAATAGAAAAGCGAGGAAAAGTCGAACATTTCAGGTACTTGTCCTGTATTGCTTAATTTAAAAAGGGAACATTCTACCCGTTAGGCTTATTTACAGCAAGCTAACTAAAACCATCACAATACCACAGGTGAGATGTGGTTATGCTTCTTTTGTTTTCGCTACTCGGCTTGCAGCTTGTTTGTCCCCTCTTTCTGTTCTTCACGGAGCACTTGGCAGGTGATGAGGCAGAAAGACAGGCGGGACAGGCTCACACAGCCAAGCGTACGTACGTATGTATAGGGGACATTTCGTGCAGGTATACATACAGACAGTATGTATATACAGTGGAACCTCTCTTATAAGACCTTACAATAATCCAAAATGAGGTCTTAAATGGGAGGGAGTTGTTTAAGGGAGGTAATGTTAATACTTACCAAGAAGGGCAATGTCTCAGAGAAGTAGGTCTTAAGTGGGAGGGAGTCCTACAACGGGGGTCTTATAAGGGATGTTCCATTGTAGTTGTGAACCGCCCCATTTCCGAGTGTACGGGTGGCAGACTACACTTGGAGTTCTGCTGAGTGGCAGGCAGCAGAAAGGGCGGCGTAGTCATCCTCCTTCACCACGGGTGTTGGCTGACTTAGCATGCGGATGGGGCGATGTACGATGACTTGGATGATCTCTGCAGCCGCCGATGCCCAGTAGTGCTCCGGGTACACCGGAGGTGAGGGTCTCTACTGGGGGGGGGGGGGGGGGAATCACATCTGCCTGCAGAGACTGTTCGACTTGAAGCGTGTTTCCCGCCGTGTGTCGACGGCACCAGCATCCCGGTATGGAGAAGGCCGCCCGGTGGTCCTGAAGACGGCCTTTGGGAGAGGGGCTAGCAACCAGCAACCATGGACAAGTACAGCGGGTATTGGGATCGACGACCTATGGGCTGTCTCACAATGCTTCGACAACCTACGGGCTGTCTAACAATGCTTCCCGCGACGACGATGCTGATTCCACCCTAAGCATCAAGGACAGGAACAAAGCCCAGACTCTGACTCCGTCCAAATGATCCAGTTTCAGACAGCGAACCCCAAAGACCACTGTCTCATCGCCATTTCATCAATTTCATACACGGGAAGGCCTTACTGTCTTCAGGAATACTGTCCATAAGAGTCTGCGACTGATTGGACGCTAAACTCACCTTCAATCAAGTAGTTGTGAACGAGTATATACGACCAGAGACATAGTGTATTGATTAGAGAGAGAGAGAGAGAGAGAGAGAGAGAGAGAGAGAGAGAGAGAGAGAGAGAGAGAGAGAGAGAGAGAGAGAGAGTCAGTCTATAAGAGGCTACGCCTAATTAGACGTTAAACCAACCAGAGAGTGTGTGACTCTCTCTCTCTCTCTCTCTCTCTCTCTCTCTCTCTCTCTCTCTCTCTCTCTCTCTCTCTTCTCTCTCTTTCTTACACAGTGGCGTAGGAACAGAGGGGAGGGGGACTGCCTCCCCTGGCTCAGAGAAGCCATGTCTTCCTGCCCTCCCAAACTTCGAGCAAGCCAGCAAGCGAAAAAGAAAGGGTGAGAGAGAGAGAGAGAGAGAGAGAGAGAGAGAGAGAGAGAGAGAGAGAGAGAGAGAGAGAGAGAGAGAGAGAGAGAGAGAGAGAGAGAGAGAGAGAGAGAGAGAGAGAGAGAGAGAGAGAGAGAGAGAGATGATTCAAAGGCTCCATATTTTCACACAATAATCTACTTCGATTTCTTTAAAATTCCGATGCTGAAATTATGACCGTCCTTAAATGTACAAGTATGAGACCTATCAAATACTGACCCCTTATCCATATCTTCTACCCTCCCCCTCCACCCTTCCCCCGTGACTTGTAAGAAAAATATCAGTCACACCCCAATTCTGCTTCTGTCTCCCCTCCCCTTACGTTCTACATCATCCCACCGATTCCACACACTTGAAGATGAAAAAACTAAGTAGGTTTACCATTGAACCATGTTCTATGCTACATTTTGAATCTTGAGATGTAAATCATGGTGAATTCTGAATCTTTTGTGAATGATGTTGAATCCCAAGCTCGGAGGTATTTGCACTGGCTCTTACTAGTACTGCAGCAATAAGGATTATTTGGCCTTTGGGGACGTTCCCGAACACCAGCTGTCGAACATTTCTTTGTCCAGGAGAGTGGGGATAATATGGGCACGACTTCTTTATATTTAACACGGCATGCCCAGTCCTCCAGAATAGTAATTGCCTCCTTTGTATCTGGAAATCGTGGCTAGTCAGACAGGACTGACTGATACACACGTTTTGAAGTTTTACGTAATTGGTAGAATTTTGTATGTTTTGTTTTATTAGGTGGATGATAGTGATAATGACTGATTTATTTTGAACAAGTATAATCGATTATAACTGTTTTTTTGGTCACAATATTTGACAGTAGGATGATGTGTCCAATTTACCATGAAATATTGTCTGAGCTAGACCTAATCTATAAGTAGTAAAGTACACTTCTTGCTTATAGATACGAATAATTTAAGAAATATGTTCTTTTACGGTTTGGGCGTTTCTTAAATTCAATCATCACCAACCAAAGACTTGCTACAATATGATATGACCTTTAGATGGCTCAGATATGTTATGTTTCCTATCCTTTCATTTTCTTTGGAGTATAGGCCTCATTGTTGCTATATTGTTACATGTCTTTGGACTTGGGTACTACAATAAATATGGATTTGAGAGGGGCTACAGGGGTTCCACCCCCTCAGAATTTTTGTTAATAAAAATGGAAAGAAAAGAAAAAGGAGAAACGTAGTCCCATGCTATAGTTTTAGCTTATTCTCTCACGAGAAGCCTTGATTGCATCTTTTACATTCAAATTATCATCAGCTTCTGTGAGGCAATCCCCCCCCCCCCCCCTTCCCCGACCCCTCACCCCGCCCCAAATGACCACTTGGAACTACCCCCTCCCCTCTTCCATGACTGGCTGATCCGCCCCCAAACATGGTTGTATTTTTATGGTCTCCTTTCAATTCACATCGGTGTTTTTTCATTCAATATATTTTTTATTGTTGATTATGATTATGGTTCAAATTGCAATTATAAAGTGTTTTTGTAGCATTTACTGAGATGTGTAATTTAACCACTCACCTTGTCCGTGCACTTGCGCTGCTTCCTCCCCCCGCCCCCCCCCCCGTTTGTTGGCAATCCTTCCCCCCCCAGCTTCGAAATGTTCCTACGCCACTGTTACAGAGAGGACGTTACAGAGCTGTGCGCAGTGACCATATATCATTTGATTGAATGACAGCAAACGAACGAAGTGAACATCCCGTGCAGACGTTAGTAAATTTTAAAAATACTCATTCAATTTCAGATGGCGCCATAGCTCAGTGGTTAGAGCGTCTGTCTAGTAAACAGAAGGTCGAGGGTTCAATTCCCCCTGGTGCCTTTTTTTCTTTTTTGTTTCTCTCTTCCACTTTCTCTTGTGCTCTCATAATGATTATTTCCCGTCTTATGCTCTCTCTCTCTCTCTCTCTCTCTCTCTCTCTCTCTCTCTCTCTCTCTCTCTCTCTCTCTCTCTCTCTCTCTCTCTCTCTCTCTCTCTCTCTCTCTCTCTCTCTCTCTCTCTCTCTCTCTCTCTCTCTCTCTCTCTCTCTCTCTCTCTCTCTCTCTCTCTCTCTCTCTCTCTCTCTCTCTCTCTCTCTCTCTCTCTCTCTCTCTCTCTCTCTCTCTGTCGCTCGCTCATATAATAATTTAGCACAGCCTGACAGGCTTGGAAAAAGAGGCCCTTAGCAGTGGCTATGTTATGTTTTTCTCTTTCTTCTGGTGTCTCTTCGGTGCTCTCTGGCACTTACAGTGCGTGCTTCCCTGACCATTATTACACATTGTTTTACGTTTCTGTTTTCTACCTGTTAAAAATCCCTTACCCACAATAAAATGCTACCCGTTATGCCATATGATTTTAATTTCAACAAGAGTCTTTTGTGAGGGACACAATCGAAGGCTTTTCAAAAAGTCTTAATGTACTGTCGAAGGCTTTTAAAAAATATCTTGTACAAATTTAGTTAAATCATCCATAACCAGACAGAGAGAGAGAGAACGAACGAACGAACGAACGAACCATTTTAATGAATAGGACATTGCCCGTGTCATAAGGAACCAGAGGGGAAGGGGCGCAAGAAAAAATCAAAACAATAATCTTTAGCTAATACATTAAACTTCCAGCAAACATAAGCAAAATATATGTAACGTTTGCATCAAAGAGTATCTGCGAGTTTGCAAATCAACTGCAACATCATTTGGAATGTACATTCAAAATAGAAGAAAAATCAATACAGTAAAAGAAATGAAACCTGAAGGAAAACTTTGTGGCATATAATATATCTTAGAGAGCAATAGAAAGCATATTACTAATTAAACATGCTGCATAACTTGGTTTCTAAGATTAAGCGCTTTTGATAAGTATAAAGCAAGAGGCATGCATATTCTCGAATTAGAAAGCAACAAGGTTAACTTGAAAGCATTTGGTTTTAGAAAATATTTTTCTGGAATGTACATTTGACGAAGGGTTTTGTATTGTTCACAAACAAGAATGAAATGAAGTTCAGTTTCTTTGTCACCAGGACAAAATGGACAATTTTGATCTCGATTAAATGATTATCTGTAACGGCGAGGTTTTAACTGTGACACACCAAGTCTTATTCTTGTTAAATAATTTCGTAGAATAGAATTTTTAATTGTATACATATATTGTGGAACTTCACACAATTGTCTAAGCGTTGAATAGAATGTGTATCTCCCATTAGCCATTATATTAGAATCAAGATCCTGCAAATGGCAATCAAACAGTCTTTGTTTAAGAACAGAAAGGAAAGACTTAATATGTTCTACTCCCTGATTTTGTTCCCATTTGAATGAAATGTATGTAACATATTATAAGCTTTCTTTGGTATACGGTATTCGTCCATCATAGTAAGTTTTATCCAGTATTTTATACATTTTGTGTAAGTTTGAATATACAACGGATATCTATTACTT
>CM065680.1:84600119-84602619 GCA_017654935.2 Phymorhynchus buccinoides | reverse complement strand
ATAACATTTTAACAATGGCAATCACTCCTTTCTTAGCTCTCTCAGCAAGATCTGACATAGTATAGACAAAACTCAGTCTTGTAGACAAACATATACCCAGATATTTGTACATATTTACAATTTTAAGTTCATTTCCATTAAAATACCATCTCTCATTTTCAGCATGGTACCCACCATTCCGAAAAATTACTATGTTTGATTTTTCCAAATTCACAATAAGGTCAAGACGTTTGGCTGTATCAGCAAGGATATTAAGTTGTGTCTGGAGACCAACAATACTGTCAGATACCAATGCAATGTCATCAGCAAATAACAATATTAGTATTTGAATAAAATCAGGCGATAATTGAATGCCATGCCGGCCAAAATTAATTATATCTTTTGTAAGTTCGTTAATGAACAAAGAAAATAAAACTGGTGAACATACTTCTCCTTGTTTCAAGCCTTGGGGGCACATAAAAACATCAGTTAAATCCCCATCAGCTCGCACTCTCGCTCTTACAACACCATACATGGACTTTAAAGCTTTCAATATTTTACCTTGCAAACCATTCTTCAATAAAACGGACCAAAGTTTTACACACAGTATCAAAAGCTTTGCGAAAGTCTATGAATGCTAAATATAATTTTCTATGTCTTAGGAGTTGTTTTTGGGCCATAGCATACAGAGTAAAAATGTGATCTGCTGTACGATAGTTTTCTCTAAACCCAGCTTGTTCATCACCAATAAGTTTATTTGCCTCAATCCAGTTAGAAATGCGCTTATTCAAAAGAAAGCTGTACAGTTTATTACAAATGTCGAGGAGAGAGATTCCTCTGTAATTATCTGGAATGTTTTAATCTCCCTTTTTTATGCAGAGGTTGAATAATCGACAAAGACCACTCATCTGGAAACAAGCCGTGGTAAAAAATGTAAATAAAGAATGCAATTAAAAAGAGCAAGATCTGCTCCAAACTATGTTTATAAATTCCCCAATAAGACCATCAGGACCTGCTGCTTTTCTAGGTTTTAAAGCTTTCAATGCAGCTCTGCTTTCTTCAGCAGTTATTGGTTCATTCAATTTGTCATGATTAATAACGTTTACATTGCCATAAGCGTCACCATTACCAATGCTATCATCATTTTCAAAAACATAAGAGAGAGAGAGAGAGAGAGAAAGAGAGAGAGAGAGAGAGAGAGAGAGCGAAAGAGAGAGAGAGAGAGAAGCGGTAGCGGAAGCGGAGAGAGACATTACCAATGCTATCATCATTTTCAAAAACATAAGAGAGAGAGAGAGAGAGAGAGAGAGAGAGAGAGAGAGAGAGAGAGAGAGAGAGAGAGAGAGAGAGAGAGAGAGAGAGAGAGAGAGAGAGAGAGAGAGTCAGTCACGAGTCACGAGTCACGAATGTTTAATCAGTATGACTGTCCTATGGGTGATAGACCCATCACTCGATTTCATATTAAAAAAAATCTGTTCATATTTGTGGGGACATTTTTCGTCCAAACAAACAAACTGACATAAAAACAAAAAGAAGACATACACCAAATAGACAAAACCTATTCTAAAAACAAACCATAAACCACCTGAACTAAAGTCAAACCGATACGAGTTTGAATTGTCATCGAGACTATTGGTTACATACTTCCAATCTCTATAGGGGTGTGGGATGATAAACGTTTCGAAAACAAAAACAACAATTGAAGGAAAATAACAGCTTGTGGTTATTTAATATGGTCTATTAAGCCATCACTTTCTCTTAATGAACTTGAGATCAGTGTACAATCAGTTCTCCACTATATTAAAAGCATGTGGATCTGACTTCATTCATGGAAGTGATGCAAGTTTCTAGTTGGTGTTTTCTTCCAATTTTAACATTCACCTTCTGCCACAAACTGGTAGATTAGGAAAATGAAATGATGCTGTGAATATTGTCATTGTCGTGAGGCTACATGAAACTGAAGAATAAAGAAAGAAAGAAAGAAAGAAAGAATAAAGAAGAAGGATGAGAATAAGAAGAAACCTTAAAGCATAAAATTTAAGAAAGGAACAAAATTGCTCCATATGTCTGAGGTTAAGCCTACACAGAATTTTATTATTTTTAGAACAAGAGTCTGAGCAGGAAATACTATACACAACGAACAAGTGGCATATTGGAAAATGATATTACGGTTATCAGCTTCAAGATATAAGTACTCTCAGTGATTTGTTTTAATGTTAACTAATTCACTTGTTTAAAGTGTGGCTATTTCCCCCTGCCCTTCTTAAACCAAAATTGAGACCAGCACACACGATCCACACAAGCACACACACACACACACACACACACAGACCCCCCCACACACGCACACACACACATGCTCGCACACACACACACACACACACACACACACACACATACACACACAAATACACACACACACACACACACACAAATATACACACACACACACACACACACACACATACATACACACACACACACACACACACACACACACACACACACACACACACACACA
>CM065680.1:84575119-84592619 GCA_017654935.2 Phymorhynchus buccinoides | reverse complement strand
GTGTGTGTGTGTGTGTGTGGGGGGGGGGGGGGGTCTGCTTTGTGTCTGCTGAACGAAGTTTTCTTTTACTGTTTGTTGATAGACCACACCGAGACAGTTATTGTTCCTATTTTCAGTGTTGGGGAGAAGTGGACCGGGAAAAGAATCACAGGAGAGAGAGAGAGAGAGAGAGAGAGAGAGAGAGAGAGAGAGAGAGAGAGAGAGAGAGAGAGAGAGAGAGAGAGAGAGAGAGAGAGAGAGAGAGAGAGAGAGAGAGAGAGAGAGAGAGAGAGAGAGAGAGAGAGAGAGAGAGAGAGAGAGAGAGAGAGAGAGAGAGAGAGAGAGAGAGAGAGAGAGAGAGAGAAGAGAGAGAGAGAGATAGTCTGATTGTGAAAGTTAAGAACATAGACTATTATGCGTTTCTTTAATCGACTGTGGGTTTTTTTCTCATGGAAATAACACATATTTGCCCTGTTTGTGGAGTGGGAGTAAAAAAGAAAGAAAGACGGAGTTTCTTTCTTTATCTTATCTCAGTTTAAATAACATCACCCTAAGCGGACAACTTCTATTTTTGAAGATACAGAGTAGACAAGAGTGGAGAGAGAACAAAAAGAGAAAGGGGTAACGAGTAGGAATAAGAAGGAGGGGAAAACAGGACGTTTACGACAGAAACACCACAAGGTCTGCTTTTCATTCACACAGCCTGACAGCAGAAGCCTGTTAACAGTTTATTTAGTTATTTAATTACTTTCTTTTCAATCTCACCAGCATGGAAACAGGACGTAGAAAGCATTGTGCAGTCCAACCTCCGCCAAGGAATACTAGCATAGCCAGTACAAGAAGGCTAAGCAGCTGGTAAAGCTTGTTACAGTTTATTCACAGTGAAGTGAGTTTCACGACTATTACTGGGTTTGAGAAGTGCTAGGGTCTTATTAAAGACAATGAAAACAACGGTAAGAACAAAAGAAGAAAAATAAGGAGAAGTAGTAGAAGAAGCAGCAGAAGAAGAACTAGAAGAAGAAGAAGAAGAAGAAAAAGAAGAAGAAGAAGAAGAAGAAGAAGAAGAAGAAGAAGAAGAAGAAGAAGAAGAAGAAGAAGAAAGAAGAAGAAGAAGAAGAAGAAGAAGAAGAAGAAGAAGAAGAACAACAACAACAAACTACCACGAACAAAATGCTGTGTATGACTGCTGGGCCTGATTAAAATGCTAATTTCCAACTTGATTACCTGAATGTCAGTTCCAATGTCTCTGCATGCAAACGTGCTAGCAAACGCAAAAGTAATAGCCAAACATAAAAATAATTCATATGCAAAGTATCTATAAAACAAAATAGATGTAGTTCAAAACTTAACGAAACATTTTTTGAGTGGTTCATTAACGCTCCTCAAATTCACTGAAACCTATGTGTTTCCTACACGTTAGCATTATTAGCAAAAGATCACTATTTCTCCATGGCACACCGTGAGTTGTAAGTCATATTATGAGTGGCCTAACACTGTGTTGCCATGGGGAAATAGAGATAATTTGTGAAGATTGTTATCGTGTACAGACACCTTGACTCAAATTATTCACGTATTTAAATATAAACAATAGACAAAGAAACGGACAACGGCTAAAAGCGTGGTCTCCTTGGCGGAGATAAAAATCAAAACACCTTCGTCAGAGATGCCAGGGATGAAGGGAAAACGCGACAAACAAACAGATAAACAAACAAGCAAGCAAGCAAACAACAAACACCAAAGTGTCCTAAATTCTTGACAAAGGTTTAGCTTTGTGTCCACTTCAAGCAATCTGTTAGAGACAACAGAGAAGAAAGGAGAACCCTTGAACCCTGGCAAGGAGGGAATGTTGTTCCCAATAAAGCACGTAGCACGAGGCAGCTCAGAAATAGAGAGAGAGAACAAGATGGCAAACACATAAACACAGCCCCAGTAAGCGCAGTATGAAATGGGAGGACACAAGACGTGGTCTGGTTTAAACACGTTATTGTCCGATAACACATGAAAATCCAACACAAGAGAAATGAAGCAGCAACAAGCAGAGCTTATGGTGTGCTCAGTTAAAAGAAATAATACAGCGGTCAATGATGTAAGGGAAGATACTATCCAGGAAAAAAATCAGTTGTGTTAGCCATAGCCTGCTGTATAAGTTTTTCCCTTGCAGAATTGTGTGTGTGTGTGTGTGTGTGTGTGTGTGTGTGTGTGTGTGTGTGTGTGTGTGTGTGTGTGTGTGTGTGTGTGTGTGTGTGTGTGTGTGTGTGTGTGTGTGTGTGTGTGTGTGTGTGTGTGTGTGTGTGTGTGTGTGTGTGTGTGTGTGTGTGTGTGTGTGTGTGTGTGTGTGTGTGTGCTTTCAAAGCTAACCTCAAAAGTCATTAAAGCTCCTCTCTCTTTATCTTCTCTCTCTTGCCATTAGGTCTGTTTCTGCTATATTCCATTTATGTTATCTGTGTGTGTTCGCGTTGTAAAACTTGTATTGCGTTTGTGTTTGAATGCGCTTTGAATGCTAACGTGTGTGTGCGCTTTGATTTGATTTCTATCAAGATTCAGCGCCGTATAAATACTGTATGTTGTTGTTGTTGTTGTTGTTGTTGTGTTGTTGTTGTGTGTGTGTGTGTGTGTGTGTGTGTGTGTGTGTGTGTGTGTGTGTGTGTGTGTGTGTGTGTGTGTGTGTGTGTGTGTGTGTGTGTGTGTGTGTGTGTGTGTGTGTGTGTGTGTGTGTGGGTGGGGGGGTAAACTATTGCCTGTTAAATCCTTTAATATTGAATTAATCAATAAACAACGGCTAAGCGATGGTCTCCTTGGATTGGAATCCATGATTCTTGATGACACCAGAAACAATCTATACAGATTTCATTACGCCTAGTCCAGTATTTTAAGCTAAGGACATTGGAATACATTTTGTTTATGCACAAAACTCAGACAGACAGACAGACAGAGAGATAGACAGACAGACAGACAGACAGACACTCAGATAAACACACAGTGTCTTGTTTTGTGTTGCAAGAAGCCCCCCAGACCTTACAGAACATTGGGTACAAAAAGACAATCAGAAAGGAGGGAGGGATGAAAGATGGAAGGAAAATGCCGAAGGGGTAAAGAAGGGAGTGTTAGAGTCTGTAAAGAGGAGGAAATAATTTGTGGGACGAGCAAGAATAAAGCATACAAGAGAGTGGAGAAGAAGAGTAGAGGAAAGAGAAGAAATGGAAAGGTTATAGATACAAATGTTGCCTGATAAATCTGATCAAAAGCTGTGAAGGGAAACAACAATTTAGCCCAAATCCGGATGTCAAATTGTTGACGTGAAAGGGTTAAAGCCGCCCGACACTATCCAACGTTTTTATGCGGAAGAACATTAAGTTGTGAACACCTATTCCACTACTTGTGGCCATGTGCCGTCTACACTATCAACAAGCATTGGCTGTATTCCCCCAACTGCCTGGGTGAGTTGGACGTAAATGATGCAGTCGCCAATTCCTTCCGACCTGGTTGGAAGGGTTTCATCCGACCAACATTTGCATTTGTGATTTCTACTCCCTCTGTCAAAAGAAAGGAAAAGTGTGGAAAGGTCACAACCATTTTCATCCGACTTGGTTGGATAGTGTGAGGCGGCTTTTAGCAGTGGGGTGGAGAGGAGAGAAGAGGAGATGATACACTCAGGTAGCATATAACGCTCTAAACGCTCGTGCGTTTGCATGTGGATGTTTCCCTCTATTCTACCGTTATCCTCTGTCCCCAACACGTGGTAATATTTAACTTTGTGACAGCCCTGACATGTCTTTAGTTGTTGACGGGTCTATAATTTTAATCTTAATCTTAATACTCTTTCCTTTAATCTTGTCAGGACTTTCTTCCGGAGTTCCTGCTGCCGTCTTTCTCACCAACTGCTAAAGTTTCAGCTCGCACACAAGGAATAGATTATGAGGCCATGCAGGCTGTCATTCTGCAACATTTATACGAAACTGATTCATTTATTTGCAGATTAAATAGATACACAGTAACGTACAAAATGAATATCGATAGTACAAAAAAATAAAAGCACAACATGAGAGAATCGAAACTTCTTCCACATTTTCTTCGAATATCATATATCCCCTGACGTGTGCCGCCTCTTTCTCTGACTCGTTCATGCTTTGTCTCATCATGCGTGTAGGCATAAGAACAAACAACCTTTCAAATAGTTTATTAAAACTACTAGCGGGCGATTTTTATTCTATTTTAGGCTTCTGTTTTCCGAATTGATGCTAATCTCTATCTTGTCTCCAGCGTATTCAAAACACAGCTGCTCGTCTTGTCCTTAGGAAGAAAAAGTTCGATCATGTTAGCCCTCTTCTGCGTTCTTTGCACTGGCTTCCTGTCGCAGACAGAATTGAGTATAAATTAAACACACTTTGCTATAAATCTATTCATAAAGCTGCTCCATCTTACCTCTGTGACAATATTTCCATCTATACGCCAGCTCGCACTTTACGTTCAGTTTCTGACCCTCTTTCTCTCCAGATCCCTAGGTATAAGCTTTCAACTGTTGGTCGGCGCTCTTTTGCTGTCTCAGGACCGACCTCCTGGAACAAACTTCCGCTCTCCCTCCGTCAGCGACCGACTCTCTCTGCTTTCAAAGCTAACCTCAAAGCCCACCTGTTCCCCCGTCATTAAAGCTCCTCTCTCTTTATCTTCTCTCTCTTGCCATTAGGTCTGTTTCTGCTATATTCCATTTATGTTATCTGTGTGTGTTCGCGTTGTATTGCGTTTGTGTTTGAATGCGCTTTGAATGCTAACGTGTGCGTGCGCTTTGATTTGATTTATATCAAGATTCAGCGCCGTATAAATACTGTATGTTGTTGTTGTTGTAATCATTCCATTTTAACTGATTTGGTTTCCAATTAGACCAAGAAACTTGACAATGAAGGCAACTGTAGAAAACAAATAAAAACATAAACATTAATTGGTCAGATTTCAAAGCGGTTTAAGGAAGACGTAAAATGGTGAAAATATGATCAAGAAAAGAACAGATTTGAAAAGGAAACAAAGGTATAATTTTCTTGAACATGCACTATTTTTATTCACAGAGAGAGAGAGAGAGAGAGAGAGAGAGAGAGAGAGAGAGAGAGAGAGAGAGAGAGAGAGAGAGAGAGAGAGAGAGAGAGAGAGAGAGAGAGAGAGAGAGAGAGAGAGAGAGAGAGAGAGAGAGAGAGAGCGTCTTGCTTTACAACCATCAATACACTATGAATCTGGTCGTATATACTCGTTCGCAACTACTTGATTGAAGGTGAGTTTCGCGTTCATGCTCACTGCGTTTCTGCGACTGATTGAACGCTAAACTCAGCTTCAATCAAGTAGTTATTAATCTTGTAAAATAAACTCTCTCTCTCTCTCTCTCTCTCTCTCTCTCTCTCTCTCTCTCTCTCTCTCTCTCTCTCTATCTCTCTCTCTCTCTCTCTCTCTCTCTCTCTCTCTCTCTCTCTCTCTCTCTCTCTCTCTCTCTCTCTCTCTCTCTCTCTCTCTCTCTCTCTCTCTCTCTCTCTCTCTCTCTCTCTCTCTCTGAGCATGCACTATTTTTGTTTCGGTAATTTTGTTCTTGTTCATTTTCCGCTCTTATAATTTGCTTCAAGTTACGAACCCAATCCCCCAAAATGCTGCATATTTGACAATTTTCGATCAAAGAATGTCATCGGCCAATCAAGTCAAAAGCAAGACATGGCGTGCGTCATCATCAAGTTGTCATAGCGTGACGCATCCCATAATGCAATGTTCCCGACATGCCTCTGAAGATAATGGAGGGCGGAAGTTCGTCACGATTCCGGGAGGAACTTGTCCATGGAGAGAGTGTCAGTTGTCTTTTCTGATTATCTGCCATTAAGGTTTGGAGGCTGCCATCTTGGGAGTCTGTCTCTCTTTGTAAGTGTTTCTGTCTCTGTCTCAAAATGAGCAATCTTTCATTTTCTTCTTTTTTTCTGTGTGTGTGTGTGTGTGTGTGTGAGAGAGAGAGAGAGAGAGAGAGAGAGAGAGAGAGAGAGAGAGAGAGAGAGAGAGAGAGAGAGAGAGCGAGAGAGAGAGAAAGAGATAGAGAGACAGAGAGACAGAGACAGAGATAGAGAGAGAGAAGAGAGAGAGAGAGAGAGAGAGAGAGAGAGAGAGAGAGAGAGAGAGAGATAATTTGACAATTTTGACAATTTGATATTTATTGTCATTACTAACATAGGACAGAGAGAGATAGGGAGGGAGAGAGAGAGAGAGAGAGAGAGAGAGAGAGAGAGAGAGAGAGAGAGAGAGAGAGAGAGAGAGAGAGAGATAGAGAGAGAGAGAGAGAGAGAGAGAGAGAGAGAGAGAGAGAGAAAGAGAGAGAGAGAGAGAGAGAGAGAGAGAGAGAGAGAGAGAGAGAGAGAGAGAGAGAGAGAGAGAGAGAGTTTATTATACAGGCTCGCCCCCCTCTTTCCACCAGTAATTATTTCTCCCCATAGGACTATGTTATGTTTCAGGACTGTCTGTACGTCTTCATGCAACATTACTAAACATCACATTTTGTAGATATTTTATTGAAGGGTGTGGGTTAGTGTATTACCCGACCAACACTTCATTTTGAAAAAAAGGTTTTTGTTTATGTGTTACTGGTACTTCAAGCACACAAAAAACCCAAACACCCAAAACACAACAAATATATAGTGTTTACCTCATAAACAAAGATTAATGCTGATGAAGTTTCGTGTGGACACTTGTACCATCGAGCTAGAAATAAATAGACCGTTTTGGTGTAAGTGCATGAATTAGTTGATACCAAATTTTGAAATACTGTTTTCCACTGTTCCTTTTCTATATCTAGATAATACTACTAGACCAGCTTTTTGAAGAGGCTTAAAATCCTTGACTGCCACCAACGTATTACTTACTGACCTGAAGACATCACTGATGATGTCATCAGATGAAGAGGAGTAACCCTGATATGTTGGCGTTTGCTCTAACACAGTCAAGAGAGTTATATCCCCAGACCATTTTGCCAGATTGTCTCTATCAAGTTGTCTTTTTCTTGGCACGGTTTGCCCGATGATTTTTTCTTTAATTTTATCTGGCAGTCAAGGGGTTAAGCGTAGCGATACAGGTATACAGTATTTAACCCCAGGGCTGATTGAGATGGTAACAGTTGTCCGTTTCCATTTTGGCGCATGATCTCTGGTAGTTAGTGGGTATTATCAAAGACTGTACAGGGGAAGAAAAACATCCGGTCTCTTTTCCCTATATGAGTAGTGAGGACAGAAACACTGGTTATGTCCTTTTGAAACGTGACACATTTTACACATCGATAGGCCAGTTGAATTCTCCGTTCAAGTTCCAGTCCGAGTTTTTGGATAGCCTCCACTGTGAATAGTGTACACGTCCGCACTAACGATAACTCTATCAGCCCGGTTCGCCGAGCTTTTAAGTAATCCATCTTACCCTTTTAGAATATCTTTGGTATTATATAATCGTGTGGGCTTAAAAAAAACACCGCGAAACTGATTTGCCTCATTATTAGAAGAATTTAAAACACAAAATAATGAGCTTACTTCGAAGCTTTCGGGGGGCATTTCGCTCGCTTCGTCATTTGTCTCTTTGGGAGGCGTCTTGCACTGTGGCAATGCTATCGAGTTTCCATGATAGAAAAGCGCGTTCCTAACGACTCCCTGGTGAAAAAACCCCTTAATTGGAACATTTTGTAATTCGCTGTGTGTGACCTTAGCGATTGAGTTTATTTCGTCCTAATAGTTCCTAATTAACAGAAATGAGAGATCGTATCTAGCCTTTATGCAGACATTTAAAACATAAGGTTAGAAAAACGTGAAATTGCAAAGAAATGCGAAAAACATATTGGCTTAAGTTTCTAAACAGAGAAGATGCAATTTGTTCAGATCTAAGCAATTTCTCTTAAAATATAGGCCTATTATTGGTTATTTATTCTGTTATCTGGAAGGCCTTTCGGTGACAAAACTAATGATGCAGGCTAATTTTCTAACATGCTCTGGATACAAATAAAGGATGTAACATCACCGCGATTCATGTATAAAATATTTCCAATTTATTTGAACACTGAAAATGTATGTTTACATGCATTTCTTTTCCACTTTTTTCTCAGTTTTTGTCGGTGGATAGACAGAGAGATAGACGGATAGACAGTTGAGTAGATAAAGAGATAAATCGACATCTGTGTGTTTGATGAAGCGTGTGTGTATGTGTGTGTATGCGTGCGCGTGCATGCGTATAGGCCTATTTTTGTGTGTGTGTACAAGTATGCGCGCGCATGTGTATATATGTGTGTGTTTGCTTGTTTGTGTGTGTGTGTATATGTGTGTGTGTGTGTGTGTGTGTGTGTGTGTGTGTGTGTGTGTGTGTGTGTGTGTGTGTGTGTGTGTGTGTGTGTGTGTGTGTGTGTGTGTGTGTGTGTGTGTGTGTGTGTGTGTGTTTATGTTGATTGTAAAGCGCTTTGTGATCTATATAAAACGCTCTGTAAATAACCATTTATTATTATTATTTCATAAATAAATAGATAAATAGATGGATAGTTAGCTAAATAGATATAGTCTAGAGACAAATGGAGAGAGAGAGAGAGAGAGAGAGAGAGAGAGAGAGAGAGAGAGAGAGAGAGAGAGAGAGAGAGAGAGAGAGAGAGAGAGAGAGAGAGAGAGAGAGAGAGAGAGAGAGAGAGAGAGAGAGAGAGAGAGAGAGAGAGAGAGAGAGAGAGAGAGAGAGAGAGAGAGAGAGAGAGAGAGGATAGATAGATAGAGAGAAAGGAAGAAACAAAGAAAGAAAGACAAATACATGAATAGGTGTCAGAGCACAATACCAAAAAATACGGGATCCAGAGAGATAAACAGAAAGGGAATGAGATAGACAAAAACAAATCCTGAAAAAAATCATAGAGAAAAAAAGAAAGATATAGACAAAGACAGAGAGACAGAGAGACAGAAATAGAGACAGAGACAGATATTGCGCATTAATTGACATCTGCTCTTTAACTTGTTTCCTTTTCAAAATTGAGTTTTGAATCGACTTTCTGATGAGCAATTTGATTAATTAACTAGCAGGCAACATTGGTAATTGACTTCGTTCTGCCTTCGTAATTCCAATTAACAACAATCTTAACGATAATGCGAATGAAAAAAACTAATCTTAAATAATTGACGAAAGGGCATCGAAAGAAAACTAAAACAAAGAGCAGTTCTAGCTCAAGTTTCAAACTTGAGAGCACAATTGGCAGATTTAGACATTTCTCTACATAGAGATCATATATCTTTCTTGTTGGGCCATCAAGAGGTCATGTAGTAAAGAATCAGAACTCAGGAATCATCAGATAAAGAGTAGCATTATGTAGTTTCCAGATCAATCTTGTTTTCGAATTGACTTTTTTCAGATTCTCCATAGGTTAGCTCATGTCCCACCTCTGCCCTGAAAAAAGTTCAGTTGTCCTTTCTGACGACACGTTTTGTTGAGATAATGACAAAGAAGATCCTATGCCGAAACAATGTCTGTGTCTCTTTTTTTTTGTCAACAAGAAAACTCAGCTGTGAACAGATGTTTAAATTTAAGCAATTATGGTGGATTAAGAAAATACTATAAAACATTTCGCTATTAGATTATGTTCATTTTTGGAGTTAGTTTAAACGTTCATTGAGATGCAAGATTTAAAAAATAGTTTGATTTGTTACACAGGCCATTTTTTAAATTTCTAGGTTAACTGTAAAACATATATAAACAGATTGTCAGGAACTTTATAAAGAGTTAGGGTATAGTGTTACAAAGACTGTTTCAAAAGTTCCTGCCAGCGCGTTGAGTTCAAACTCTGTTCTTTTGGGTGCGCTGTCTTCATCCTTCATCAGTGTTTATAAAACTGCATAATATTATTCCGCAGTTTCTCTTCTTCTATCTCACTTCTGTTTTCTCTTCATTAGCAGATGATGATGATGATGATGGTGGTGGTGGTGATGGCAAGGAAGGACAATAAAACAGAGAAACGGTTGAGAAAGTGAGAAGTGTGTGTGTGTGTGTGTGTGTGTGTGTGTGTGTGTGTGTGTGTGAGGGGTGGGGGTGGGGGGGTGGTGGTTAGGAGTGAATGACAGAAAGCTTTCAAGGCGATGAGATGAAGTCCCTGGTATGATGAAGGATTTAACAGCGTCATCGCTGTGACTGTGACAGACTACTGACAGCTGTTCTCTGGGTGCAGGGTGTGTCACGGTGCAAATTCTGGCCACTGAGTTAAATAATGAGAAAGGTGATAGGTCAATGTGTGTATGTGTGTGTGTGAGTTTGTGTGTGCGCGCGCGCGTGTGCGTGCGTGATTGATTTTTTTAGTGTGTGTGTGTGTGTGTGTGTGTGTGTGTGTGTGTGTGTGTGTGTGTGTGTGTGTGGTGTGTGTGTGTGTGTGTGTGTGTGTGTGTGTGTGTGTTAGTATAGACAGCCAAATAAATCCAAGATTAAGAATGTGATCAACTGATCATTGAATGATGCGCAACCTTTCACAAGTTTCCATTGAAAGCTAAACATAACTCTCACGACAACCATACGAACAACCCGACCAGGGGAACTAAAGGAACACTTTAACATGACATGTTCCCCATAGAATGAAGAGAGACACGGAACATGAAAAGGTACAAGAAAGCCGGAGTAGTCAAATCAAAGACACCAAGAGCTTACTCAGTTTGCTCTGAGTGTCTTTGGTCAAATGGAAGTAGAGGAAGGGAGCCATGTAGTTGTTTCACAGTGAACGAGAAAGCGTAAAAAATGCACGTTGATTCCATCTGAGATCTCTCGTTTCCTGAAACATTCCCTCTCTGTTCGTATCTGTCTTGCCATCTCCCACAACTATCCATTACCCGTCAGTAGACCATGTCTATCTGCTCACCTTCAATCGACCGTCTGCTGGTACGCTAAGGTCGAGGGCGATACGGCTTGTCGTATGACGTAACGTGGGGTACGTTTCTAATTAGCTCATTCTACCCCATTTACGAGTATACTCGTAAACTCACGCCAACCATATCTGCCCGTTTACGAGTTAACTCGTAATACCAACCCATCTTCAAATTGAAGCGTTTAGCTTGGTTCTCATCCTCAAATTGTTCACTTTGGTAGATTTAGCCTGTTTACAGACACTTCCGTTCCGGTCATGCTCAGATGTTTATCGATCAGAGCTCTCTGCACAGCTGGGCCAGGGAAGATAAATGCGGCTGAACGAATGTGGTAGAATGTGTCCATGAATCACAACAAACTGAACTAGAAGGACATTTAGGAAACTACAGAACCAAAGTCAAACGCCAAACTAGAAGATTCAATTCGTGTTGTTGAAATGTTTCTTCGTGAAGATTTGGCTCCAACCTGTAAGCAAGAAATCTGAGCCATATATGAATGTTTTGCTTACGCACAAGCAGACTGTCTATAAGAGGCTACGCCTAATTAGACGTTAAGCCAACCAGAAAGAGAGAGAGAGAACAAGCAGACACAGAAACAGACACGCACATGCCATTTATGTACTTTCAAAGCATTTCTATTCCTGTGGTTTTTGTGTGTGTTTTAAACACACTCGTTTGACAGATAACGAATGTTCACATACACACCTTTAATAACTATTGAACACTACCAAGCAGTATCGACAAAATACTGAATCGAAACATACATAGCATCACTATTCCAATTTTATGCTTTTCTGTCTGTTAGTTAGTGAATGACATTTTTTTGAAACGTTTTGAATCTGTGTTTGTCAAACCTGCAGGGAAGAATGTAAGCATCGAAGAAGCATTGATCCCCAGTCTACTGTCTAACAATGCCCCATGCCTGAGTGAAAGTGTTTCACTTTGACATTTAAAGGTGGACCCTGACGGATGAGGTTTTGCAAGAAACACGTCGAGATCACCAGAAAGACAGCCTTTGCTAGGATCGGAACACTCACTTTGCTCTGGTTTCCTAGAAATTAAACCGTCAAAACGTCGATTCCCCCTTGGCGGAGATGCCGGAGAGAGTAGCCATTTTGGATGGGGTGCGTGGAGTTCACTCACTGCGGTTGAAGTGTTTTCTTTTTTTAGTGCAGTAAAAACAAAAACCACTGCAGTTATTTCATGTGTTGTGAGCGAAACTCCTTTAGATAAACTGCATAAAAAGAAAAAAAAGAAAGCAAAGTCTTGTATTGCAAAATATTCGTGCAAACGAATTGGCGGCCATTAGAAAAGAGACGACACACGTCTTCTCTTTGGGTGAAAGAATTTGACTTCCAACACCTCCGCCAAGGAGGAATAGCCGATTTGACGGTTTGATTTCTAAGAAACCAGGCCAAAGTGAGTGTTGCAATATCTGTAAAGGGTGTTTTCCTGGTGCTCTCGACGTGTTTCTTACAAAAACTCATCCGTCAGGGTCACCCTTTAAACGAAGAGCTATTTACAGTTATTTCATGCAAGGTAGAGCTACACGTTTATACACCATTTGGGACAGCTCTCCGCGAATATCACCAGTTGAAATCATCTTACAAATAGGGTGGAGACCTTGGGGCAGTGGGTGGATGCCTCGTGCCGCCATACGGGGAGCTGGACGACCCCGCCCCCTACAAAAGTCTCTCCCCGTGGGGATACCGGGGGTCTTTCGTAAAAATAGTTCCCCCACCTTCTGGAAGTTCTGTGCTTGTAACTTCCTCTATTCTGCCACTCTCTTTGACTCTGCCTTTTCCCTTTGCTTTCCATCATCTACTATCTTTCTGACTTAATGGCTCATTCTCCTGTTTAAAAAAAAAAATCTTCCAAATAATGTTTCTCCTTTGAGCTCCTCCGAAATCGGAATGTGTCGGCTGTACGCAGCGAGGAGACCAGCGAAAACTGAAAACTCGACACATACGTACCTTACCCATTATGGACATATGGCCTGGGAACGCAGAAGAAGAAGAAGAAGAAGAAGAAGAAGGATGGAGAATCTATTAGTGACAAAACCGTTCTGACTTGAGCTTTGACCTTTACAGATTCGTTCATTTCTCCCTGACCACTTACCCACCTCCCTTCCCGCACCCACTACTCTGCCCCCCTTTCGCCATTACCACCCACCTACTTTCCAGCTAGCAATCAGCTGACCCAATCAGTGGAGAGCGGTAAATGGCCACTGAAGGTGAACAGGAACCATCCATTTTCCTGTGGCCAATGGATTCTGCGGCATAACTCATGGGACGAAGGATGAGATGAAGGGTACGGATGGGATGTCTGGCATTGAAATCTTCGAAGGAATTTTCTTTCTCCTTTTAAAATAAGAGAAAAAGTCAAGAGACGAAACGTCGGGGAAATTTTAACCAAGCTTGTTTTTTGTCAGCTGTTCGAATGTTGTATCCTTTTATAACAATATCGAAGCATCAAAATCAATTAATGCTCAAACAAGTTCTAAAACAGAGCATTTTTGGCCGCATAACACGGGAGATCACTCACTATACGGGCACATAATTATTACTTCCCTTTGTCAAAAGAAGGCAACGGATTTTTCTTTCTCCTTTTAAAACAATATCGAAGCATCAAAATCAATTAATGCTCAGACAAGTTCTATAACTGAGCATTTCTGGCCGTACCACGGGAGATCACTATACGGGCACATAATTATTACTTCCCTTTGTCAAAAGAAGGTAAAAATCTGTGTTTAGCCGCGCGCGGGCGAGAAACAGAGATAAATATACAGAGAGAAATAGAGTGAGTTTGGCGTTGCTAAGAAACTGCTTTCAAATTAAACGGGATTTGGTGTCAAGGGCAAACAGCTAAACTGCTCATTAAAAGCTGAAACAATTTAGGTATGAATTACACGGTCTGCAATGTCTCCTCTGGTAAGTCGCTTAGTGATAATATAATATTCACCGATTCCTTTAAATTGTTAAAACTACGATTTCGACAAGGCAACCCCCAAAAACCCCCAACAAAAACCAAAACCAAAACAAAAACACACTAAAAATGTATTGAAAAACATTTCTAAAGGCATGTAACCCTAGGACATGTTGCGGACATAAACATCTATAGGCCCAATTCTGCTTGACCTAACTCCCACTTTTTATTACTTTTACCCTGAATGGTCTTGTCAGATACAAGTTGATGCATAGCATGCCATGTTTTGAGTGTTATTTATTGAGAAAATATGTGTATGGGCATGTTTATTTTGTAACTAGTTTTGTTCAACCTGCATCAATGAAAATCTGTTTAACGTCCTCCGGTCTGGAACAGACACATAAGGGACATTAGTAGATATAAATATGCTGGGAACGATCCTGGAGGCAATGCCCGGAGGCAGTAAGGCACAAGTAAAGCCCCAACACTTTAACAATATAGATAAGTATGATTGTAAACTATAAAACTGCATCAAGTATCCCGACTGGAAAATAAATACACTTCAGCACAGTGGTGGCTGTCGGTACAGCGAATGCCAGTTAACGCACAGATACCTGGGATATGACAACAACAACAACAACAACAACAACAACAACAACAACAATTCTGATGACATAGAACAGTAACAAAGAAAGCGAGTCGTCAGATATTAAGGAGAATATAAACTTGCTGAAACAAACAACAAACAAACAAACAAACAAACAAGAGAGAAGAGACACTTTATGCAGAGTTTGCATCAGTATGACATTCCCATGAAAGACCTTGTTTAATGCATCATTAATCTCAGCATCTTTCGTAGAGGCTTATGAAGCCAAAATGGAGTCCATTGGACCATAAAGATAAACTCAAATGAGATGAAGGCAACGGAAGATGAACAAATCAACAGAAAACAACACACCTAAAACTGAAATAAAAGAAAGAGAAGCAAAACAAGACGACAAAAAAACCTACTCTGTATTACATGGAATCATTTAATAAAAACGAGCAGTTTGCGTTTTTATTTATCATAAAACACGCACGCATCACCTTCATTGATATAAAGGCAGCATAATGAATGCCATTAAGCAAGACGGCATGTTAATCATCAAGTTATAACCGCATGTCATCTCTTTTTGACGCAAGAAGCAAGCACGCTCCAAAGCCTTTCGCCTGATTCAGTATTATGGAATTAGGAAGGGTCTTTAGCAGAAAATGAGTCCTGGAAAATGAAGAACAAACAAAGAAAAAACAATATTTATAAGAAATCAACTGGCATAATATCCAAACCAAGTAAACAAGCAAACCAACCAACATGATAATGTGACATCATGTCGTTGCAACTGAAGAAGCACAATCTTTAGACAAAAATAATTTATTGACTTAGGAAAAGGTTCAGGACAACATTTATTAACCGTGAAAATCAACCAACCAACACACAAACAGGCCTCTCAATATACAAAAAACCCACACCAAATAATCCAACAACAACAACCACAACAAAGCAATCAACGAACAAATTTGGCAAAGATTCTTTGGCAAAATGTATCTTTTCACACAAGTCATGACTCATGATATGTTTGTCAGCTAAAAACAAGACTGAATAGTTTTAAATGAAATGTATTCTTTTGTACCGCGCGTGTGTAGGTATGTGTGTGCGTATGTGTGTGTGTGCACGCGCGCGCGTGCGCGCGCGTGGTGTGTGTGTTTATATATGTGTGTGTGTGCGAGTATGTGTATATGTAAGTACATGTATAATTGAGTGTGTGTGTGTGCGCGCGCGCGTGTAAATCCATACATTATAAGCGAAGACACCGATGAAGTTTATCGATGTTGTGATTCTCTCTCTCTCTCTCTCTCTCTCTCTCTCTCTCTCTCTCTCTCTCTCTCTCTCTCTCTCTCTCTCTCTCTCTCTCTCTCTCTCTCTCTCTCTCTCTCTCTCTCTCTCTCTCTCTCTCTCTCTCTCTCTCTCTCTCTCTCTCTCTCACCTCCCTCTCTCTCTTTCAAGTTTTCCTTCCACATTCTTTCAAAATGTTTACTGATAAATGTTGCATAATCCATGTGCATACATCTATAAACACAGGTTTCGCGTAATCAATCAACAAACAAGCGTGACGAAGTTCTTCCCTTAAATAACTAAATAAGTATATAAAAAACAAAACAACGAATGATTCCAAAATTACGCGAGAGAAAACTGCTAAGCAAACAAAGAACTATGCACACGCATATTTTCAAAACCAACTTAGAATATTGTCGCTCGAAGGCTTTCCAAGTGTACTCTATTGTAACGGTAAAAGGTTATCAGACAGACAGGGTGAATCTTCAGGTTATGCTACCTTTCGAAATCTTATATGTGACCCAGCACCACGAAAGGTACATTAACGCATATTTCTTCTTTTTTCCGGGTCCTATTTAAAAAAAACAAATTGACAATTATTAATCCAAAGTTGATAAAAGAGACCAAACCCAACTCCCTGGCTTTTCAATTTGTGTGTGGGGTTTTACCTTAGAAAGTTGAGTTGAAGGAAAGAATAACACTTCATGGTATTTCCTTTTCATATACCAGCCAGCCAGAGTCTGAGTGTTGGGGCGGAAAGATAACAACGAGACAAATGTAAAAGACACGTGAGTGGTATAGGAAGATGGCTTTAAAAAAACAGAATAACATATGTGACACAGCACACGAAAGGGACATTAAGTAACAAAATGACTATTCTGATAACATTATACATTTACCAACTTCAAACAATTCTCTTTCTGATGATACAAGAACCATTCTTGTATCTTTATCCGTTCTAAAGTTATGGGCATTTAAAGTTAGAAGGGTGAGCATCGGCCATTTTGAGAAAAATCAATCTAACGTTTAGCCTAGCTGAAGAAAAAGCATTGACCTACTCGTTTTAACCCTTTCGCCGCCAGCCATTTTTCAGCAAACAAAAATACCATTATACTTAACTGAGTAGAGAAAAAAAAAATCATCTGCAATAGTGGGGATTCCTCTATGACATATAAAGTGAGGCCTATCCTTATCTCCCAAAATTAAGAAAATAGGGTCTTTGGAAAACAGATTTGATGCCTTTTAGTGACATGGGTGTTAAACCATTGTGGTGCATAAATGCGACATTGGCGGTGAAAGGGTTAATGTACTTATAAGACCATTTAGAGACCACATGTGATATTGTCCTTTAGAAATATGAAAGATAAGATGTTAGAGAACACGAAAATACCCATAACTCAAAATTGACAAAAACTGATATTTTGTTTAACTTCCAAAACTGAGAGAAACTAGCCCTGTTCCCATTAACTGCTTCGCAAACTAAGCTCATAGGGAGTGGAATTCACAAGTTTAGTACTGTTGAAAACCCCCCAAACATTCTAAACCCTACCTTTTATATCTCTCTCTTTCTCTCCCTTCTTCTCTCTCTCTATGTCCAGTATTGTGAATCTGTTCTGATTTGTTTTTCTTGAGCAAAATCTGTTCATTTCACACAAATAAAAAAATGGTAAAAATTACAAACCCTGACGGTTTATTTTCAAATACTGTCTGCAGCTCATTTCATGCTCATTAAAGAGTTTGTTTTATTCTTCATTCTCAAGCACACATTTTCCCTTCACAAAATGGCCAATGGAAAATTGACAAGCGACGAGAAAACAAAAGCGCGACAAGCCGAACAAATGAAAATATTTTAAAAGTG
>CM065680.1:84557619-84570119 GCA_017654935.2 Phymorhynchus buccinoides | reverse complement strand
ATGTACTTGCAATCTTTTTTTTCTCCATATATGTACGCGTGTCCATTGATTGATTGTTTTTTCAAAAAATCTTTTATGGTTCGTTTGTTCTTTCTTATTGCCTGAGGACATGGTGCAAAAAAGCTGATTCACGTTATCCAGTTTCCTTGAACAAAAACAAATCGTATTCGTACTCGCATTCGCATTCTCTCTCTCTCTCTCTCTCTCTCTCTCTCTCTCTCTCTCTCTCTCTCTCTCTCTCTCTCTCTCTCTCTCTCTCTCTCTCTCTCTCTCTCTCTCTCTCTCTCTCTCATCGTCTCTCTCGATGTCTGTGTCTGTGCCACTTGGTTTTTTCCTCCACATTTCAAGCTCGTAGTAATTTACATGTCCAGATTACTGTCCGAGCCTTTGAGAGACATTTACATAATATTCATTTTGTTTTGTGTTTTAGATTGCAGTTTTTTTCCTTCTTCGAGTATTGAAGGCATTTAACCCTTTCCCCGCCCTCCCACCTAATACCTTTCTCACATTTCTATAGTGTTCAGGCATGGAATATTAAATTATGAAAAAGTATGCGATATTAGGGTAAGACGGGGTAAGAAGCCCATGGGCGGGTAAGAGGCCCATGCCAGTTATTTCATGAAATAAAGAAAATTTCAGTCACATTTGCACATGAGACGAACGTTAACATTAACACTCGTCTCATGGGCAAAATTGGACTGAATTTGTCTTTATTTAATGATATAATTGGCATGGGCTTCTTACCCACCCATGGGCTGTTTACCCCGTCTTCCCCTATGCAAAATTGTGCATTACTATCGTCAAAAATGCAGATTTTTTGTATGGTTTTCTCTGCTGTTGATAAAAAAAAGAAATCATCAAATTGGCTCATTTAAGGTACTGTCTTAATTGGTCTCCAATCGGCGTAATGTTGTGCAGACTATTTTTATATTGCGTAAGAGTTCTGACCTTGGGCTATAATATTACATCATCAGGAAGTGTAAAAATGTCAGTTTAAGCACCTAAAACGGTGTCTGAAATTCGCAGCAAGTAGTACTTAACATTTGTTGAGTAGTACATACACTTTAAAGCAGAGTTACTTCTTCCCTTTTTATTCCCTATCTGCCTTTCAGCGCCATCTTCATAACACCCCCAGCATACACATGCTACGATCTTGCTACGTCCTCCACGATCATCCAGAACGTGGCGGATCGTAGCGTGGTCGTGGCGCAGCGTACTGTAGTCGGGCGCAACGTAGTAAGATCGTGGTGGGGTCTTGGTTTGAGCGTGGAGAGGATGGTGCGCAACGATATCGCTACGCGCATTTTGAACATGCTCAAACACATGTAGCAAGGTCGTGGTAAAACAAAAGGGAAGTATGACCACATCGTAGTGAGAACGGGGCCATCGTACTGGCAGCGTGGTGAGTGCATGGACAGCCGAAGTAGTGCCAGACTACTGAGAATGTAGCAAAGGAGGACCTCACTCACGCTGACTCCGCGACTAAGAGAATAGTGTTGTCAGTAAGGGGCTTAGTAGGTGGTGTCCTGAACAGGCTCCGCTGAACTCCACCGAAGTGACTCAGCAGCAGTGCAGTGTCTCATCGGTTGGTTGCCTCCAGGCGGCCTAACATAGATTCGCTCCCCTTGGACTGCTGGTCTCGGCTGCTAAGACCTGGACAAGCTGGGGTGTAGCTGCGAATTGGGATTCGGAATGAGCGGCATGGGAGCAACGCCACTGTACGGCCCAGAAAATGGGACAGCAAAAAGAAAGAAAGAAAAGAGAATGTAGCAGCGGCATAGGACCGACGGCAAGAGCGTGGCTTAATCTGCAATTTGTGGGTCTCCACTCCTCAGATCGTTGTGAGGTCGTGGTTGCAGTCACGCTTGAAGAGGATGTCCACGACCTCGCCACGTTCTCTAAAAATGTAGAGCTTGGTGAGCACACAGTGGGGTCTTCATTATGCGTGGTGGGGACCAGAAATCTATGGTGTCATCCTTCCCTACCCCTCTTTGCTCCACTCTGTCCTTTTCTATGCCATGCCATCTGCAGCCAGCCAGGGCTTTTAGTGCCGATTGATGCAGACGCTGGGCTTTGGTTCTGTTAGTCTGGAACAACCCATAAGTCGCTTACTTAGTTACTTCTCCGTGTGGAAGAAAATGAAATCGATCAGAGCTTTCTACGACTGGCATAGCGAAATTCCAACTTTGCGTATAATTATAGAGTCTAGAGACTATTATTGGGGATTAACGTTCAGATGATTTTGAACTTTTAGAAATAATGATTTTAATCGCTGTTATTTTTTCCTTTAAAAATCGGTCCATGCATGTTTCATTTTCCGTGCAGGACCAACTTGGATGTATTTTGTTGTCGTCGTTAGCTCTTGGTGTGGATTCCAGCCAGTTCAGAGCTTTGGATCTTTAATGGAACAGCAACAACTGAGCATGCTTTACCGATAGAGAAAAAAATATCTATGCTTTCCGTCTATTAAAACGAGGATGAAATAAACCACACTGACTACACAGGACAATTAAAAATCACTCTTAAAATAAACGCTCAAATTTGTTATGACCGCCTCGGATTATCAAACTTGTTCAAGAGAAACTGGTTGTAAATTTCACTAAACTGAATTTTTACAAAATGAAATTTCAGTAAAAATGCAGTAGACTGAAACTCACATTTTCGCCAGATAAAATTATAAAAAAAGTTTGCTAAGGCCTTTAGGCGTGTGCATATGGCTGGTACCCACGTGTCGTCATATCCGGCCACAAGGAGCGTGCCATATTATGGGAGACCGCCATCTTAGTCAGTAACTTTGTTTGAAAAATGCCAGATCGATGCTGTTTACACACAAATCTGACTAAGATGGCGACACTTCCGTTGGATGCGCACGCAGGTGGGGGGGGGGGGGAGCCATACTAAATCAATAAAGAGACCTGGCATTATGACTGGGAAGTTGAGGCACACACACGCACAGACACACAACAAAAACTGACACATAAAAGCAATACTACCCAGAAGGAAAATATAACAAAGCAAGGTCACACACACCAAGTTCAAGGTCAAAACGGCGATAATTATTGCGCGGATGCCTTCCTCTCATGGTGACACACCACCACACAAGATGTGAAGCGATTCTGTCAAGCGGTTCGGGAGATATCCTTGGGACAGACAGAAAAACAACAACAACAAAAACAAGAAACAAACAAACAAAGAAACATACACAAACGAATGCACACTCCTTTGCGATCGTAGATCGGCAAAGGACAATGAGGAACCCATATAGATTTGTTTTTAAAAATCTCTGACCGTTCCCGTTCGGCCCCCTTCTCTCACATTAAAAAAAGTTACGCCCCTTATTGTTTGACACAATGCATTGAAATGCAAGGGAACAGCTAATTGGGAAACAGCTAATTATAGTATTAAAAATACAATCCTGTCATTTTTTTTACATTTTCTTAAAGCTCTAATTGAAACAGCGGGTCTATTCTTGATTATGAAGGCTCAAAACGTCACCCCTAATTAAAGCATTGTGCGAAGAATGTGTGTAATTAATAACATAGGCCCAAGTGCAAACAGAAAGTTAGACAAGCTTACAAACGTGCACATCCACACACAACCACTCACACATAGCATGTTTCTGCGGATGTATGTTGTATAAAGAGACGCAGAGACATGCTCAGACACCGTAAACCCTCATGCACAAACACCCAGCCCCCCCCCCCCCCCCACATATATATATATGTACACGTACTCGCACACTCATACACACACACACACACACACACACACACACACACACACACATACACACAAATACACACACGCACATACACGTACGCACGCACGCACGCACGCACGCACGCACGCACGCACGCACACACACACACACACACACACCTTCAAAGTTCAGTACAGTTTACAGCTTTAAATTATCAGTTCAACAATTACATAAACAGTATTTGTGAATAACAATAACAATAATAGCATCACCAAATGCCCTGTAAATGAAACCGACGATTACGAGTCCGATGAAATTCTGTTTAATGTCCTCCGGTCTGGAACAGACACATATGGGACATTAGTAGATATAGATGGTGGGAACGATCCCGGAGGCAATGCCCGGAGGCAGTTCAACACCAGGAAAGTCCCGAATTTTTTAACTATACAGATGTGTATGTACGATTACGAGTCCCCACTGCCCCATCGACCTTATACCCAGTCACCATGGGCCCAGACATAGACCCCTTTGAACTGCCCATCGGGGTCCTTCTGGAGACTCAAATGAAATGCAATCCTAGCCCCTATCGCTTTCTATATTTAAGGTTAATTTTAATCCATGTACACAATTAAGAATACGCATCCAATAATACCACAAAATAGTGGGAGGGAGGTTCGTGGAACAGCCTTGTCGCTACGAACGGATTTTCCCGAATCAGTGCATGACACAAATACGTGTGACAGTCTCGTGACAGTCCTGTGATGAGTGGGAAACCCCGAGGTAGGCTGTTCCATCTTTTCTACTAAATAGTAAATAATGGAATAAATTATTAGTGACAATAAGTACGGAGAGAGCATATTATTTTTATTCAGCTCAATAAGTTGCCAAAATACCGCGTAATATTCGAAGGAGCTAAGACACTGATGGTAGTGGTGGTGGGGTATGGGTGTTTAAGGTACATGATAGCCGATACTTTAATAAAAGGAATAAGAGGCTAATAGTACCTTCTGGTATTTGAAGGTCTGTGTACACGTTAACACTATTCACAATATATTTCTATTTTGTTACACCCGTGCGTGAGGGGAAATATTCAACATTAACAATCAAAGTGTATGACTATGCAAGCGCATGAGAATGTTCGTGTTTCTCTCTCTCTCCAAATTATCCACACCTCACGACACAGACGAACAATCAACAACAGTCCACAAAAGCAGGTAGAATTCAATCCTGGTCAACTATTAAATCAAAAGAAAGTTTCACATTCAATTATCATTCATCATCAGTTCACTCTCCACACTAAATATAAAATTCCTTCGGGTGTTTCGCCTTTTCTTAATATACCTAGAAAAGGGAAACTATTTCAATAACACATTTTCTTAATTAATCCTCAAATTGTCTCCCATTTGAGTTTTCCAAAACCATCTCCATTTACAAGTACACAAGTAGTAGGTTCCTTCGTAGTTATCCAAAACTAACTCATTTTATCTACTACTCAATCCCACAAACCAAACTGGCAGTAAATAGCGCAGGTGCTCCCAGTGCACTCCTGCCGTTTTCTCTTCAACCAGGCCCGCCGGTGCAGAACGAAGTCGCGTCTGCCCGCGTGCATCCTGGTGTTGCCGACTCTGTCACTTTGCTCCAGACCGCCGCACGGAAAGGAAAGTCAGCGCGTCAAAGGAGATGGGGCCCATGCCACTCCACTCTCCTAGCCAGCCACAGAAGCTGAAATGATCGATACCAACCATATACAAGCTATCCAAAATATGTACGTGTTAACAGCCCACGAGACTTACCAACCAAATAGTCTCCTGTTAACAAAGAACAAACCACCATCAAAATGGAACAAACTGATTATTACCAAACAACAACGCACTCAACACAACACCTTGGAACCTGCAAACTATCATTGACTTCTTCCAACATTCACAAAGAGTAATACCTTTGACACACCACCTTGACGTCTATCACAACCAAGTAACGAACTCACCAAACGAAGCCAAAAATTAGAATTCCATACAAGGAATGCAACAACTGTATTCATAGAAATAACAAGAGAGTAAACCCATAGGTACGAACCTGCATCAACAGCAGCTTACAAAAACATAAGTGAGTTGCCCCCGGTCCACATCCCAAAGCTAACAGCTGAGGACCAAAAAAACGCAGTAGCCGATGTGTCCAGTTCAAGACAAACATGGCAACTGAACTCAACTGAACGAAATCCGTCAATACACATCTGCGCGTCACGTGATACGCATACTGCGCTGAGGTTCCAAACCAGAAATATGGCATCACAAAAAACGCCCAAAACACTGCGTAACAATACTCCCCCCTTTATAAAAAACAACAACGACCAAGTTGTTTTTTCCAAACAACGCAGTAGCAGCAGATAACTCACAGAACATTCAAGTCAAGAACTGATCGACCTCAGACCTCGACAACAGATCAGCAAACTGGTTAGAAGAACCCGAAACTGCCTCCAACACAAACGAATATTCCTGAAGGAACAGCGACCACCTGAGCACTCTGGAATTCCGGAAAGTAGACGACTTCAAATAAGTGAGAGGACGATGGTCCGTCTGCAAAACGAACTGTATACCCCACAGAAACCTGGCGAACTTCTGAACAGCCCAAACAATGGCAAGACATTCCCGTTCAATGGTACTGTAGTTTTTCTCCCTATCCAAGAGCTTGCGACTGGCATAGGCAACTGGATGAAGGACGTCATACACACCATGAAACTGCAGCAGCACAGCCCCAAGACCTGTGGAACTGGCATCAGTCCTGAGAACAAACAAAGCACCAACACGCGGCAAAAGCAAGACTGGCTTCTCAGACAAAATTTCCTGAATGCGTACCAACGCCTCGGCACACTGAGGACTCCAAACGATACTGCGAGGAGCGTTCTTAGCTGTCTTGGTCAAATCAGAAAGGGGAGCAGTAATCTCCGAAAAATTGGGGACATATTTCCTATAGAAGCTGAGCAACCCCAACAAAGATCTGACCTGCTTCCGAGTAGTGGGAGTAGAGATCTTCAAAATCTTCTCAATCTTGGATGACTCAGGCCTCACAGTACCAGCACCAACAACATGACCAAGGAACTCAAGAGACTTAAAGCCTGCCTCAATCTTAGACGGACGCACCGTAAGACCATGACTCTGAATCTTCTCTAGCACCTGTCTGACATGGGACAAATGCGACTGCCACGTGACACTACGAATCAGAATGTCATCGAAAAAATTGACGGCAAAAGACTCTTCTAGCTTCAACATGCGCATCATGCGCGCAAATACCGCAGGCGCAGACACCAAACCAAACGGCATACGGACAAACTGAAACAGCCCTAAGTGAGTAGTAAACGCAGTTTTGTGTCTATCTTCTGGCCTAACGACAATCTGCCAATAGCCTTTGGCTAAGTCGACCTTCGTGAAGTACACACCATCGGCAAGAGTAGCGAACAAAGCCTCAACATCTGGAATTGGCTCTGCATCAAATACTGTCACTTTATTGAGAGCCCTATAGTCCACACAAAAACGGCATGTACCATCTTTTTTCCTGACCAACACAACTGGCGAAGAGTAAGGACTACTAGAAGGTTCAATAATCCCCAAATCCATCATCGTGTTGACCTCACGAACCACAACTTCCTTTGCAGCATAAGGAATGTCATAAGCCCTTCTACGCACTGGGACATCAGTAGTGAGAGGAATGTCTATGAACAAATTTCCACTAAACGAACCCGGAGCAGTGGTAAAAACTGGCTCAAAATCACGAAACACATCCAACAACTCATCCTTCTGAGTGGCACTGAGGGAAGGGTCAAAATTAATGGAACCTATATCCTCATCTGGCATAGACGACGCCATGGGAGTCTGCAAAGTGGGAAGGGACACTGAATCATCATCCTCGCGAACAACACCAACAGAGCAAAACTCCGGAACCGAAGTAGGAACTGACTGCACTGATTCCTGGACAGGGGTGTCACTGCTAACACGAGCACATGATTGGGCTTGACTACTGACACTAGCATCGTCACCTGCCAAAGGACTAATCTCAGACCAAGGAACAACCTGACCCTCACACACCAAAACAGCATCGACATCTGAAACAGCCAGAGACTGCGGCCTACGAACATACTGTTTCAACATATTGGCATGGAAAACCTTCACCTTTCCTTTGATCAGCACCTTGTAGTCAGGATGGAAACAATGTACAACGGGAAACGGACCCGACCATGTGGCTAACAGTTTGTTTGAATCTGTCGGCAGCAGCACCAACACCTCATCATCCACTTTGAACTGCCTGAACCTAGCCTTCCGATCAAAGTAGTGTTTGCCCCTCCTAGAAGAACGAGCAGAGTTCTCCATAGCAATCTGACAAGAGTCAGCCAACATGTTCTTCAACTGAAAGATGTATTCATACAATGGCTTAGCGTCCTTATCAACCTGAGTATCCTCGACCCAAGCTTCCTGAAGCAAAGCAATTGGACCTCGCACCTGCCTGCCGAACAGCAACTCAAACGGAGAAAACCCTGTACTCTCTGAAGGAAGCTCACGACAAGCAAACAGCAACGCAGGGAGAAACCTGTGCCAAGACTTTGGTCGAGAATGAATCACCTTCTTAAGCATGGACTTCAGGGTACCGTGAAAACGCTCTATATGCCCATTTGCCTGAGGGTGGTATGGACTTGTTCTAATGCCCTTTGAACCACACAAAGTGTGAAACTGCCTCAAAAGTTCAGACATGAACTGGGAACCCTGATCAGACAAAATCTCCTTGGGAAACCCTAGTCTAGCGAAGATGGAGAGCAGCGCCTCAGCAACTGACACAGCAGAAATATCCTTCAAAGGAACTGCCTCAGGGTACCTAGTGGCAACATCAATAAGAGTCAAAATGTAGCGATGACCCTGATCCGAAGGAGGCGACAAAGGACCAACTAAATCGATCGCGACCCTCTCAAACGGCACTCCTATCTGCGGAACACTAGACAGAGGAACTGGTGGTACCCTACCTTTGGATACGGTCTTCTGACAAGCATCACAAGAAGTGACGTACTTAGCAACATCTACCGTAACGCCTGGCCAGTAGAATTTTGTGAACAGTCTAGCCAAAGTACGACGAACTCCACAATGTCCTGCCAACAAGAGATCATGTGACACTGTCAACACAGTAGGTCGAAGGCTAGTAGGAACCACTACCTGATCAAACTCTTGCTCACCTTTCTTGAAATGGCGAAACAACACTCCATTGGAAACATAGTAGTAGTGACTACCTCCACGAACCGACTTGACTTCACCAGAAGATGCCTGTGCAAAACACGACTCTATCGACTGATCCTTTCCTTGCAAATCGATCAAATCTGCACGTGAAACCTTGAGATCAGCAGCCACACTCTCAAGAGACTTCTGTTCTACCACATGCTTAGCTCTAGCCCTTGTCACTGCGGCAAAAGAATGAACATCCTCCACACCATCCTGAGTGACCTTCTCCTGAACACATGGAATATTGCCAATAATGAGATCAGCAACTGGGTTATCCAACACACAACAGATCAACTGACCCTCAAAATATGGGCAGACAACATCAACTTTGGCCAAGGGAAACACATCGACTCGACCACCAAACGACATGCACCGCACCGAACGACCCACCAACTGTGCAGAAGTCACTAACCGTTTACGCACTCCACAAATGGTAGCTCCTGTATCACGCAAAACCGAACAGGGAACCTGGTTTACTGAACCTGACTCAAGATTCAACTTGCCTGTAAAACCATCAGCCACGGAACAAGCAACCACATCATTAGCTGACTGAGACCCAACACTGGAACAAAAACCAGCCTCAACACCTTCAACGACAGATGCGACGTTAGCCTGACCAACAAAAGGACACCTACCAGGCGGATGACTGAGCGAGCAACGCTTACAAGAGTTAACACCACTCTTCCAAGGACAAGAGTAAATGAAATGACCCTTTTCCTTACACATATGACAAACAGCATCACACGCGTTACCTGCACCTCGTCGCGCACCTCGCTGACGTGAAGTGAAAGAACCACCCCGTGGACCTACATTCTGCGTCGAGTAACCACCACCAACGGACGACTGGGCCTGACCTCCGAAACCACCTCCTCGTCCACCAAATGACCGGTATGAGCCACCTCGGTGACCACCACCAAAAGGCTTCCTGAAAACAGAAGACTGGTTATGGTTAAACCTGTTTGACTGGCCATACTCTCCAGGTGAACTACCATCACGACCTGACTGAGACGCATAGCCTACACCAACAAAGATACTAGACTGAGATTTAGCAGCTAGGTTTTTGCTAGGATGCGCACGCCTGTAAGCTTCAGCAGCTTTGACCATCTCTCCAAAATCTGAAAGACCCTTTTCAGAAATGAAGGTTGCTACATCAGAAGAAACACTTGTTAAGAACTGTTCAGCCAACACAAGATTCCTCAATTGACCAAATGTAGTAGACTGGGAGAGACCAATCCACCTGTCAAACAGCCGTTGTAACTCAATCGAGAAAGTATCAAAGTTCTCACCTGACTGAAGACGGGACTCACGGAAACGTTTCCTAAACCCTTCTGGCGTACACTGGAACTTACGGAGCAGCGCCTCTACGAGAACATCGTAGCCGACCGAGCTATCACCCTCACAGAGACTGTGGTACAACGTCAACGCAGGACCTTCCAACAAAGCAGATAAGTACATTACCCACAAATCTTTGCTCCAACCAAACGCTTTAGCATGTGTCTCAAAACGAAACAAATAACTGTCAATGTCATCAGTTTTGTCCTTGAAATGGGGAAGTCTTGGTAAATTTGGTCGATTTACATTTGTACTCTCAGTTTTATCAGCCTTGGGCTGAACATTACTAGCCCGTGCATTTTCCATTTCTAATTGGAAACGTAATTGAGCTTCTTGACGTTTTGTTTCTGCTTCTAATTCAAGCCTTTTTGTTTCTTAGCTTCTACGTTTAGTCTTTTAGTTTCCTCCTGCTCTTTTCTACTATCAGCTTCTAATTTAGCATTTTGCCTTTTAGTTTCCTCTTTAGCTTTTTCATTTTGTCTTTTAGTTTCCTCTTCCTCTTTGAGTTTTTCCATCCGTTCCTTTCCTAATTGCTTATCTCTTCTTTCAAAGCAACGTTCAACATACTCTAATAGCTTTTCTTCCTCTAACCCAAAAGCCTTACCCCGTTTAAGATAAACTTCGAAATCAGCATCATCCCCAAGGTTACTTTTGCTTTCTTCACTTTTCCCTTCCATGATGCAATATCAATCAGAAAAACAACAACCAGTATGTATAAACAACAAACTAAGCAAAGTTATCAAAACATACAAAATCCTCTAAACAAATATGAAAATATCACTTCAAAGAGGACTAGTTAAACATTATAAGACTTGGGGTTTTTTTTTATATCAAAGAGGACTAGTCAAACATTACCACTTTTTTTTTTTTAGTCACAAAATTGAAAGTAAAATTGGCAATATAAAAAAAAAAAAAAATTGCACAAAGAATCAAAATACAAAATGTTCAATACTAACCACAACCCCCCAAGAACTGAAAAGATAGAAGCAAAAGTTAATAAAAAGCAATAAGATTCACAAATTAACAATCACCACAATTCAAACACACTATGCATGCACTCGCACAACAAATCACTATGTATGAATAACTAGAAAAAAAAACAGGATTGAATCCTAAACTCTCATACACCTTACTCACTGGAGGAAAGCAACCCTAAGATAGTGCCACAGACAGCAAAATTAAAAATAGGAACGCAGAGCAGAGAAATGAAAAACAAGGCTGTAAACAGAACAAACCCCAAAAGAAAGACCAGGGTAGCTAGTCCCTCGCACTGTCAGAAAAACAAAATATTTACAAGACAGCACCCCGTTACTCTGGAGACGGGTACCTACAAAACTCCTGCTAAACTCATAAACAACAAGCAAAAAACAAAATTATTAGCACATCATATATAGGTCAATGGATAACCAGATAAACAATATCCAAGATACAAATACTCAAACAAAACACGCAGAGGCCGAGCAAACAGACAGAGAGAAAGTCGGGGTCACCAAATGTTACACCCGTGCGTGAGGGGAAATATTCAACATTAACAATCAAAGTGTAAGACTATGCAAGCGCATGAGAATGTTCGTGTCTCTCTCTCTCTCCAAATTATCCACACCTCACGACACAGACGAACAATCAACAACAGTCCACAAAAGCAGGTAGAATTCAATCCTGGTCAACTATTAAATCAAAAGAAAGTTTCACATTCAATTATCATTCATCATCAGTTCACTCTCCACACTAAATATAAAATTCCTTCGGGTGTTTCGCCTTTTCTTAATATACCTAGAAAAGGGAAACTATTTCAATAACACATTTTCTTAATTAATCCTCAAATTGTCTCCCATTTGAGTTTTCCAAAACCATCTCCATTTACAAGTACACAAGTAGTAGGTTCCTTCGTAGTTATCCAAAACTAACTCATTTTATCTACTACTCAATCCCACAAACCAAACTGGCAGTAAATAGCGCAGGTGCTCCCAGTGCACTCCTGCCGTTATCTCTTCAACCAGGCCCGCCGGTGCAGAACGAAGTCGCGTCTGCCCGCGTGCATCCTGGTGTTGCCGACTCTGTCACTTTGCTCCAGACCGCCGCACGGAAAGGAAAGTCAGCGCGTCAAAGGAGATGGGGCCCATGCCACTCCACTCTCCTAGCCAGCCACAGAAGCTGAAATGATCGATACCAACCATATACAAGCTATCCAAAATATGTACGTGTTAACA
>CM065680.1:84537619-84552619 GCA_017654935.2 Phymorhynchus buccinoides | reverse complement strand
TGGTATTAGGGTAAGACGGGGTAAAAAGCCCATGGACGGGTAAGAAGCCCATGCCAATTATCTCATGAAATAAAGAAAATTTCAGTCACATTTGCCCATCAGACGAATGCTAAACATTAACACTCGTCTCATGGGCAAAATGTGACTGAAATTTGCTTTATGTCATAAGATAATTGGCATGGGCTTCTTACCCGCCCATGGGCTTTTTACCCCGTCTTACCCTAGTTAACATTAAGACGTGAAGAAATTTGCAAGGAACTGGAACATAGCTCCAGTTTATGTCAGGGTTTCATGTTGACGTTTGTTTTGCATGTTAATTTTTTATTTTAATTCTGTCTTTGGTTTTGCTTGTACAGAAAAAAAATAAATGCCAGCAATTGATTCTTGATATTTAAATTTTCGTAACGTTTGAACATTTATAGAAATAGTTAAACAAACAACGACAGCAATTGTGCAATTGCAAAAAGAAATAGGGTTACAGGCAAAAAGCACCACACTAAAAACTCTTTAAACTATAGCAAAAAGCAATTCTCCAGAGGGCAAAACTCAATCAAACATGAATAAGAGAGACAAAATAAAGAAGCCAAGGACAAAGAATAATACAAACCTAATGTGTTCTATCACAACCGTGTTGACACACATTCCGACATGAAGACCACTGAAATCGGACGATCTCTAATGACCTTCACCGTCCTCTAGGAGGAGCTAGTCGGTAGCTCTGGCCTCTGATTGCAGCAGCGGCGTTAAAGGGGCACCCTGACGGATGAATTGTTTCAAGAAACACGTCGAGATCACCAAGAAAAAAACCTTTACAGAGATCGCAACACTCACTTTACTCTGGTTTCCCAGAAATCAAACCGTCAAATCGGCGATTTCTCCTTGGCGGAGGTGTTGGAAGTCAAATTCTTTCAGTGAAAGAGAAGGCATGTGCCTTCTCCTTTTTAATGTCCGTGTGAGTTTAGACCAAATCGTTTGCACGAAAGTTTCACAGTACAAGCCTTTTTATTTATTTATTTTTTAATTTTATACAGTTTGCCTAAAGGAGTTTCGCTCACAACAAAGAAAATAGCTCCAAGTTTTTTTTTTACTGCACTACAAAAAAAAAGCTTCAACCACAATGAGTGACCTTCACCCACCCCATCCAAAATGGCTTCTCTCTCCGGCATCTCCGCCAAGGAGGAATCGCCGTTTTGACGGTTTGATTTCTAGGAAACAAAGTGAGTGTTCCGATCCTTGAAAAGGCTGTCTTTCTGGTGATCTCGACGTGTTTCTTGCAAAAACTCATCCGTCAGGGTCCACCTTTAAGGATCGGTAGTGGGTGTGGGGCGGAGATGGGAAGAGTCCTGGGAACAGCGAAGGAGACACTAAGAGGGCAAGACGTGAGAGGGGGACAGACAGGAAAATTAGTGTTAGGCCTAGATGCTGAAAACTGGCGGGCCAGTCACCATTAGACTATTCCGTGTACACTCCTCTCTTTTCTACTTCATTTTCTCCGCCGGCAATTATATTAGTAGCTTCCCCCCCCCCCCTAGAAGACTAACCGCTGATTGATTGAATATAGGTTTTCTTTTATGTCCTGGTTGGGCAAAACACGGATTTAAAAAGACTTCAAATTTATCAACCAAAAAAAGGAATGGTTCCAGCAAAAAAATAGTATAAGTGCATGGCTTTGTACATCGATTTATCAGCAAATATGTAGATTTACACCCTCCTGCTCTATTTGTTGGTTCTCTCCGTGGTTAGGGATAGGGTTAGAGTTAGGGTTAGGGATAGGGTTAGGGTTAGATGGTCTTTTCTTTTGCCACAAGCATCTGGGTTTTTTGTCAAAATCATCTCTTTTTTTTTTAGCATTAAATCGCTTCCATTTAAAAACAGCAAGAGTATGCCTCAGTTAAGACTGCATAAACTACTCTTTATGTGCATGTTGGGGCAAAGCGTGCAAAAGATACATAAAAGTAATTAAAAATAGTAGAAGCATGTAAGTCAGCGAAAAGGGATGCAGAGTATATTTCAACAAAAGAAACAAAAAGAAAAGGGACAAGAAAAAAGAGCATCAAGAAGATGAAGAAGAAGAAGAAGAAGAAGAAGAAGAAGAAGAAGAAGAAGAAGAAGAAGAAGAGAAGAAAGAAGAAGAAGAAGAAGAAGAAGAAGAAGAAGAAGAGGAAGAAGAAGAAGAAGAAGAAGAAGAAGAAGAAGAAGAAGAAGAAGAAGAAGAAGAAGAAGAAGAAGAAGAAGAAGAAGAAGAAGAAGAAGAAGAAGAAGAAGAAGAAGAAGAAGAAGAAGAAGAAGAAGAAGAAGAAGAAGAAGAAGAAGAAGAAGAAGAAGAAGAAGAAGAAGAAGAAGAAGAAGAAGAAGAAGAAGAAGAAGAAGAAGAAGAAGAAGAAGAAGAAGAAGAAGAAGAAGAAGAAGAAGAAGAAGAAGAAGAAGAAGAAGAAGAAGAAGAAGAAGAAGAAGAAGAAGAAGAAGAAGAAAGAAGAAGAAGAAGAAGAAGAAGAAGAGAGAAGAAGAAGAAGAAGAAGAAGAAGAAGAAGAAGAAGAAGAAGAAGAAGAAGAAGAAGAAGAAGAAGAAGAAGAAGAAGAAGAAGAAGAAGAAGAAGAAGAAGAAGAAGAAGAAGAAGAAGAAGAAGAAGAAGAAGAAGAAGAAGAAGAAGAACAACAACAACAACAACAACAACAACAACAACAACAACAACAACAAAAAGCTAAGAAAAAAATGCAACCATAAAAAGAAGAAAAAAAGAGAAAGAAGCGAACAGAAGAGATAAAAAGAAAAAAACCCAACTTTAACTTTCAATGTTACTGCACAGATTCACGCCCAAAATTAGAGACAAGAAAAAGGCACTGGAAAAGGAGATAAGAAGTTCCTTGGAATGAGATAGGAATGCTCTCCCTTGATGCAATCACAAAATGGACGCACGAGCCGTTGGGAGACAGGGAATGGGTTCTTGGAGGCGTGCAAGCTTGTGAAGGTCGATTTTTAGCACCGGTGTTGCGTACAATATTTTACCCATGAAACAAACACTCTTTTCCTCATTCAAATGGTTTGCTGTTTGGGAAAGATTCGCCCCTAAATACATTCAGAGGCGTCTTGTGGCATGCAGGAATAGCATAAGATTCATAATTAAATATTGAGAAGTTAGGGATATTTTTATAATATTTATTATTATTTATTTTTGTTTGCACGGATGGTTGTCTATATCGTCCGCCATTTTGAAAAATACGAAACTAAGTGACATGGCTTTGCTTATTGATTTATCGGCAAAAATGTAGATTTACACCCTCCCGCTCTATTTCTTGGTTCTTTCCGTGTAGATTGAGCACTAAAATATCAATATTTAAAAAAATGGTTGACGTGTTTTCACATGAAAGAAGAATGGCTATAGTGCGCTTTTGAAGGGTACTTATTTCACGGTAGGTACTTATTTCTCATGACACCGGTCTTCCCAGCAACTATTGATTTCCTGGATCGTTTTCTTTTTGGATCAGAATATACCATCGAATGAGACATCTACCGCGGGATAGGGTGCAGACGATAAAGCTTGGGTTCGCAGTGATCCCATGTATGTATCAACGCCATTTTGTTTAAAAAAAATTAAACTACTCTAGTGCTTGCTTCATGTTGATAAAACAGTACTGTGGGAAATGCTATTCATTTGTTGACTTCGAAATTATGACATTTGAAATAGTACTAACGTTCATGAAATGTTCTTACATTTTCGGATGCTCCAACGAAATAATAAATGTCAAACATTTTACAGTAAAAAACACACACATTTTACAGTTACCCTTTTTATGCTTTTGCCCGTGTTGTTAAAATGTCCAATTAATTTGTGTACACGTATGTATTGGATACGTGCATAGAAAATAGGGAAGACCAATCATCCCCAATGGCGCAAAGAAATTCCAATATAGAAGATAGGGAAGACCAATCATCCCCAATGGCACAAAGACATTCCAATATAGACAATAAGGAAGACCAATCATCCCCAATGGCACAAAGACATTCCAATATAGAAAATAGGGAAGACCAATCATCCCCAATGGCGCAAAGACATTCCAATATAGACAATAGGGAAGAACAATCATCCCCAATGGCACAAAGAAATTCCAATATAGAAGATAGGGAAGAACAATCATCCCCAATGGCGCAAAGACATTCCAATATAGAAGATAGGGAAGAACAATCATCCCCAATGGCGCAAAGACATTCCAATATAGAAGATAGGGAAGACCAATCATCCCCAATGGCACAAAGACATTCCAATATAGAAGATAGGGAAGACCAATCATCCCCAATGGCGCAAAGACATTCCAATATAGAAGATAGGGAAGACCAATCATCCCCAATGGCACAAAGACATTCCAATATAGACAATAGGGAAGAACAATCATCCCCAATGGCGCAAAGAAATTCCAATATAGAAGATAGGGAAGACCAATCATCCCCAATGGCGCAAAGACATTCCAATATAGAAGATAGGGAAGACCAATCATCCCCAATGGCACAAAGACATTCCAATATAGACAATAGGGAAGACCAATCATCCCGAATGGCACAAAGACATTCCAATATAGACAATAGGGAAGACCAATCATCCCCAATGGCACAAAGACATTCCAATATAGAAGATAGGGAAGAACAATCATCCCCAATGGCGCAAAGAAATTCCAATATAGAAGATAGGGAAGACCAATCATCCCCAATGGCGCAAAGACATTCCAATATAGACAATAGGGAAGACCAATCATCCCCAATGGCACAAAGACATTCCAATATAGACAATAGGGAAGAACAATCATCCCCAATGGCACAAAGACATTCCAATATAGACAATAGGGAAGACCAATCATCCCCAATGGCACAAAGACATTCCAATATAGACAATAGGGAAGAACAATCATCCCCAATGGCACAAAGAAATTCCAATATAGAAGATAGGGAAGAACAATCATCCCCAATGGCACAAAGAAATTCCAATATAGAAGATAGGGAAGAACAATCATCCCCAATGGCACAAAGAAATTCCAATATAGAAGATAGGGAAGAACAATCATCCCCAATGGCACAAAGAAATTCCAATATAGACAATAGGGAAGAACAATCATCCCCAATGGCACAAAGACATTCCAATATAGACAATAGGGAAGACCAATCATCCCCAATGGCACAAAGACATTCCAATATAGAAGATAGGGAAGACCAATCATCCCCAATGGCACAAAGACATTCCAATATAGAAGATAGGGAAGAACAATCATCCCCAATGGCACAAAGACATTCCAATATAGAAGATAGGGAAGAACAATCATCCCCAATGGCACAAAGACATTCCAATATAGAAGATAGGGAAGAACAATCATCCCCAATGGCACAAAGACATTCCAATATAGACAATAGGGAAGAACAATCATCCCCAATGGCACAAAGACATTCCAATATAGACAATAGGGAAGAACAATCATCCCCAATGGCACAAAGACATTCCAATATAGACAATAGGGAAGACCAATCATCCCCAATGGCGCAAAGACATTCCAATATAGACAATAGGGAAGACCAATCATCCCCAATGGCACAAAGACATTCCAATATAGACAATAGGGAAGACCAATCATCCCCAATGGCACAAAGACATTCCAATATCAATAGGGAAGAACAATCATCCCCAATGGCACAAAGAAATTCCAATATAGAAGATAGGGAAGACCAATCATCCCCAATGGCACAAAGAAATTCCAATATAGAAGATAGGGAAGAACAATCATCCCCAATGGCACAAAGACATTCCAATATAGACAATAGGGAAGAACAATCATCCCCAATGGCACAAAGAAATTCCAATATAGAAGATAGGGAAGACCAATCATCCCCAATGGCACAAAGAAATTCCAATATAGAAGATAGGGAAGAACAATCATCCCCAATGGCACAAAGACATTCCAATATAGACAATAGGGAAGACCAATCATCCCCAATGGCACAAAGACATTCCAATATAGACAATAGGGAAGACCAATCATCCCCAATGGCACAAAGAAATTCCAATATAGAAGATAGGGAAGACCAATCATCCCCAATGGCACAAAGACATTCCAATATAGACAATAGGGAAGACCAATCATCCCCAATGGCACAAAGACATTCCAATATAGACAATAGGGAAGACCAATCATCCCCAATGGCACAAAGAAATTCCAATATAGAAGATAGGGAAGACCAATCATCCCCAATGGCACAAAGACATTCCAATATAGACAATAGGGAAGACCAATCATCCCCAATGGCACAAAGACATTCCAATATAGAAAATAGGGAAGACCAATCATCCCCAATGGCACAAAGACATTCCAATATAGACAATAGGGAAGACCAATCATCCCCAATGGCACAAAGACATTCCAATATAGACAATAGGGAAGACCAATCATCCCCAATGGCACAAAGAAATTCCAATATAGAAGATAGGGAAGACCAATCATCCCCAATGGCACAAAGAAATTCCAATATAGAAGATAGGGAAGAACAATCATCCCCAATGGCACAAAGACATTCCAACATTAAAATTGCTATGGTGAAGTGAAGGGGGGGGGGGGGGGGGGGGGTATGAGTAAAAAAAAATGGAGAAGGCGCGGGAGTAGACAAATTAATGAAAACATAGAGAGAGAGAGAGAGAGAGAGAGAGAGAGAGAGAGAGAGAGAGAGAGAGAGAGAGAGAGAGAGAGAGAGAGAGAGAGAGAGAGAGAGAGAGAGAGAGAGAGAGAGAGAGAGAGAGAGAGAGAGAAGAAGAGAAGAAGAAGAAGAAGAAGAAGAAGAAGAAGAAGAAGAAGAAGAAGAAGAAGAAGAAGAACTTTACCCTCAAAAGGATATAAAAGAAGACACTTTTATCTGTTTATTCAGAGGAGTGTCAATATTCGACAACATTTATAGAAGAGGGATAATTTCAGCTCCATTTATGTTTCTTCACAGCCTTGAGTTGACTTCGTGGCTTGAACAAATATTTAAGAGGAATGTTTCAGCCAAAGTACACTTGACAGAGAAATATTTTATTTGAACTGACATTTTCCAACATGTTGTGACTGTTCGAAATTTCAAATAACATTAAGAAAATGTTGGTATTACCATTTCGGACAAATGTAATAAACGCCGGTATCTACAAAGTAATGTATTGAGACTAACCTTTGCGTGTAGTCTTAGTTTAGGCCTAAGTGGGCAAATATCAACAGAATGCAGACTGGTGCATTATATAAGTTTGCTTTAAGCGAGAATTACTTAGGTGAATTGTTCAAAAGATACAAATATTTTATCAGAATGGGAACAAAATACTTACAAACATACTATACCCTGAATTAGGATGTGTTCCTTTTTTAGCATTGAAAAACAACAACACTGAAAACAAAATTTGGCCATACAGAAAAAGAACATTTCCTGGGGAAAATAAATCACAAATCAATAAAAGTTTTAACTTCTAAGAGCGATCAATGTTTCTTGCTTAACGGACGTAAACGTATGTGATTCTGGACACAAATCAATACAAAGCGAGTTAGATATGTTAGTTGTGTGTTCATAGCAAGGACACATGGCCATACGTTTTCCAACTTGGAAGCTTGAGATTCGAAGAAACTTTGAGCCGACATCAATATTGAATCTTAGCAGAACAAACTTAGCCCGCTTTCCCCTTTGGCATTAGTATGACACACTCCGAGCCATTTCTGGTCCTTTCCCAGAATATTTGAACGGAGTTCCACCCATAAAGCAGCTTCCAGAATTAAGTGAACCTAAGGGAAGTCAGTGATGAAGGTTGACCTTTCATCCAACCCCTCCCTCTCTCGCTACATTCCTCAGAGTCACCAAAGATCGGCGTCCATTTTGTGATTGGGTCAAGGGAGATAGTGTAGGGAAATAGTCACAGGAAAAAAGTCACAAAAATTGACAGGAAAAAAAAGTCATAGGAAAAACAAACAAACAGAAAATATGTTGCTGAGTTGTTGGTCTCTGCCTCGAACCACCCAAACAATCGTCAAATTGACGGATGGCATTGTCCTACGAGGTTGTAGAACGTGTTACTCCAGCCTTCACAGAGGTTCAAATCTTGGTTTTCCGCTTGGAATGCTTAGTGCACATGTAACCATCATGGCACAATTTAAAGCCACATTTGATTGCTCTGGAACATTTTCATGATGTGAAAAAATTCTTATTCTTTACAACCCCCCCCACTCCTCAAATTTTCGCATTGAAAAGTTTCACTGAGAATCAACCGGTGTAGAGTGGCATGCGTTCGCCTCGTGTCAAGTAAACCCGAGTTCGAACCTGGGTACAGGGGATTTTCCCTCTCACTTTGCACTAGGCCTTACGGTCTGAATGTGGAGTCTTTCGGATGAGACGATAAACCGAGGTCCCGTGTGCCCATGCACTTAGCACACGTTAAACCCTGTGGCAACTGAAAAGTTGTCATTTGGTCCAAATTTACCCCCCACCGCTTTCCTACCTCATCAGTAACACAAAATATCGGATGCAAAGTTTAAGCAAAAATTGGTGGCGCGCCTCTGGCTGCGACACGCTCTCCAGGTGGAAGCAACCCGAATTTCACAGATATGCCTCTGTAGCTGTGACAATAAAGTACCTAATAATACCTAATAATAATACATTTTGCCATTTTCGGAAAATGAACAGTGTTAGGATCAGCCTAAGATTCTTTTCATCAAACTGAAAGAAGCAGATTTTGATATTGAGGGTGTCTAAAGTACAACATTGCCTAACAATCAAAATCAGTAATACTACGTGTAGTAAAACGTACAATACACAACAAAATCAAAACCGTTGTTAACTCTGATGTACAACTCTGGCCTATAACGCAAGAACAATATAACCTTTTATACGCACTAAGATATGAATGCATATCGGAGTATATAACCGAAGTATGTGACCAAATATAAACAGAAAGGCAGAAACACAGAGAAAGAGAGGGGGTGGGGTGGGGAAGGGGTGATGGGAGATCTGGGCCTCTAATTTATGAGTACGTCACATTGAGTTTTCTATCTCCATACAGCACATATAACGTCTGCGACTTCTTTCCTGTGACTTTTTTCTGTGACTTTATTTCTATGACTTTTTTCTGTGACCTTTTTTCTGTTACTTTATTTCTGTTACTTTTTTTTTATCCTGTGACTTTATTTCGGGTCACCAAGGGAGAACATCCCTGTCGACTTCCGTTTCACTGCTGCCGCACCACCTGAAGACAGAATTTTGAAATCGCTAAAAAATAAAAAAAAAAAAAAAAAATAAAATAAAAAGTTGTCAAGAATGGAAATGATTGTTTCAAAATTTATTTGGAAAACGTGAGCGTCTGATATCATTCACTTGTTGACAAGTACGTAAGAATTACTTGGAAAATATTTTCAGTTTGTTTGGTTTTAATCTATCTGTCAGAACCACATGCACTTCAAGTTATTGTAGGACTCAGTGGCCCACAATAAACCATTGCACAACGCATTTTATGCTGAAGAAAGAGAGAGAGAGAGAGAGAGAGAGAGAGAGAGAGAGAGAGAGAGAGAGAGAGAGAGAGAGAGAGAGAGAGAGAGAGAGAGAGAGAGAGAGAGAGAGAGAGAGAGAGAGAGAGAGAGAGAGAGAGAGAGAGAGAGAGAGAGAGAGAGAGAGAGAGAGAGAGAGAGAGAGAGAGAGAGAGAGAGAGAGAGAGAGAGAGAGAGAGAGAGAGAGAGAGAGAGAGAGAGAGAGAGAGAAGAAGAAGAAACATAACAAAAGCTGTTCTTCGAACTGCCTTCACCTTATTGTGATCCTTTTACCTCTGAAGCTTGTTGGTATAAGGTGGCAACGGTTACAATGATTTCAAGCAAAAGAATGGACGGTTTTCATGATCTCTGCTGTTTCTTTTCCTAAGCGTCCTTCGAACTGAGTTGACCGCATGCGTGTGAGTTTTTCCAGTGTTGAATGTCCCCAAATCAACAAAGTTGATGTTGACAGAGTCATGCAACTGGCAAGATCAGTTCTCGCAACGTTTAAAAGATGTTCCGTTTCCTAAAATGACAAAATGCCAAAGCCCTCAGTGTTTATCCATTGAAAAGTTTTTGTTTTTGCAAGCATAGTCTCTGACTACACATTTATAATTCTGGTGTCAGTTAACCCCTATCTCCGTTTATGTAAACTAAGCTGCACCTAAATATTTGCCTATAGAATGCGATGTTTTTTTATATATAGATCAGATCATGAAACGAAAGAAAAAAAGGAACGGACCAAAATAAGAGGGAAGGGGGTCGGGGAGGGATAATTGGAATGAGTAGGAGCAGAAAAAGAATGCGATAATAGATTATGATACATTGCGCAAACAGGTCTAATTTGAAATAAAGTTGGTTATGCATTCAGTAATTGTTTACAGGAAAACAAACGATCCTATAACTAAGCACTAAAAGGGAAAACTACAAACTGAGATTTGAGCGAGCTAGCAAGCGAACGAGCAAGCGAGAGAGCAGGAGAGAGAAAGAGAGGGAGAGAGAGAGAGAGCGAGAGAGAGAGAGAGAGAGAGAGAGAGAGAGAGAGGGGAGAAAAACCAGAAAGACAGAGTCTGTAGACACATGTCCTCAAACTTAAATATATGTCACGGGACATTTTGGGATCCGGGAAAATTCCGAATAGGGGAAGACGGGGTAAAAAGCGCATGGGCGGGTAAGAAGCCCACCCCAATTATCTCATGAAATGAAGCAAATTTCAGTCTCATTTTGCCCATGAGACGAGCGTTATTGTCTAGCATTCGTCTCATGGGCAAATTTGACTGACATTTTCTTTATTTCATGAGATAATTGGGGTGGGCTTCTTACCCGCCCATGCGCTTTTTACCCCGTCTTCCCCTACGAACAAGCTCATATGCACACCTGCATACAGATAATCGCACACACACACACGGACACGAGGTAAATGCACTTTTTCACGTACATATAATAATCATACGCCCCTCCCCCACACGCCCACATTTAAACAGGCGCAAGAAAACTTGACGTCATGAAAGAAGCTGATAATATTTGGCGGGAGACAGGTAGATAGTTAAATATAATTTAGAATGTATCCTCCTCGTATTTAAAAAAAATCTCTACGCGTGATAAAATACGATAATAAGGAGGTTTATAACCATACTTGCGCACACAATGAATGATTTTCAAGAGGCAAAGAGAAAACCCCAAAGATAAAAACTGAAGTTTTCATCGTGAACAACAACAACACATAAGCAATATTATACGCTTGATGTGATTTGCTGTTCACTCTCACATACACACACAGACGCACAAACACACGTGCACGCATGTGTGTATATGCACGATCATACAAAGACAAACGCGCACGAAAACGCACACACGAAAACATACAGAGACAGACAAACAGACACACAAACAGACACAGACACACCAACAGACACAGACACACCAACACACAGACACACAGACACACACACACACACACACACACACACACACACACACACACACACACACACACACACACACACACACACACACACACACACACACACACACACACACACACACACACACACACACACACACACACACACACACACACACACACACACACACACACACACAGACACACACACACACACGAGAAAATAACAAATAATGAAAAAGCGAGAACAAGCTATTCATGAGACAGACTGGCACAGAAACAATTCGCCTCCCTTCCCCTTCCCGCTTGTTATGCTTGTTAATATCGTTTATGATGGGCAGCCACTCCTTTAATATACTCAGTATATAGAAGCAACATTATGATCAAACACTAATCTGCGTTGCAAATAAACATTTTCATAAGAAGAATATTTTTGAAAGACAAAAGAAGTCCTTACGTTCATCACCCCATGAACCATGTACCCATTTTCCAAACCCTCCTTTTCTTGGAATGAATCAAGACAGCTATTCTATGATTTGTTTTCCCCATAGAAATGTTATTTTCAGTTCTCTATACTCTGTCCATCCCGTTTAGGTATCCAAGTTGTCTTATGGTCAGTGAGGACTGTTTAATGTCTTAGTGATCTCCTGATGTCTGATGATAACATACTTTGTGTTATAATATATAAATATATCTAAATGCTAAGTCCAGACTTCCAGTCCAAATGTCCAGACTTATTGTCGGAACCAAATTAGCATTATGGTTATCATTCCCAAACTGCTAGTTATAATTATATTACTAATTAGTCTATGCACGATCACACACACACACACACACACACACACACACACACACACACACACACACACACACACACACACACACACACACACACACACACACACACACACACACACACACACACACACACACACGCTTTATAAAATCAATAGCTCTTAATTTCGTGTAGGAGTTAACTAAGGACAAAGGTCACTTGTACTAAACGACGACCTGTACGCATCTGTGAAACACTATTATTAAAAATAATGTTGTCAGGACAAACATTGCACGTGAAGACGAAATCAAGACAGTCGTACATAAAGAGATTTTAGCATTATTTGTTTGCTCCCAATGTGTTTTGTTTTCAAAATAAGTTATGCATTGTTGTTTGCCCTACATTGTTGTTTTGAAGATGTTTGCATGTTTACTAAGTTATATTAGGTATGTTTTGCTGGAATTAATTAAGAACGCCATAAAATATTGTTGTTTGCTTTTAAAATGCCTTTCTCTTCTATATATATACTTTTTGTTCTCGTTCCCTTTGGGCTTGTATGTGATCCGATTCAAGCCTGTGTCACACGACCACGGAAGGCTGTTTTGTTTCCCTGTAATGTCAAGATATCTGATCATAAGATTCCTGCTTTGTAATATATTGGTAATATACTGGCGTGCTTTTGGCGTGTTAGAGTTTCCATTTACATGTCCAGACGTTATTAATGCCAGACGGGCGTCATCTTTCGAGATTTAGTTCCAGACACTAGTCTGGTGATTGCTTAATATCCTCAGTACTTATAATAATAGTAATAATAATTGTACATTTACATAGCGCTTTACCTCAGATGAGCCCAAAGCGCTTTACAATCAATTTTTCATCAACAAATAGACAACAAAAACAGCATTCAAGAATGACACCAACCAGCAACAACGCATACATACAAAGCAACACTCTCTCTCTCTCTAGTCTCCCTTGACCCCCCCCTCTCTCTCTCTCCTCTCTCTCTCTCTCTCTGATCTCTCTCTCTCTCTCTCTCTCTCTCTCTCTCTAACACACATACTCACCAACACACACACACACACATTTAACAACATCGACTCGTTCATCCCCCATTCAGTAAGCACACATCAACTGAGCCGCACGGACTGACCACATACACCAACACATACAGAAACACCCTCACACACAACGTACGCACGCAGACAGACAAACACACACACACACACACACACATGCGTGCACACACAACCCACAGAACCAGAACACACACAAGCACACGTGTATGCACACATGCATGCTCACACACACACCACAACACACACATACATACACACACCACACACACACACACACACACACACACACACACACACACACACACACACACACACACACACACACACACACACACACACACACCACAAAGCACACACAAACCTCTTATTCAATCTTCCCTCACGTGCACACAACGATAGACAACTGATCAAATATTTAGGGTGCAGCAGGAAAAAGATGGGTTTTAAGAGATGTTTTGAATGAGGAGACTGAGTTGGAGTGTCGGAGAGGAGAAGGCAGAGAATTCCAAAGAGATGGTGCTTGACAGGAAAAAGAACGTTGGCCAGCAGATTTGAGACGGATGGAGGGAGGGGAGAGGAGACGAGAATCAGAAGACGAACGCAGTTGGCGAGCTGGGACATAGAGATGAAGAAGATCAGAGAGATATAAGGGAGCTTGATTATACACCTCGGGACAATGGTCATTGCGGAGAGTCGATGATCTTCTCTGTCTCTCTCAGTCGTTTCCCTCTCTCTGTGTCTCTATCTTTAATAATAATTTTAATTATTTTATTTCACACAGAGCTAAAATCCATACAGTAGTATGCTTGATGCGCTTTATAAAAGCAACATTATAAGATGAAAAACATGCATTAATAATAATCAACAAGATAGTCATATTACCAACATCCCGATGCAAAGAAATAAAGTAACAAAGATAACATGATTCTTACTTACAAAATTAGTGAACTTTGGACACCAGGTAATTATACTGACAAATGGACATAAACAAACTATACCTGTGGCGGTACCATAGCCGATGAGGTTTAGCCGAGGCGTGGTTACTGCTACACGTATCTGTATTGTTAACAATTCGGGACTTTACTGGTGTTGCACTGCCTCCGGGCATTGCTTCCAGTATCGTTCCCACCATCTTTGTGTTTACAAATACGTGTCTGTTCCAGACCGAGAGGACGTAAAACACCATTTTTAATTCTTCGACATAAACAAACTCAAGCCCGAAAAATAATGACAGGTATTTTAGCAAAACAATGAGGAATTTAAAACTAACGTTCACGTTGTCTCACTTCTTCTTCTTCGTCGATCGCCCAGACAATCTCCAGTCATATGAGCGCAGATGCGTCATGCTGCCATCATGCGCCTAACTAAGAAAATGTCCGTCTTCGGTTGTTTTCTCACTTTAGTGACAAACTTTGCCTCTGTCTGCAGTACAAGATAACCTGATCTGAAACTGCGCCGGGCAAATATAGTGTAAGAAAGAAAGAAAGAAAGAAAAGAAAGAAAGGAAAGAAAGAAGAGAAAAGAAAACGACAACAGCAAAAACGTCATCATCATCATCATCATCATCATCATCATCATCATCATCATCATCATCATCATCATCATCATCATCATCATCAACAACAACAACACGAACAGACACACAAAAAATCCCTGCTTACATCCCAGACAACAACACCCTACCCTCTTCTGCAGCCCATCACGCTGCATTGTTGGCATAAATAATAATAACAATAATA